>CM042220.1:18683672-19063672 GCA_023566465.1 Cottus gobio
ACAGCTGCCTCCTGCATGAATGTCTCGTAGAAATTAAATCTAATTTACTTTAATCAAATTGACGAATGCAAAGCCACTCTCTCTTTTTCACACTGCTGAATCACTACTTTGATGTCAACCTGACAAAAACAAGCAAACTAAATCAGAATTGACTGCTTTCACAACAATACAGGCACATGCACACACACACACACACACACACATCACAGGAGTGAGTTGGGCCCTCACAGAGCTGTTCAGTTGGTAATGATGGGAAGCAGAAGACGGGAGAGAACACGCGTGTGCGTGTGTGTGTGTGTGTGTGTGTGTGTGTGACAATGAGGTCAAACAACAAGGGAACAGTGCCCGATGACAGTAATGTTCCTCTGTTCTGTGCTGGCCGTCTTTATCAGATTACAAACACATCATCAGAACATGGTGAAATCGTTGTAGGAATGCTAGTTTCATTCTGCTGGCAGGGTCACCAAAGCAAGGTGTGAGGCTGATTGGTTAATGAGCCCCCGACCAGTTCAGACAGACCCAGTTTAATAAAACATCAGTCACACACTGTAACTGTGCTACTGTGATGTCACGGGATGAGTCACGACATTAGGTTGTAACCTTGTCCAACTTGAAAAAATGTTGCCCGATTATCTAAATCACTTTATATTACTTGTTTAGATTCATTACTATGTCTCTTTAGTGCACTTTACCATGCGTGTTGCTGTAATCCTGCAAATGACCCCACTGCAGGACAAATACAGGAATATCTAATCTAATCTAATTTGGAGCTACCATTTCACGTGAAAATGCCAATAATAATATTGTAACTACCGTTCAGGTAATAATTTAACCAGGAAGTTGATATCCAACAGTGATGGATGTTTATGTTGATTTTGTACATGCTGAAATCTTGAGATCACACCTTCAAATTATTCGTAATCCGATAACTTTGATCTATTTAACCACCCAGATCTCAGGAATGATGCGGCCTGAAGAGCAAGAATGTGTTTGTGTAACTTAATCAGCCCAAAACAGCCAAAGCTGTGGCCCAAAGAGTACAAACATGCATTGGTATGTTAAATATGGTTATTCTTTCAGTCACTTTCTCAAATGTGGGTTCACAGGATTCAACCCGTCACTAATTAACACGGAGGGGATCGGAGAGGAAACCCTCTGGTGTGTGTGTGTGTCTGTGTGTGTGTACAGTATGTCTGTGAGTAGAACAGCATGTTCTCACGTGTGCCTCTGCGATCTCTGGTGTCTGGATAATGGTGTGGACTCAGGGGGTCCATAAAGCAAGTTATTCCTCACAACTGCAGCCAAACATCAGCAGAGACAACATACCCCAGAGTCAGAGCCCAGGCAGCGTTGTCTCACGTCACCCCGCTTCACTACTTTAGTTGTGGTTTCGTGCAGCAGAGGTCATGCTGTGTATCAACTCCGTACTGTATTTCTGTCTCTGAGTGTATGTTGTGCTGTCATGTGGTCCAGCTACTCCTTCTGCTACCACTCAGCAGCTCTCCAGTCCAGGCCAAACAGAAGCTAAATAAATCAATGCTTTCGTCTTTCTTTCTTGTTCTTTTTCCCTCACTCGTTTTGATAATGCATTTTTTGTAGAATTTATTTCTCAGGGATTTTGTGTTGCTCTTTACTTTTTGTTTGTATAAAACTGTACAAAACTGTCCCTGTTCTTCTTTGCTCTGCGTAGTTTGACAAGGCCACGCTTTGATGAGAGGAACTGAATTCAATACAAGATATTCAATTGTAACATTTTATTATTGGATGGAAAATAACTCTCTTCATCCGTTTTGTACAGACAATTTAGTACCGATAAGTGGTATTTTGCCAATAAAGGATTGAAGTTCCCCATCATTATTTTTTAAATGCCGCACCTGCTTTCAAATTTGTGCCATCAAATATTTTGTGAGGTCCCCTTCTTCTCTCTCGGTGACCGACAGAAAGCCGGAGACATCGCTGGAAAGCATACAGTCTCGCGCAAATAATGATATATCGCCAACAAGGTTATGTTTCTGCCATGTCTATTTTTGTACGCCTGTCTCTTAGCTACAGAATGTCTTTTTGTCCCACCCTAAGCTGATAGATGTCCCTCACGGTCTGTTAACCGCCTCGAGAAGAGACGCAATCGGCCAAAATGATGAAAATCACCTGTGTGAGTTCACCGTGGGTGTGAAGGGCCTTTAAAGTTAATTGGTGTGCAGGAGGGTTTCCCCGTGTCCTGCATGCGGAACCAGATTAATTATAAATACAAAATGAAATTATTAATAAATCTTCTATTGAAAAAACTGCAAACTTGTTCTAGTATAAAAAATAACTGGTATCCACAGACCACAAAGTATACAAACTAGCGTCTATAAATAAGTTGTTCATGGAATTGTTTGACATCTTGGGAAATAACTGTATTTTCTTTCTCGCCTGGTGAGATGAGGCTGCGCAACATGTAGCTTATGTAGCTTCACTGCAGACGTCAAGGCACTTTTGACCACTTTCCATGAATGAAAACTTAACTGAATTTGGGATGTTGTAGTTTTTTTCTTTCAATTCCTTGTTTTTACATGTGGCCAATTTACTGAATCTGTACCTAAACATCAGCACAACACATTATCAACAACAAAACACTGGCTTTAGTTTCCTCAAACCCACACTGTTTGTGGTCTGAGCTGAAGTTGTGTAATTTCAAAGCATCAGCGATGAAAACAGAGCTCTTTCCTCTCATCTCATCGCTGTCGTCACACCTCCCCACCCCTGCTGCCTCCATCCCAACTCCCCGACGACTGTATCCCCTGGCAACAGCCTGGCGGAAGCAGCAACAGGCAGCCTCTTCGCCAAAAGAGAAAGCATCGTCATCACCTCTTTCTTCCTCTATTCACCCAAACACCTCCAGCACAGACTGATTTTCACGTCTTCGTGTTGGAGGAAATCCTTCACTTCCTCTTCAAGATATGTAATTCTGGCAAGCAGATGCTAGCGACAGTGTGTGTGTGTGTGTGTGTGTGTGTGTCTCTATTATAGGCTGTATGGTCTGTTACTCATTTGAACGCCACTGACTTCTCTGACTTGCTCTATGCTGATCAATAGCTTGGTCTCTCTTTCTGACGTGCATGCACAGGCTATTGATCCACTTCCCGACTCCTCCATTATCATCATCATCATCATCGTCGTCATCATCATCTCCTCCATTCCTTTCTTATTATCGTACTCTCAACTTTATAAAGCTTCTCAGGTTGGTCTCACCTTACATCAGTTCAGAAGATAATTCATGTTGAAAGTCCTCGGCTGCTGCTTCAATATTTGTTTTTTCAATACCACAAGTGGGTCTCACAAAATAATTAGTATTGTTGTTCTTATACTGCATTACACACAGAGCTGAAAAAAACTCAATTAATTGATTTGCTCTGTGACAAAAAAGTATTACTATTTTATGCTATTAAATGAAATGTATTAGGGGCTTTGGATGGATATTTAGACAAAACAAGACAAACAATACACTTTTAAAATATATTTAAAATATATTTAAAAATATTGTTTTATAGATTTTATTGATAAAAAAAACAAGCCAGGGTTCTACAATTATTATGAGGACTTTGTAAAACAGAATCCAAAAGTTATTTTATGTCTGCAGTGAGTGAGTTTGTGCGTTCATATTTTGATGTAATCCAAAGCGTATTTGTTGATTCTGCGGCCGCTCAGGAATACATAACACAAGGTATACCACTAACACGCAAAAATAAATCGCTGCTCGAGATGCCTTAAATGAAATAAATTAAAAACTAACAAAGATATCTACGCACAGATCATGAGAACACTGGACAGCGAGAGCAGACATGTGAACGGGCAGATGGACAGACACACCACAAAGAGCGGTGTTAGTTTTTGTGCTAATTGTGCGATTTACTCAGCTGTAATTCTGAGAGGGGAGATGGAGAGAGGAGGATCTGAGGAAAGAGATATCATCCAAGGAAGAAAGACATGTTCAAACAAAGAATGGGGTTACAATAATGAAGGAGAAAAACAGAACAAATAAACCAAGAATTCAGGGAAAAGCCGGTTCAGCTGCAGCAGAAGAAAAGGAGGAGAGCACGAGAGCTACAAGAAGGAGGCTGGATGGAGTGAAATCTAAATGGACCTGGACAAGCAGGGCATCACGTCAAAACCACACAAATCTTAACCGCAAAGAAAAGAAAACACAGTCTACCTCTCCGTTGGGGTTTCCAGCACAAAGTCCATTCCCATTCAAATTCCCACTGGAGTTCCCATTCCTGTTGTTGTTTCTGATCTGATCCACAGCATCTCTGTCCACCACTTCTTCTCCTCCTCCTCCTCCACCTCCCTCATCTCCTGTATTCTCTCCATTCTCATTCATCTCCTCCAGAGCAATGCTGAACTGGGCAAGGGTTCGAACCATCTGCAGCATACGGAGCGGTCCCTGTGCCCGAACGCACACTTACTTTGGCACATAGACGGCCGAGAAACAAGCAGAAAGAACACCTGCAGGTCTTGTGTCTGTTTGTTTACTCACACAAACGCGGTCTTCGTGTCCACAGAATAGCGTCAGATCAAATGAAACGACGACACCCGAGGGTCGAAGCGATCACCACCTTGTCTCGCGACATGAAATAAACATTTTCCTCCTAGTTGTTCTTTCTGTCCTCTCTTCTGCCAACGGACGCTTTTAAATAATTCAGTCCTTCAGAAAGCAACCTCTCGGCAAGCAAATCTGCTCCTCCATAAATTTAGTCTCTTGTGTCAAAGTGTGCGTCTTGTTCTGTAGCAGGTAGGCTCTGAAGCGCACACACACACACACACACACAAACACACACCGTATGTGAAAGGCAAAGGAGCACACTTCAGCATGTATGCATGGGTGTCCGATCTGCTTCTACTGCTCGGATGATGTAAGCAAGATCTGAGCGTATGTCGAGGTGTGTGTGGACCACGGGAGAGTGTGTGTGTGTGAGAGAGAGAGAGTGTCATGGCCCTCCCCCCGGTTGTGTAAAATGAGAGACAGCAGGCTGGGCAGACGCTCACCGTGCTCAGCCCCGTCCTGCTCAGACTCGACCAATCCCTCCATAAATAATCGATCGAGGCATCCGAGGGAGGATGACAGAGCTGTCCATCCGTCCATCTCCCGCCTAACTGGCTTTGAAATGATCGGTCCAACAGCTTGCTCTGCCTCTACGCAGGTACACTGAACAGCCCACGGATAACCATGACAACAGTGAGCAAGGCGTCAATAACTACAAATCATGCATCCAGACGATGATTTTTATAAGCACGCTGAAACTTTGGATATGTACGTCACATCGTCCGGGCTGCTAATGTATATTGCACTTTAATTCACTGTATATACACTGGATATGTTCTTTACTATTTAATTTTCTTAAATTAATATGTTCAGATCTGCTATTTGATTGTAGGCCTATATATTGAGTATTTCCCATACTTAATATTTGTATATAAAGTATCTAGCTATCTATCTATCTATCTATCTATCTATCTATCTATCACTTTTATTTGCTCACCAAGTTTAGTTGGTTACTTCACGAGAAGTGAAAACAGTAGACTACTGTAATACGTGGCTCTGGAGGGTCATCCAGGTTGTCTTCGCTCTGGCTCAAGCCTACATTACAATCTGGAGGTGTGGGTTTGAAAGAAGTTGGCATTTAGGAGGTATGCAGAGTCTAATGAAAGACACTGTTGAGTTGCATTATGGGAATTGTGGATCGGGTTGTTGAAGCTTGACCCATATTCGGGACTATAGGATAACCCAGCTTCTGCTACTTTTCTCTCTTCTCGGTCTCTTGTGAGTCCCTTAACTTCATGAAAGCCATTATACTGGCTTTATTTATTTATACTTTTATGCCTTCATACGTTTTTTAACAAATACATATTTTCATCACATTGTTTCTCAATTTCCACCGTCCTTTCAGACTCTGTTAGCAACATTACCAAGTAAAGTTAATGACCTAAAACATGCAGAACTATCAGTATGGTCATTTATAAAGTTGTTACTGCATCCACATTAACACGCAGCAAGCACACTCACCCTTTATAATACAAATGGCCCAAAAAGAGCATAAAAAAACTGTGTGTGCATTGTGTGTGCATGTTATGCAAGTGTGCACACATCAGCTGGAAGGCACACATCGCCAGTTTTCTTGGGTGCATTAATCTAAAATGCAGTTTTAATGAAAAAGCTTCATAAGTAGAACACGGCACGGCATGTGGGTTTGAACAGCTTTCAAGTAACCGAGAAGCGCCAGTATTTTTAAAAAATACATTGCACTATGCAATATTAATACAAATTACTAGCCTCGAGTACTTCTACGCTGCACACTATTATAGTTTGAGGAAAGAAACAATAAAACACAAGAGCTTCCTGTTCAAACTAAGCACTGGATGAGGTGGCTTTTGTCCAGCGTTAAACCCAACCACACTTTCAGTCTTTCTCTCCAACTGAGATCAGTTGGTGACAACAGAGACGAGGTCACAAGGGACATTTAAAGGTCAAGCTCGTGGCAGGAAATTGGCCTTTAATCCTTGTTGCCATAGGAACAACAGACGAGTTTGAAGGTCTGGTGACAGAGATCAGAGATGACAATCTCTCAGGCATGTTAGGAGTTGGGCGACAGAATTATTTTAATACATATACTTCGTTCTCTGGGCCGTACATCTATTTATTCTCTTTACCAACAAACCACCTCAAATACACAAAAATGGCCACTTGCCCGTAGTAAGCACTTTAAACTAACTTTCTTCCAAAGTCTGATGCTTTAAAGGAGAGTAAACAGGAAGATGTTTTCCTCTTTCTTTATATCTGGTCTCTATGTTTCTATTCGGTTGCATAACCCACCTATTCAAAGACAATACTTGTTCGATGGATCAATTTGTTATTGGTTTTCTACTTTCCGTGGGATTCTTTGACCATAAGAAATACATTGAACATCACTAGACTTGACTTTTAAGCTCACAATCATAACCTGACCAGTTACATCAGCACCCACAGCATCTTGTTTCTACCACAACTTCAAAGAGCACACGTCCTCAGCATTATCTGTTTAGTTTCGCACTAATACAGCTGCGAAGAAAATGCAGCTATAAAGAAAGTGTGTGTGAATGTGTGTGTGTGTGTATACACACATGGAAAGAAACATGGATAAAATTAAACAACAGTGATCATTCATTTTACTACCTGACTATTAGGTCTAGAGATCCACCATTAAAACACGGCAGGATAGAATAGTTACACCACGCCAGATACGCATATTTGGCTGATCATGAGTGGGCTGAATTTGCAGACGTAGTTAAACCTTGTGTTTCCTCCCCGCCCTGCAAAGAAATGTCTGTGTGTGTGTGTGTGTGTGTGGTTTAATTCTTGCTTGGCGGCCCTGCCTGGCTGTCAGTGACCGTTAAGTGCTGCAAAATGGCAGCTGTGACATCTGTATCACAGCCTCAGAGCCAATATGGAGTGAGACTAAAGATAAACATGTAGGAGGACTGATGACAGCTGTCAGCCAACCTGGTCCTCAGGTGTGTGTGTGTGCGTGTGCGTGTGTGTGTGTGCGTGTGCGTGTGCCCATCAGGCATTCATCACCTCATGAAACTACCGATATACAGGCTATAAAATATAGAATACATCACATGTCGTGCAGGTGTGTGTGTGTGTATGTGCAGCAGGTGTGTGGAGCTCTGTTGGCCCTGTCTCACCCCCTCTCCATCTGTCTGTCTCTTGCTTTCAATACATATTATATACAATACAGATTCATATGCTGAAATACGGTATTAATTAACTACTGTGTGCCAAAAGATATGTATCAATTGTGACAATCAACATCTATGATTTAAAGCTTTAACACAATGTTGTGTTTTAATGGATGTTTTATTGTACCCAAATGAAAGTAACTATAAAGGGCATTTTACAGCCACACACACACACACACACACACACACACATGCATAAACAATATCCACAAGGGGGCAGTACTCATATTGAAAAATCATTCCAGAGTATAACTGTTTTTGCTTTGTCTTCCTGCCACAGGGTCACAGTGAACTGATTGATTGGAAAAGGATCAGACACTTGGTTTTATCTCCCTTCCCGCCAAAAGCGGCAGTCATGAAGAGTGTAATGAGCAAAGTAAACAAGTGGTATCTAACAGAGCTGTGATTGTTGTCGAAATTATTGTGTGTGTGTGTGTGTGTGTGTGTGTGTGTGTGTGTGTGTGTGTGAGAGAGAGAGAGAGAAAGAGCGCACAGGTAACTAGATCCACTTGCTCTCCAAATACGCCCTTATGGGATGGTGTGGATTTGTGTGTCTGTGTCAGTGTGTGAGAGAGACAGAGATACGTGTGCTGTGAAAAGAGTCTTTGTCCCTGAGAGGTGAGGCTGAGGCAAGGACACGATTGATGCGTCGGCAAATATTTATTTATTAATATTTATATAATTCTTTTCCGCTCTGACACACACAGGAAGACAGAACTGAATCGTATTCATGGTAGAAGTGACAAACTAAACGGATGAGGAGAAACCCAACGCAATTAAAACCCAAGGCCATGAAATTATCAGTCAAATATAGTATGAAAAATACATTTTTAATGTACTGATTTGAAGATGACGAAAAAGCTTTTAAAGATCTAATATCCATAAACTTCAAGTCATTTACCATAGTTAGTAGTTTAAAAAAAAAAGATATTTATGAGTTTAGTGCCCTTTTTATCTATAATCAGCATCCTCAACCAGACAGCATTACAGGCACAAACCAGGAGGAGCCTTCGATCCTCTGTACATATATCTCCTCAATTTCCGGTCCCTGACAAGCGGAAATCTCATCCACTTCCTGCCCAGCAACCTATCCCAGAATGCACCGGGATCCAGAGATAGCCATCAGCCACAGAGACGAGTCTTAACCCCAACACCACTCCGGAAATACCTTCTCTGTGTCTCTCCCACCCAGTTTGTCCTTTCTTCCACCCTCCTTCATCTTTTTCTCTCCCTGATCATTTCTAGAAATCCTTCTACCTCCCTCGCGTAATCTGAATAATAAAACCTCATCATATCTTTTCTTTTTTGGGATGTACTAGTAATATAGGGATTTTGAAGAGACCGTCAGTCTCGTGAAAGATGCACACAGTGATAACACTGGCTCTGCAGCGCTCGGACACACACGCTCGCACACACACGAGCACACACTCACACACACACACACACAGATATGTATAACTTTGCGACAGAGTGGGGAAAAGGGGAGGAGGAGGAAGGGGGAAGGAGACATTAAAGCAGAGATGAAGAGGATGTGATGGCAAATAACAACAAGAGATAAATCAAGACTGCGAGGGCACTTAGCAGACAGTTAGTCAGCTTCGTTCCCAGCAGATTGTACTTTTCTAATACTACAGATTAGCAGAGACTAATCACTATACTGTGGATTGAGCCAATCTCCCCTTCCCACTTCATACTTAACTTTCTTTCTCCCCCTTTCTAGTCCCTCGTTCTCTCCATTTCCCATTTTTATCCTATATCCTCGACATTCCTGACCCCTCACAGCTTAAAATCCTTGCATGTGTGTATTTCTGTGTGTGTATAGGTTGGTCGGCTGGTAAAGCTACAATAAATGAAGCGTCTTATTCCAGCTTTAGGCAATCAAAACATGCTGGCCTTCTTAAAGAGGGCTGAATGGAGCAAAAACCTTCCAGGCAAATGCTGTCAAGAGAATATAGAGCAGCTTTGAGAAGATTTACAATAATGAAAATGCCAAGAAGCCATAAACACCGTCCTGTATATGCGCACCACAGGCAGCATAAAAGCTGAACTCAAACAATGAGCGGTCAGAGGATAACACACATACAGACTGTCGTGAGAGGGGTAACAGAGCATACAATAAGCATGAGAGTCACATCACTGTTTAAATGAGCTCCATCTATTTTTGGAAGGAGGAACAACACATCTGCTCCGGCCTTTATGGGTTAAATAGTCTCTTGAACCACTGAAAACGCCCAACATGGCAGCTGGGTGTGGTCAGGTGTGGTCTGTTGTACTTGTGACCCCACCCAGCTACGATGTAGCCTCGTACATTAGTGCCACGTTACATCACAGCTGCACAGGTTGTGAAAAAAGGCTGCTGTCAGCGCTAGCTGGCCGGGCCAGGCAGGTTTATTAGATTGCGGTTGCTCAGTGTAACTTCTTTTCCCCTTTGCAGCCTGGAGGGGCGTGTTTGTTTTGTCACAAAGCATGAAATGAAAAAAAGTTGAAAATAGTAAAAGTTTTATGAGGAAGCAGAGCGGATCATTTGTCAAACATCTGGTTTGATTCATTACAGTTGAGATTAGAAACCCATTTTTGGGCAGAAACAAATGACAGTGAGGCTCCAATTTCTATTTTTGTTTTTTTCATACCGATTGAAAAGATCTGACAAACCCTTCCGTAATCAGACTAATTTCTTTCATTCACAACTCCCTCTCATCCTGACGCTCTTCTTTGTCTGATCTCTGCATCACTCTCATTGTTGCACACTGCTGGCCTTGAGACGCCTGGTGATTTTCACCCGAGCGATTGTGTTTACGTTATTTTCATTGTGTAGCTTCCTGCTTCTCACTGAAGTTATTGAAGGTGGGCGTGTCTTTATTGAAGGTGGGCGTGTCTCTGCTCCGATCCCTGTTTTTTTCAACAGGTAGGTGTTCGGGTGATTTTCACCTGACGTTAGTGATAGATGGTGAAAACATTTCAGATGGGTTTTAACATTGACATGTGACTTTTCCTTCACAGAACAAGACTCACATGTCCCAGGAACATGTGAACCAAAGAACAAGTTCATAGCTCCATTATTATTATTATTGTTTTTAATCGTGTTTTATTGACGATTCCCTAATTTTTCACCCAATTTTGAACCTTTAAGGTCCCCCCATGATACCTGTTTTTCGTTTTATGAGTTCTAAAGGGTAAAATAAAAGAAGAGTAGTTCAATTTGTCTTGTAAAGTCAGGTACATTATATCGGGTGAAATATATCCAACGTTAGTGATGGCGTAACAATTTTTAACGTTAGTGATGGCGTTACTATTTTTAATGTTAGTGATGGCGTTACTATTTTTAACGTTAGTGATGGCGTTACTATTTTTAACGTTAGTGATGGCGTTACTATTTTTAATGTTAGTGATGGCGTTACTATTTTTAACGTTAGTGATGGCGTTACTATTTTTAACGTTAGTGATGGCGTTACTATTTTTAATGTTAGTGATGGCGTTACTATTTTTAACGTTAGTGATGGCGTTACTTTTTTTTAACGTTAGTGATGGCGTAACAATTTTTAATGTTAGTGATGGCGTTACTATTTTTAACGTTAGTGATGGCGTTACTTTTTTTAACGTTAGTGATGGCGTTACTATTTTTAACGTTAGTGATGGCGTTACTTTTTTTAACGTTAGTGATGGCGTTACTATTTTTAACGTTAGTGATGGCGTTACTATTTTTAATGTTAGTGATGGCGTTACTTTTTTTAACGTTAGTGATGGCGTTACTATTTTTAATGTTAGTGATGGCGTTACTATTTTTAACGTTAGTGATGGCGTTACTATTTTTAATGTTAGTGATGGCGTTACTTTTTTTAACGTTAGTGATGGCGTTACTATTTTTAATGTTAGTGATGGCGTTACTTTTTTTAACGTTAGTGATGGCGTTACTATTTTTAATGTTAGTGATGGCGTTACTATTTTTAACGTTAGTGATGGCGTTACTATTTTTAACGTTAGTGATGGCGTTACTATTTTTAATGTTAGTGATGGCGTTACTATTTTTAACGTTAGTGATGGCGTTACTTTTTTTTAACGTTAGTGATGGCGTAACAATTTTTAATGTTAGTGATGGCGTTACTATTTTTAACGTTAGTGATGGCGTTACTTTTTTTAACGTTAGTGATGGCGTTACTATTTTTAACGTTAGTGATGGCGTTACTTTTTTTAACGTTAGTGATGGCGTTACTATTTTTAACGTTAGTGATGGCGTTACTATTTTTAATGTTAGTGATGGCGTTACTTTTTTTAACGTTAGTGATGGCGTTACTATTTTTAATGTTAGTGATGGCGTTACTATTTTTAACGTTAGTGATGGCGTTACTATTTTTAATGTTAGTGATGGCGTTACTTTTTTTAACGTTAGTGATGGCGTTACTATTTTTAATGTTAGTGATGGCGTTACTTTTTTTAACGTTAGTGATGGCGTTACTATTTTTAATGTTAGTGATGGCGTTACTATTTTTAACGTTAGTGATGGCGTTACTATTTTTAACGTTAGTGATGGCGTAACAATTTTTAATGTTAGTGATGGCGTTACTATTTTTAATGTTAGTGATGGCGTTACTATTTTTAACGTTAGTGATGGCGTTACTATTTTTAACGTTAGTGATGGCCTTACTATTTTTAACGTTAGTTATGGCGTAACTATTTTTAACGTTAGTTATGGCGTAACAATTTTTAATGTTAGTGATGGCGTAACAATTTTTAATGTTAGTGATGGCCTTACTATTTTTAACGTTAGTGATGGCGTTACTATTTTTAACGTTAGTGATGGCGTAACAATTTTTAACGTTAGTGATGGCCTTACTATTTTTAACGTTAGTGATGGCGTTACTATTTTTAACGTTAGTGATGGCGTAACAATTTTTAATGTTAGTGATGGCCTTACTATTTTTAACGTTAGTGATGGCGTTACTATTTTTAACGTTAGTGATGGCGTAACAATTTTTAATGTTAGTGATGGCCTTACTATTTTTAACGTTAGTGATGGCGTTACTATTTTTAACGTTAGTGATGGCGTAACAATTTTTAATGTTAGTGATGGCCTTACTATTTTTAACGTTAGTGATGGCGTTACTATTTTTAACGTTAGTGGCGTCACTATTTTTAATGTTAGTGATGGCGTTACTATTTTTAATGTTAGTGATGGCGTAACAATTTTTAATGTTAGTGATGGCCTTACTATTTTTAACGTTAGTTATGGCCTTACTATTTTTAACGTTAGTGATGGCGTAACAATTTTTAATGTTAGTGATGGCCTTACTATTTTTAACGCTAGTGATGGCGTTACTATTTTTAACGTTAGTGATGGCGTTACTATTTTTAACGTTAGTGATGGCGTTACTATTTTTAATGTTAGTGATGGCGTTACTATTTTTAATGTTAGTGATGGCGTAACAATTTTTAATGTTAGTGATGGCCTTACTATTTTTAACGTTAGTTATGGCCTTACTATTTTTAACGTTAGTGATGGCGTAACAATTTTTAATGTTAGTGATGGCCTTACTATTTTTAACGCTAGTGATGGCGTTACTATTTTTAACGTTAGTGATGGCGTAACAATTTTTAATGTTAGTGATGGCCTTACTATTTTTAACGTTAGTGATGGCGTAACAATTTTTAATGTTAGTGATGGCCTTACTATTTTTAACGTTAGTGATGGCGTTACTATTTTTAACGTTAGTGATGGCGTAACAATTTTTAATGTTAGTGTTGACCTTACTATTTTTAACGTTAGTGATGGCGTTACTATTTTTAACGTTAGTGATGGCGTAACAATTTTTAATGTTAGTGATGGCCTTACTATTTTTAACGTTAGTGATGGCGTAACAATTTTTAATGTTAGTGATGGCCTTACTATTTTTAACGTTAGTGATGGCGTTACTATTTTTAACGTTAGTGATGGCGTAACAATTTTTAATGTTAGTGTTGACCTTACTATTTTTAACGTTAGTGATGGCGTTACTATTTTTAACGTTAGTGATGGCGTTACTATTTTTAACGTTAGTGTTCTAGAGTTAAGGATCCGTGACGACCCAATGGGAGTGCTGCAGAGCACCTCTCTTGAGACTCTCTCAGTTTGGACAGCAAGGCAGGTGAGTTGTGGAAAGAGAGAGATGGAGCTCTGTTATTGGGCGCACAGTTGCTATGTAACACTGGTTGCCACAGAAACATCTGAATGGAAGAGAAAGCATGAATGAGAGAAGAAGAAAAAAAAAAAGCAGCTCATGGCACCTCCTGATCAGCACCTACACACACATTCACCCTGCGGTGTCACCCAGAGCTGCATCACCAATCTCCTAGCAACTACATCTGGCATCATCGTGGAGGTCCAACTGGAAAACGGTCCGTGACCCACGTTAACGCATCACAGGGGGGCCAGGAATAGATAAAAACATGTAACTCTCGTCTTCATAGCAGATGGAGCTATAAAGCTTCAGCTAAATGATTTTCCTCCTGTGACAGAGTCTTAAAAGTCCTTTTGTTCCTCCACAAAGTACATATGCATGAGCCATTCAGCAAGAGAGGTTATTTAGCTGACTAAATACGACAGTTAGCTTAAGAGCTGATTTTAGGTCAACACAAGGCGAGATACAGCCGAGAGGTGTCATCGTCAGAATAATCACTTCTCGGCTCGCGTGTTCAACAAGCCCATCAGCCTGCACAATGCCGTGTGCCGAAAGAGTGATGTCAAACACGAGAGCTCCTGCGTGCTCGTCCTCCACGGGAACAGAAGAGGACCTGATTGAGGACCACCCTCCCATGAGCTGGGCAGCACTAAAAAAGGTAAACATTGTCTTTGTCTCCACTGCAGACACACACAACCGGATACTCCCAGGATCGTTTATAACTGCTCACATTCCACTGCACACGCACACACGCGCACGCACACACACACACGCACACACGCACACACGCACACACGCACGCACGCACGCACACACACACACACACACACACACACACACACACACACACACACACACACACACACACACACACACACACACACACACACACACACACACACACACACACACACACACACACACACACACACACACACACACACACACACACACACACACACACACACACACACACACACACACACACACACACACACACACACACACACACACACACACACACACACACACACACACACACACAGAAGCCACAGGGGGTGCTCTCCGTCATCTTTTCAGTACACATTAACCACTGCTTTGTCAAAATATTCACAAACAGTGTCCCACTGAACTTACTGACTTTATGAAAGCGAGCAACAACAATGGAGTGAGAACAAACAGCCGAGCAGAAAATAAATGCATTTGTCACGTTGAATGATTTGGAGTGGAAGTGCTCCTTTGTTTGCTTGTACTCCAGATTAAAAATGACTTATTTCCTAATGACCTTACACTCCTGCGAACCATGTGTTTAGACTGGGCTAATGTCTGTGGTGTGTTTGAACAGGGGCTGGCGAGCAGCGGGACGTTTAGTTAATGTGTACTCTTGAGTAAAGCCGGAGAGGAAGGGAAATATTGAAAATGTTACAGAGAGCCCTTTCCAAAAAACTGGGTGTGTAACGCCTGCTGAGAGAAAGAGAGAGGGACAGTTTTGGACATGGGGGGGCAAAGTATGAGAGGGTGGAGAGAGCAAACTAAAACGAAGATGATAAAATGAATAAGCAAGAGAGCTGCCAGTGAACTTCAGGATATCCAGAGAAAATGGGAAAAAAAAGAGAGAAGAAAAGAGACCCCCTGTTTCAACCCGGCCCGATTCCCTCTCACTCTCTCCTTATATGGCAGTGTTACGTGTGTGTGTGTGTGTGTGTGTGTGTGTGTGTGTGTGTGTGTGTGTGTGTGTGTGTGTGTGTGTGTGTGTGATACAGGCCCGGTCCCAGAGTTGCTCTCAGAGGGAGCGATTAGATCAGTGAGCGCACACTGCCTAAACTGAAACTTAAGGTTCCTCTCTTTGCCACAGAGTTTTACCGCTTTCCAAAAATCCACACACTTCAATAAAGTACTTGCAATATTGTTTAATGCAAGTTGCCAGGAACTGCTTAATGCGGTCCATATTGTTTAGTTCATTAGGAGAACTCTTTATATTCTCAGTCCCCTGAGGGACAAAGGATGAACCCTTTCTTGTGTTGCGCATTTAAGAAAAAACTTTTGTTTTTTAATAAAAAGGGTGTGGAGAGGAGGAAGGGAGAGGAGAAATGAAAAAGAAGAAAAAGAAGAAAAATAGACTAGAGATTACATCACAATCAGCTTGTTTCTGGCTACGGATCCTCAGAGGGGACAAAAGTAATCTCTGCCTCAGAATGGAAGGAATAACAAGTCAGAATCCTCTCGATCTTTCTTTTCCTCTTTTTTTCATCTTTCCCTCCCTTCTCGTTGCACCAGTCTGCTTCCCAGAATTCCCTGGCCTGAGTCCAAATGACAGGAATGCAGGAATCAAGGTAGCATGTCTGCATGAACACACACACACACACACACACACACACACACACACACACACACACACACACACACACACACACACACACACACACACACACACACACACACACACACACACACACACACACACACACACACACACACACACACACACACACACACAATGCATCAATCCGCACTTACTGGACAAGGAGGTCTGTACTGTACTGCGTAAATACACACATCAGTACAGACCATAAACAGTCAGGTCCAAAAATAGTCGACAGTTGGGTCAACACTGTGCAGTTTTATTAATCCTGCATATTGTTTTAACTTGCAATACACATTGGATTAATGCAAGTTTTAAACATTATGACCTCAGTGATCACATCGCATGGTTCATTCGACAGATTGCAAACGTAAACATGGAACATGTTTTCGTCAATCGACAATTCAAGTTATACTCAAACAAGATGCAGACACAGTCAAATAAGGAGAAAGAGAGAGAGAAAGGCAGTGTTTAAAAAATGCTGGAGCCAAGATGCAGGGGCTGTCTGGCTTTGCAGCAAAGTTCTGTTTTACTCACACACAGCAAAGTCTCAGTCCAGACTACTAGCCACATGCAAAGTCAACACGTCTTCCAAATCACCACCATAGTGTGCTGTCTGTCCATGCACTCACACAGAAGGACTCAACAAAGAAGACAACAAAAATGGTTGCAGCCACATTCAATTCGACAATAATATTCTCTTTTCCGCTTGGAAAAAGTCAACCTCTCCCTTCTCTCGTCTTCTCTCGCGCCATCTTCCTCCCTCTTCCTCATATCTTGTCATTTTTCTTTTTTCCTCCCCATCATGTCAGTCCTATCTCACATCGAGAGGCAGCGAAAGAGAGAGGGACAGAGGGGGAAAGAAAAGTTTGTTTTTCCGGAGAGGACAACATTCCCAGGCCTGTGCCATTCCTCTTCCTATTAATAGAGCGCGCGCACGCACACACACACACACACACACACACACACACACACACACACACACACACACACACACACACACACACACACACACACACACACACACACACACACACACACACACACACACACACACACACACACACACACACACACACACACACACACACACACACACACACACACACACACACACACACACACACACACACACACACACACACACACACACACACACACACACACACACACACACGCTCTCTGATCACGATAGTTACTGTGGAAAACACAAGCCCATAACTCTATGTAGTGGCCCTAAATGCAGAATAGAGTTTGACATGATTCACACTGAGCCTCGTCCATCACTGTCCTTCATTAGAAGGATTAAACTGCTCTTGGATTTATTTTGCACATTTGTCTTATTGCTGACCTTCTCACACAGACTCTCAGTACGCTGTGAGAGTCTCTCCCCCTCCTCTCAGCTAAAAAAAAATATATTTTTTTTTCTACCCGGACTACAGCCTGTCATTAGGAAGATAAGAACCTGTCGTGTAACTAGCTGTTAACTTTCATTTGGGTTAATGCGTGTAGCATTTAGCTGCCACGGAGGTGAAGGATGCGAGGTCAAAAGGTCGGGTGTCGGCCCTGGAGGAGGTTGCTCACCTCAAACTGCAATTAGGAGAGGTTTTCAGAGCCCGGGGCCTGAGGTGGTTGTCAGATTTATGATGTACTTTGTGCACGGCGTGTCCATGTTTACCATCCCAGTCATTTAGCAATGTGTCTTGCAGCACAAGATGGCACAAGGTTTGTTTTCTGTTGAGCCATTTTACATTTTCACTCATGCAGTAACTTATAGTATATAAGTCTTATGTGTTGGTTTGGTACTCGGCACCTGAATGATAATAATTGCACTTTACAATCACAGTGGCAAAATATCACATAAAAACCTTTCAATCTGACACAAATGCTTCGTTGAGACTGACTAGAATGCCGGGTTAAGAGGTTCAGAGAAAAATGTTGGAGCTGCAAAGACGATCTAAAGCTTTGCATTAACACAGTCAACTCATTTTAGCTCAAATATGCTGGAAGAAAACTGCAAAATTGTGCATGATTATAGGCAAAGTAACAACATTATTATTATTCAACCCCCCTCCTCCGATAAACGAAGACCAGACTCTCTACACCCAAAGATGCTTTAAGTAGGCTTTGTTTTACTTCTGTTATCCGATTCATATTGGATAGTTTATGTTTGTTGAACAATTATTAAAAGACAGTAGACATCCTCCAGGCATCAGAAAGAAATAAACCAGTGTTTATGAGCTCTACTTAAGTGAAATATTGTTATCATAATAAGAAATCAAGAGAGCATCACTTTTAAAACTACACCCACTTTACAGTGTAGCTTGTCAACATGTAATGTCCCTGGAAACCTCCGATGATGTTATAAAAATCACATCATGTCTTATATTTAAGTGAAATTATGTTATCTGAAAATCTGTATTAATCACAGTATTTTTATCAAATAACCTGAAATTAGGGGTGTGACAAAAACAAAACTGACTTTGGTGAAATCCTCTTTTCATCAAGATGCGTTTATATTTAGGTCTGCCATGCTTTGCTGCGCGAACACACACACACACACACACACACATGCGCACACACA
Source organism: Cottus gobio (assembly GCA_023566465.1). Lineage (NCBI taxonomy): Eukaryota > Metazoa > Chordata > Actinopteri > Perciformes > Cottidae > Cottus > Cottus gobio. Next base: position 18,702,532 of record CM042220.1, read on the forward strand.
CACACACACACACAAACACAGTCCAGAGAGTCTTTAGTGGCTGAAGGGCTGTTCACTCTGTCAATAAGATCCAGATGTGAGCTCAGTGGGAGAGGGGATAAAAATAGAGCGAGAGAGGTGAGGGGCACAGAAGGAGAAAGATGGAGAGAGAGAGAGAGAGAGAGAGAGAGAGAGAGAGAGAGAGAGAGAGAGAGAGAGAGAGAGAGAGAGAGAGAGAGAGACTGTAGACCTAGAACAATGATCTCAGTGAGAAAAGTTGGGGGCTGAACGTATGAAAGCAGACAGACTGATGAGGTGAACAGAAAGGTGGGGAAGAGATGCAAACTTGTTTTATTGTGCCGACATTTTTCTCTCCTCCTTCTTCCCTCAAACAGAAACACTAGCCCCTCTGATGTCACCACATTCCTACAGCAACACACACACACCCACACCCGTCCCACACACACGGTTGCCATGGGCGAAGAAGTATACACATACGGGCGGCCATCATCTTTCTCAAGTCTGCAGCTCCATCACTGTCTATCCTAAATACAGTATAGGGGCTTTAAAAAGTTCTCTGGTCTTTTAAAGCAGCGGAGCTCCCACTGTCTCTTTGGTCTGAGAAACACATTAAGGGAGATGCAGGACGGAAATGTGTGTATGTGTGTGTGTGTCTGTGTCAAAAATGCCTCCCCCAAACCCACTTCCTGCCCTGCCCTCTCAATGAAGACAATTATGGTTCCTGCAAGAAGGATAACACAGTGGAAACAGTTCCTTAAAAGGCAGCATCCATGTTGTTTTCACCTCTGCACACATTTTTCAAATTAAAAGCCAATACCGCATGTTTTCCAAATATAAAGAATAGGTTTCTTCAAGTCTGTATGAAGGAGTGCAGAGCTGAAGCCCTCTATTATCGTGATGGCAGTTCTGCCTCATTACAAAGCAGACAGTGGCAAGATCACAGGCTGGCCTTCAAAGGCAAGCAATACGGTTACGGAGACACAGTCATGCTGCTGCACCGGCCTTTCTCTTCCCGTGAAGCTGAACGGGATCATGACAGTTTACAACTGTAAACATAATATGTTCACATAATACTTACATTCTGTGCACTTTATTTGAACTTTAATTTGATATTCTACTGCACATGCTCCCATGTATTGCACTCTGTTTGTTAAATGTGTATTGTTAAATGTTAAATGTTATGCACCTCCCGCCAGGACAAATTCCTTGAATGTGAAGAACATACGTGGCAATAAACCACGTATGTAACCATAAACGTGTTTGTCTATCTTTACAGAACTATACCTCCAGCTTGGACACAGATTGAACAGTGAAGTGAAGCAGACAGGCGGTCAGCTTCTTCATCAGGCTGATGAGAAGCCTGCTTGATGTTCGCTCAAACGATGTATACATTTTGTATTCAGAAAACGTGATGTGTCATTAACGTGATTAAAAAACACCAGAACCCACTAAAAACATTTTGAAATCAAAAAGATGGCTACAAGGATGCACTACTCCCTTCGAGGTCAGACTGGGAACTATTTTTAGGAACATGGCATCTGTGTTTTGTCTGCTCAGCCTTCATTCACAACCTTGAAACGTCTCAGTGAGAGAGTTGTAGCTGCACTAAATAATAACGCTGCTTCTATGGTTATTCGCCAATATTTGTTTTTAATCGTTTGAGCGATGGACTCTATGAAGGCCGATCACAAGAGCCAATCAGAGGCTGCAAAACACGCGCAACAATTTTTCTATGTGCCGCTAACATGGCTTCACTGGACTTGGGAGTGTCTCTGAAGCCCCTTTTAAACAGTGTGTAAAAAGGCAGGAGTATTTCACCTCCCATAAAAAGTACGGATACGGAATGAGGGTTTATTTACAGGTAGACATCCAGCATGGCGGGACTACACACTAGAAGCTGTTGTGGTCCCGTTTCTGTGGCTGAATGTGAGAAAACGAAGCCGGTGTCATGAGTGCTTTTCTTTACTTTGAGGGATTTCTGTAAAGAAAATAAAAAAAATTGTTTTTTGTGAAAACGTGCCTCTAAGAGATTGCCTGCCAATAAATAAAAAGTTATCAAGTCATGATACTTCCTCATCTCTTCATGTACCCTGCTACATGAAAACAGTGATAGTAAATCAATATGAGTGCTTTAAGGAGTCTGTGTAGCTGTCAGACCCACTGCAATACTTTCACCTGTGGTTGTTGAACTAGTAGTTTTGGATCCTGAAATTTTACCACAAGCATATTTTTCTAGGTCCCTAAATGGCAAAACAATCTTGCTGTTTTTATTACACCGGAGATCGGTTTCCAAGATTTAGTTCTAGTCTGACAATCTTTGAGTAAATATGCGCTCCAGTGACGTTTAATGCGAATGGCATCTCTGTAGCACACTGTGTGAACCTTAAATCATTTCTCCTTTCACAATAACATTTCAGAACCACACAATTGAAATGCCAACTGGTGAATAAAATGTTTTGAAGGGGGAAAAGTTGAGGCCTGGTTGAAAATAAGAAGCCTATTGAGGAGTGAAGAAAGACTACATTGTTTTAGGAAAGACCGGCCCGATTACCCACAAAACCCTGAGCTGTCATTGGGTGATGGGAGCTCTGTGTGAGCCCTTCAAACATACCTTCTGACACACACACACACAAACGCACACACAATCTCAAGATAAATGGCAGTCATCATCATCAACCATCATTATTGCCATAATGATTACTGCTGTTATATTTGGCAAGAGACCGCTGAGGGACAGCAGGTCAGCGCACACACACACACACACACACACACACACACACACACACACCGACCAAGATCAGTTACATAAGCAGATGGTGTCACCGGAAATGTTTTAATACTGTCGTTTCTGGTTCAAATATTTCAAATCAACAGCAGTTTTATGCCAAAATGAAGTCATGACACATTGAAGATCATTCGACCACTCCATCAGGCATGGTGACTCTGAGGGTTAAGCTTGCAGGATTGATTAGTTTTGGATTAAATTTGACATTAGTGCATCTGTAATACTTATAAATACTTAAAGCAGTGGCTCCCTGACGCCACGTCTGAACTTGATCCTGTGACACAGATTGCATATTGTCCATTATTGTTGTGAGCAGTTTTTTTCTAGTGGCCAGAAGAGGTGAAACGCTGAAAGAAACATTTTTAAAAGTAATTTGTGCACTGGATTTCATAAGATTTTTATTCTCTTTGTTGCTGAGAATTAGATCTAAAATCTGCAGGCTATAGCCAGTTAGCTTAGCATAAAGATTGGAAGCAAGGGGGAAAGGTTAGACTGGCTTCATCCAAAGGCAACAAAATCTGCCTGCCAGCATTTAAAAACCAGCCAGATTCCACCTCGATCTCCCTTAAGCCGACATCGTTGCTGTCAAATGTTAAAACTGTTCTCGTCTCAGCTGCTGTCGGTTGTCATTTCCGTACGAGCCAGTGAAACCCTCCTCCACCCCGTTCACCCCCAGTCTCCATCACATCCAGCGCCCAGTCCTGATCCTCATCCCATCATCGACTCTTCAGCGACTCCCTTCACCACCACCGTCTAGTGTCTAGACTACAGGGGGAATGTTCATGATCTAACCACAATATCACGACCCCCTTTTAATATACTACGTCACGATGGAGCCCAATCGCCAAAGACTCTTCACTATTCATCGCATCATGTGTGTAAAAAAATATTGTTAAATTAAGTCTGTTCTCATTGAAATGGCTTGTTTGTTTAATTTGTGCAAAAAAACTAAGTATAATTTACAATCCAATGTAAAACGTCTCTTTACCAACCGTGTTTCCAAGAACCTTAACCTAATTAAGTTTATAGAGGTTTTAAAACACTTCCAAACACACCCTTAACAACTCAGTAACACTTGTGCTCTTTGCCACATGCAAACAATAACCAGCATTAGCAGAGAAAACATGGGGAACTGATATGAGGGACATTGTAATGGCTTCTTATCACACATTTCTCACAGTCACTGAAACCAAGTTTTGTTCACACACTCTCTCTCTCTCTCTCACACACACACACAATATTCCTGGTACACACATTTGTATACACAGAATTGGGAAATTCTGTGTATAAATCACAGCACAGATACGAGGAATGACGAAGGGAAAGTGAAGGTAAGAGTCAGACAGAAAAATCATATTTTATGAAATATTATTTGGCATCACTCCCATGCCTCTGTATGTATCCCATTCCAAATCTAACACACACACACACACACACACGCACACACACACACACGCACACACACACGCACGCACGCACATTTTCTCGGTTGAGGTAAGGTCAACATATTTTCAGGCTGACTCATAGTTTTGTGAAAACTCAGCTCGTTGGGTCCAAATGTTTTACTTAAGTACAAAGGTCGTCAGTGGCCGGAGTGATCAAGCCTCTCAACTCTCACCTGTGAGAGGGGGAGGGAACCGGGTCACTCTTTTGGACTTTTTGGAATTTAAAAAACAAACGACTTGGAAAAATGAAAATATGCAATGCTAATGTGGTGCCATGTGGAGATCCTGCACTGTTCCATGATTGGGTATTTTACAAACTGTGGGATTGACGAGAAGAAAAAGAGAATACAATGTTTGCCTCAATATTCGGTGTCATCTGTGAGGAGTGCATTCTCAACACCAGCACTAGAAAGAAAAGCCTTAAAAGGCAGATGTACAAAGAAATAAACTGAAAAGAGGCAAAAGGTAGCTTGTGAAAAGTGTTTAGTCTGCAGTGTTGCCAACTCCTAATTTGCAGGTGAGGTGTAGTGGGGAGTAATAAACAAAGCGTTTCACACACGGAAACTCGTGGGACTAAATTCCGACAGCAAAAACTGAACCAGTGCGGTACGTGAACTCAACTAAGCCCTACGGTGACGTCATCGATGTAGTGTGGATGATGTCGTGACACCACGGAGGTGCGTCATGATGAAATCCACATGATAGGGATGATGTCATTGTCAAGCGAACATGATGGCAGCAGAGCTAAACATACAAGGTCCATCTAACCGCCGATTCCTCACACACGCGCACGCACACGCACACACGATACACATCAAATGTTGAATTTACTTCAAAAATATAACTCATGTCGTTCAAATGAAAAATAGGACAACCCTGTTTGCTGAAATTGATTTTGAAGTCCGAGACTACTTCACTTGATCTTTCCTTCTTCAAACATAAAGAAAAAAATGTGATTCAAACCAACCAAGTGCAATCAACACACTGAGGACCAAAACCACCTGCCTGTGAGGCTGCTCTGTCCCGAGCTGCTCCCGTCTCTCTTCTCCAATAGTCCTCCTCGCCCTGCGCCTTAATCCGGGATCCCAGCAGCCACTCAGGAGCAACACTACGGGACTTCCAGCTTCTCCCGTCTCCATTTTGACGAGACTTTCTCAACTGGCAGCTAGAGCATGATCCAAATCGGCGGACTGATGCCATGAGACAGGTGAAGAAGAGGGTGAGATGAAGACAAGGACCGAAGCAGAGAAGGGAGGAAGAAGCGGAGTGTTTCTAGTGTCATGATTCTCTGAATGGCAAAAAGACAAATGAGAGAATAGGACTCAACAGCCAAGTCAACCCACTGATAGACCTAGGCCTAAACCCTGTATACGAGAGTGAGTGTGTGTGTGTGTGTGTGTGTGTGTGTGTGTGTGTCCGACCACGCTGTAAACTATGCTATGATACACGTTGCACTGGGGACACAGTTGTACCATTGTGTAAGTGAATGGGGGATATTTACACGAAACACGTCCATAATAATGTCGCGGAGAGATATGCGCATACACAAAACCATACTAGCATATACATGAATAATAATGTGACTTTAGGCTGTCCACTGCTTTTTGAGTGTGTCCATGACCAAGTTATGGCATCTGATTTTTTCTTGGGTTGTGGAAAAACCAACAGCTTTGGAGATCTAGTACAGCGTTTATTTTATTTTTTACATTAAAAAAAAAAACTCAAAATACAATGTGCAGATCGCGACAATACACACAGCCGATGACGTCACACATTAACCAGCTCACTGGTTGACAAAGTGAGCTGTGATGATGAGCTGTCCTTGTGCAATCACATACTGGACTTATGGAAATAAAAATTAGCGGTTTACAACCGGATTCACACCTTTCATGGTCCACAAAGTCATAAGATTAGATAATTCAGAGGCCAGCATGAATGTTAAGTACATTGCATTAGCTTTATGGAAAGATAAGCATTTTTGCCCAGCTAGACATCCTCCACTGGCTAACAGCTAGCAACTAGCTTGTTCGGGTGGTGTAGGATGACAATAATGCAGTTAATTGCCATTTCTAACTTCTCTCTTTACATTGCACAAACATAATAGTCTGGTGCTCACCAGACTATTAAATTAAATGCTGACAGGAAAATCTAATAGACCCAATCTGTGAGTAGTTATCCCTCGACTTCTTCTGTGTATCTGTGATGGATTTCTTTTGTGGCATGTTAAGTATTTCGGGGCATTTTAAAACAGTAGCTTTATTTTTTCTTTCCTCTTCTTCTCTGTGAAGAAACCAATTAGCATCCGCTGTAATTTAAACCTGAGGTGATTCCACTTACAACATGGAGGCAAACAGTGCGTCCCTGCATGAGGTGAGTCATCAACGAAACGCTCACATTAGACATCTTTGTGGCCACGTGGGCTGTAGATGTAAACTACAAGAAAGACTCGCATGACTGAGGGGAACCCTGCCAATGATATACAGTGATGTGTATACACACACAAATGGTCTTTAACAGATGACCCCCTTTTCAAAGAAACAAAAGAACCATGTGAACCCATTAGTCATCATACATTATGCATGTCACACACATTTTAATATGTAGAAAGCTGCCTGTGCACAACAACAAAAAGCTGAAAAGGCAGCTGTGCTAGAAAGTGCTGTTTCAGAGGAGGCTTTCCTTACATAAGCAAACTGCTCTGTAATTACACTGGGTGGATCCACACAGACAGAGAGAGTTAGAAAGAGCCAGTCTGGAGGGCAGCGACTGGGACAAGAGATGAGGATAACAAAGAGGCAAAGAAGGTTGAAGAGGAGCCCATTCCTCACAGGTTTAACTGTCATGCCTTTCCACTGCCGAGCTACACTATCCTTAAAAGGGAACGTTAAAGATTTTCAAAGCATTGCAACTGTCACCAACCAAGGGCAAGGACATCCAGAGCAGCTTTCCCACAGAGTTGTTTTCCAACTGTGAGAAACCAGATGGAGTCTCAGGTCTCCTGTGATATGTTCGTTTGAGTCGAGTTTGCATGCTATTCTTTAAACACTCACAATATGGATGTATATACATACACACAAATGTATTGTTTTTAAACTTATTCAAACAGCCGAACATAAATGACTTCCATTTATATTGCTTGTACAAGATACGTGTGGTCTGCATTACTTAGGAATAAACAGGAATAATTCCACATTTTGAGAAATAAGCTACATTTGCTTTCTGGCAAATGTTGTATAGCACTCATATTGGTATGCAATGTGTATTAGCTAGAGCCGGCAGCTGATTAGCTTAGCTTAGCTCAAAGAGTGTAAACTGTTAGTCTGGATCTGTAGAAAACAAGTCCCCAAGCATGTCTAAAGCTCAGCGTTATGAGCTGGACCTTTTCTTAACTGGGACTGCAAGAAAATAATGCTTGTACGCCTTGAAGACCAAATTTGGTCTCTAACTTTCAGGTTTTTATTTAATCGAGTAATCAAAGTTAATTTGTTTGATTTTTAGGTGTTGGGAGGTGTTTTCAGTCTTTATGCTAAGCTAAGCTAACCAGCTGCATATTTACTACACTGACACAAGAGCGGTAAGAGAGTCTTATAAGTCTACAAAACATAAAACGGTGATGAAAAGATGGATCGCTGGAGTGACTGAACCCCAAACAAAGTTATATATACACACACAGAATTGGTTATACTGTAGATCTATCAAAATTACTTCAGCGACTCAATGCACAATTTCCCCCCGTCAAACAAAATAGTTCCATTATTAAAATCAACCACACACACGCACCCTCGCTCTTACTCCGAGGAACACAAAACATTTGTGTTGTTCCTGTCCCAAGAGCAATATTGTGCGTGTGAGAGGCAAAATATTTAGCGTTTGAGTCGAGGACAAGATGGCTGGAGGTATGAGACGCTCTCTCCCCAAAGTGCTCTGCTCTCTAAGGACCAAAATAAGAACATAAAACATGTCATCACATTCTCAACAGGATCACACCATACCGCACAATGATCCATTCAGCTTTTAGATACAGTTTTCCACCTCCGGCGAAAGGAAGTAAACTCAAAATGTCGACAATCAGAGGCTGCCAATGTGTCATTGAAGCCGCGGATATCTCCGGTGTGGCCGTTTGATCTTCTGATTCATCCCGGCTCTTCCTCCTCGCCTGTTTAGTCTTGGCGACCTTCAACCGGAACAGACCACAGCCTCATCCTTTCATCTCACCTTCACCTTTACCTCGCTCAGCATCCTTCACTTTTTGGACGTCACTAAACCCGGGATGACCTTTGCATGTTAGAAAAGAACCCCCTAACACCTACACTGTGTCCTTTCTGTGTGTGGCCGTGCGATGTGTCCTTCAACTTTACTTTGAAGTCTGTGTTCAAAAGGAGCACGTTATCGGATAAGCTCCTAACTCTCCATTGATCACAAAATCAAAATGCATTACAGAAAAGAGGTCCCCTAGCAGCCCTGAAAGACACATTTTTCCTATTTGAAAGGGATTTATTATATTTAATAAATGTAAATGTCTCCTGCATGGTAAAGGCTCCTTTTGTATTTAAAGTATTTTACCATTAGTGACATTTAATCAATGATGTAAGAAATTAACCAGATATTGCAATCACTGCATTGTTTAACTGAGATTATCTAAAAACATCCATATACTAAAAAGTCTGTTTTGCATCTTAATAAGCATTTAAAATGTCCTTTTTCATATTTCTACCTTCATTGCTCCTCTCCGGCATTAACTACATCTGGCGAGGAGTCGGGATTGTAACGGGAGTGAAGAGGAAAGGCAGGGAGAAATTATTTGATTCCATGTGGGTGGCCTGATAAAACAAAGTCAGTCATAAATCTGAAGCTATAAACACTGTGCTTTTAGAACTAATCCACGCAGAACGGAGCACAGACCAAACTGTCTGTCTCCTTCCTCTCTCTCTCTGGCTTTAGGTTTCCCCTTCTCTTGGCTCCCGTTTGTTAAGAAAGAGTGCTACGTTGTCATTTGTTCATTTCAAGGACATGCAAGAATTACAAAAATATATTACTGTGGCGGCTATCCTTTATTTTATTTTTTTTTACCAACATTTGGTAGTGAATGATTGACCAGATAGCCTTGTTTACATATTTTAATGTTGATGTTAATGTGGTATAAACGTTGCTAATTTTAGACTGTTTTCTTTAAGTTGATAGTTCTTCCTTGCGACTCCTTGGGAGTCCTCAGCTCTTTTTGGAAGTAGCTGAGGAGAAGTAAAGATGGGCCGCATTCCTGCTAGTAGTTGTTAAAGTGACTACACAAACAGTAGCGCGCACACACACACACACACACACACACACACACATCCTTTGGATTTATGTTCCAGTTGGGTTGACAACGCTCTATCATACAAAGTTTCTCTCCCTATATGAAGATGACTTGAATCAGAGTTTTTACATCTAAATTGATGTTGTGAATTTCAAAAATCTTTCCCAGGGTGAGAAACCAAACAGTTGGGAGCACAACATACACTTTAAAAGTTACAAAGGTTTTGAATACTTCAGTAAATCTAAAAATATCAAGATGGCTAATGAGATATTGATATTGTACATATATCCTCCGTTTCATGTATAAAAACCAGCCTTATTCTACCGACGTCGTCCATTACCTCTCCTTCCCTCACTCCCCCTCCTTCAACCACTGTTTCATTTTTCTCTCTCAGTTCTATTTTGATCCTGTAACCTTTTTTTTAGCCAGCAAGCGTTTTCTTTCCAGCTCTCTTCCTTTATTGTCTCTGTCTGTCTGTCTCTCTCTCTCTACCTGACATTTGGCACAGCAGCCTACCTCACACCAAGACAAACTTTATGAACTCACTTCACTGCAATGTTCCAGAGACTTGAGAAAGACAGCAAAGAGCAGAATAAGACAACACTTTGGAGGAATGCTGGAGAATTAAGGCACATGGAGATGGGCATGAGCTGGAAATGCTAAATACTGATAGTATTTTGGGCCAACATTTTGGGCCAACTAGAGAGAAAAAGTTAAAAGGGCATAATGAAGAAAAGTAAATCAGATATAGATCAAATGGACAGATTTTGATGTAAGAACATATTCAAAGTGCCGAGGGTGAAACAAACCACACTCCAGAAAAGGAAAAATCTCACCCACCTCCTTTCTTTCTCAGAACTTGTCTGTGCTCCATTTTAGCTTGGCACAGTTATTACATTCAGTCCAAATCTCTCACACACACACACACACACACACACACACACACACACACACACACACACACACACACACACACACACACACACACACACACACACACACACACACACACACACACACACACACACACACACACACACACACACACACACACACACACACACACACACACACACACACACACACACACACACACACACACACACACACACACCAGGGCAGTGCTCTAAAGACAGTGTTGGCAAAACTCTGGGCATCCAGCGTTTAAACAAGCCATTGATAGTTTCCAGGCAAACAATATGCACACATAGACACATACACAGAAAGAAGAAGAAAGAAGAAACCAGTTTATAACACACACACACACACACACGCGCCGGTAATTCTGGACATCATCAAACACTTCAGTAACCACAACAACTTCCCATTTCCCTAAACCCATTTCCTGCCTGGTGAGGTCACTCGCCAGCTACTGCTACTGTCTCTCCGGCAACAAGGAAGGACAATGGGCCAAAGGATTAAACAATCAAAAACTAATAAATACGGGGGCAATAGATGGAAATAATATTTATCAATATCAATGTGTTCCGTCCTGAGCTCAGGATGGTAATCCCAGTGCTGTTTTTAACTTTCTCCACACAAAATGAGAAGCACACCCATGACTGCGTAATAACAAAGACCCCCAGGAGAGTAATGCGTGTATGGCAATGAATAACAGACATTGAAAACCAGGCAGACAGACATATCTATTTCCCACAGTGCACTGGGACGCAAGCCAAACCTCCAAATTAGCTACAATTAACAAATAAGTGTGTGCATCCATCTGTTAGGTTCTTTAGGGTTAGGGTCATTCAGTTTCTAGCACATTGTAAGTTGATCATATACTTCTTATTCTACCTGGTGGTGGTTTGAAAAACATAAAGTTCAGCTAATTGTTCAGTATAATCCTCATTACATTGGGTTTTGGTCAACGGTCAATCCGTTAACCTGTATTGCTATGATAGAACAAGCCAGAAGCCTCCCAATGTTTAGACACGACTGAGCAAATGCAGCATCGAATACACATCCACACATGCACTGTTTATTCTATTCCCTCTATGACTATGGTTCTGGCACAGAGACAATCGATATTGGATGAAACAAATAAATGAAAACAGACACACGCAGCAGGCCTTGGTCCACTCCTTAATGCCCATTGTCTGAGATTTGTTTAATCAAACTAATAACATCCTCTGATGTTTGTATAAGACTGTTCAGCCTTTAATGGCTTCTGTATTTTAGTACAGCTCCTAAATGCACTCTGAAATTTACCATATGGGTCCCGATTCACGTCACTTCATAAAAGGCACAGGCGCACACACATGCACTTTTGGGTGTAGCTATGAAACCATGAGAACAAACTATACAGGATAACATTATGGGATCTTTTAAGACAACTGGTATCACCTCCAAACCCATTTATCTTCTATTAATAAATTACAAATCCAGTTTTCACTCCATATATGAGACATTCGAAAAAAAGCCAAATACAAATCAGTTGTTTCTCTCTCAGTCAAATACAAACCAGGAATCATCTCAAACCAAAGACACCATGCAACAAGAGAGCATTGAGCATGCCAGCTTGCTTTGCATTTGCACACACACACACAGCATTGAAAATTGTTAAGTGGACTCACCACTCTGGGCTTCTGTGGGGGAGCTGTGGATGCAGTCTCCTCTGTGCTCTTCTTCTGTGGTCCAGCTTCTGTAATTCCACTGGTGCTGGTCTCGCTGGGCCCCTCCAAAGCCAACACTGAACCTTCTGCTCCATCCCTGGCTGCTGGAGGAGGGCCTGGACCCTCAGCAGTGCTCAGTTCCAGAAGATATTTCTGGGTCACAGTCTCTAGAGATGGGGCCCTGTCTCCTGGAGGTTTACTTGAGGTCGGAGGCTCTGCAGTAGGTGGGACGGAGAAGGAGTCCACTTCCTTCAGTGGCTGGAGTTGTGGAGGTGGGGAGATGGGGAGGAAGGTGGCAGGTTCGCTGGCGTGGCGGACATGCTTGGATCTCGTTTTAGGTTTGGATTGCACTGTGGGGAGGGGAGGGGTGAGGTCGGTGGGGACGCTGTGGTCCTCCTGCTCCTCTGAACCCAGTTCTGAGGGCTCAAATGGGTCCTCGTGAGGGAAAAACTGAGCCAGCCTATTTGGACGCTTTCTGGGGGGCCGGCGAACCATTCTGGGCGACAAAACTTCAGCCAGCATGAGGTTAAAGTTAAACTTCTGCACCTCTTCTCCATCTTGGTCCATTACATCATCATCATCATCATCATCATGGTTGTCGGAGTGAGGGATGCATTCAGACTTTGAACGAGCTTTGACTTTTTTAATGTTTTGTTGTGGCAGCAATGCGTGTTTAGGCTTCACTTCTGGCTCCCACTGTTCCTCCCTCTGCTCACTCAGGATTGGCTCACTGCTGGAAGGTGGGATCTGACCAGGTTGATCCAACTCACCAATTGGCTCAGTGCTGCCAGTCTGACCTTTCAATTGTTGGTCATTCTGGGAAAGTAAAGCGATATCGCTTCGGCGACTAGGGTCGCTGAACGACTTCTTCTTGGGAGCTTTGCCATGGTCATCTGTCATCAGTCTGTCCATCGCACCAGGCTCAGCTACAATGCTCCTGATCACCCCGCTGTAGTCATGAACGGCATCATCCCGGAGCCCGCCATCACTGTAAACTGACAAGTCACTGGCCACACTGCCCTTGTATTCTGACAACGTGGCCACAGCAGAGGCATCTGGAGCACCACCTCCACCTTTGACAGATAGGGATCCCAGTAGGTTGCTGTCTACAGAGGAAAAATTGGTATTCCCTTCTTCTGTCACAGAACAGTGCCGCTGAGGCATGGGGTCACTGAGAGAGCGGTAGACTGTGGACTCCCCATTTCCAACAGCTGCTATTGTTGACTCTACGTTACTGCCATTACTGGAATCGGAGCCTGTGTTGTTAATACCAGACGGGGAGAACTTGCGCCTTCGACGGATAGAACTGGGTGTTGCAGGGGCTTCAAGTCCTCCTCCTGTGGTGCCAGCAGACCTCTGTGACACAGCGCTGTTGGCGTTGATCTCCTCACTGGCAGTGTTAAAATTGTTGATACCAGCAGTGCTGCTCAGGTCCATGATGATACTGTCACTCTCAGCCATCCGGGAAGGATGAGGCAAGGAGGGAGGTACGTTGACATCGTTGTGTCGATTTGTACAATTCCCGCTGTTCTCTGTCATCTCTTGTCTTTCCTGCTTAAACCCCTCAGCCTGATGGAGAGCCGATTGCTTCCATACGGTTACAGGCTGCCCGAGCACATCCTTAGCAATTCTTGACCCCAAATTAACCCCTGCTAAGCCCAGGAATGACCTCTCAGAGGGGTCACTTGGGCCCGTCTCTGGCTCTGTTACAATCCCTTCATCTGTTAAACTAGACTCATGGCCTGAAAGTTCATCCACAGAGCGGTCGTAGAACATGCTTTCCTCCGAGTCGCCCTTCAGGAAAGCTCTCTCCGTCTCTCTGCTCTGTCTCTTTGCCTTCTCCCTGTACTCTGTGCCCCTGCTGTTCAGCTTCTCCAACTGCACACTTTGTCCATCCCTCTCGCTCCTCTCCCTCTCTCTGTTCTCTCTCACCCTCTCATGTTTATCCCTGTCTTTTGTGTTTTTAAACTCAGCCCCTTGAGCCGTCCTTGCCTGTTCCTCAACACCCACTCGTGCTTTCTCCTTTTCCTCATTTGTTTCCTTGACCTGGAAACAATCATCTTCCAAATTGTCGCCAATTCTCCTTACACCTACGTCATCATCTTCTCTAGTACTCATCTGGCAGATATCTCGAATGACCTGCCTGGCTTCCTGCACATACCTCTCCTGCAATGGAGTTGGCCTCCCTTCTTCATCATCATCATCATCAAATCCATAATCCCTCATTCTTTGTCGTCTCCCAACCCCAAAATCACCCCCATCACTTTCTACTTCCCTCTCTGACACCAACACCCTCCCTCCATCACCCTCTCCATCCAAATCAAGCTGCTGCTCAGAGGAGCTCCTCTTTGTGGCGCCACCTGTCAAGTAACACCTCACTGCTGTAGTGGGTTGGTCTGAATAAGTGAAGGATTTTGCACGCCGCAGGGTGGCAGTTAGGTCTTTCAGTGATGGCCGGCGACCAGAAGGTAGCAGATTACTGCCTTGATTTCGTGAGCCCATCCTGTACACTGGGGACCCGTCCAAGACCCCAGATTTGTCTCCACCCGTTTTCCGCACCTTGAGCTCTGACAGGTCAGATTTCAGAAAGCTTAAGAGGGACATAGTTTCTGAGGTGATATCAGGATTGGACATGGATATTTTGTTCTTATCCTTATCAACCACCCCATCCCCACCTTTTGCCCTGCTTAATGCTGGACTCTCGCCACCCCTAACTCCTGTCGATGCCCCACCTTCTCTGGCAAGTACACTAGATAAGGGGTTGACTGATGGCACAATCTTGGGGCGCACCCGCACAGGGGTACGAGAGAAGTTGTCCCCATGACCAAAGCTTGGGGAACGGTACATGGTAAAATTCCCATGGTATGTTTTACTCAGCACTGACAAGGATGCCGTTCTGCTAGTGTTGCCTCCTTTTCCACTTGTGTTAAAAAACACATTTGCTGCACGGTTGGTGTTGCCAGCCTGGTCCTCCTCCTTCAGTGTCTCAGTGCTGGAGTATCGACTGCTGCAAAGTGAACCACCAGGACTGGAAACAAAAGGGGGGATATTGACCTTTGACACTCGTGATACACCAGGAAGTGCCGTGGATGTGACAGGTGAGGAGATGCGCTCCCATTGCTGCACCCTGGCTCTGTTACTGTGACTGCTGGGTTCTCTTGCAGAGTGGCTCCGAGATGCTGTTCCCGCAAATTCTCCTCCAGTTTTTTGCTGGTGTTGCCTCTCTAAATGCTCCATTGTCAAGGCTGTGTCACTGTCGCTGTCTTCTGATTCGCCATCATGATCATCGCAATCATCACGGCCTGTTGCAAAAGCAGCTCCGCTGACCTTCTTCTTCTTTCTCAGCGAGCGGCGGCGCACTGCCTCTCGACTATGTGGGCCTACAGAACCAGGGCTGTCCTCCTCACTGCCTGAGGACCTACCAATGCCCTTAGCACCCCACCAGCCATTTTTACAGCGGGATAAATAGCTACCTACTTGCTCAGTGGTGCCCCTTTCTCCTGCTCTGTAGGAGATGGATGGAGCTGGGTCAGAAGGAACACTCCAACCGTCTCCTCCACCTCCTCTTCTTCTCCTTCTGTGCTCCTCCTCTTCGTCTCCAGAGCTAAACCTCCAGCGGGAGCTGAGAGGAGAGGCAACTCTGGCTGGGGCTCTTAGCTCCGTGGAGGGAGGTACAGTAGAGGAGGAGGTAATGGCTTTATCTGGACCTGGAGCCGAGGAGGGGGAGGAGGGGGTGGGGGCTGGTGTTCTAGAGGAGCTATGTGAGGAATGTAAACTATCCCTGGGCAGCCCGACCCCCTGTCTATCCCTTCTCTCCCTCACTGTCGGCCGCTGAAGAGAGGAGGAGGTGTCCAAGCTCTCCGATCGACTCCGAGACAAAGTAGCAGGAGGTTGAAGGTCAGGGCCGGGGTCAGATGTCAGCCCCGTCGTCCTGAGTGTCTTGTGGGCAGCCTCTGACTCAGTGCTGGGACTATGAGATCTGAATGGAGATGGGTTAATCCTCTGGTAGTGACTACTCCCAGTGCAACTACGGCTGCTACTGCTGCCACTTTGAAAAGTATTCACGCCAGGAACTTTTATGTCATGAGAACGTTGTGTCTCTAAGTCAGCCTCTTCATCGTTTGAGTACTGCTGGTGGTCAGTTTTGGAATGAAAGTCCATACCGTGATAAAAATGATCTTTAACAGTGCTTTGAGCTCCAACTATGCATTTGCCATGCAAAGAGAGGATACTAGCTTCATTAGCAGAGCTGCAAGGTGAGAGTTTGTCCCTTCTGTCTGAGAGGAGAGCACTCTCACTGGGGCTGAGCTCATGTAAATGTCCTCTGCCGACTGCTTTTAAATTCTCAGAAGAGTCGGTGTTGTGCTTTGTGCCTTGACTCTCGTCGAAAAGTTGTCTGATTTTGGTGACACTGGGCCACTTGTCAGTGTGCAGGGGAATAAAGTCACTGTGGTGTGTAACGGCGTAACTTCTGTGAGATTTACAGGGTGGGGGAACCCCTCTAATGGTAACATCCTCTTCCTCATCTGTAGTCAAAGTCTTAGGATCAGAGGGACATGCATTGATTTGTGAATAATCTCTCTTACCAGAGTTGCTGTCAGCTGATAAACGTTTCAAATTCCGCCTCTCACTTCTCTTCTCCGAGTCCGAGTCTGAGTCAGTTTCGGAGTGAAACTTTTGCACTTTTTTGTCCGTGAGTGCCTCTGCAGCGGTGGTATCACTCTCCTGGAAATATCCGCCACCGCTGTCGTCGTGAAAAGATTTACAAGACGGTGACCGGTCTCTCGCGGAGCCCCTAGCCCGGGGAAGAGTGCTGCTCCCCGGCGTCACTGCTGCGCCGTCTCCGGGTGAGGCTCTGTGCGTCCCGGCGGAGCCGCTGCTGAACTTCTCCGTGAGCTGTCGGATGGATGGAGAAAGAGAGGAGTTTCTCTTTGCATCTGCGGTCGAGAGGCCGGCGGTGGAGGTGGTGGCTGAGATTTTGGAAACTTTTCTTGACACACTGACATTACGCGTCGCTACGGGCTGTTCTGCTTTGCTGGGCTCCGGGGGAAGGGCGACGCCAGCCGCCTCCAAACCCTCTGATTTGTGTTGTTGGTCTTCACTCCTGCTGGCGCTCCAAGACCCCAACTTTTTGAAAGAAACGCTGCGATACACCGCCACATTCTTCCTCTCTCTTGCTGCCATTGTTCATGTCTTTCTTTGTTAGATTTCACACACACATTTCCACTCCACGGGAATTACAGATCCGATCACCTTTTGGAGTTGTGGTCCATTTCAGCCCCACGCAGCCTAACGGCGTCAATACCAAAAACAACAATAGCTCTTTAAAAACGTAACTGTAGGAGAATCAAGTGGTAATCTGTTCAGTGAGTAAGTAGGCGAGTGCTGCTCCGTTATCAACACTTACATGTTGTCGATTCCCGAAACCGCATCCGTGCAGGGAGGAAAGCGCTACTTTTGTTGGCCAAAACTTTCACAACCTGTTCACAAACACACGCATCCATTGTTAATCCCTTAATATTTCCAAAACGTGAGTCCCTCGCCAGGTTTAGCACGCTCGCACAGGCCCGACGCGTCAGCCACTTCTAATTTCCCCCAACTGTTTGTGGATTCCTTATTTTGGCATGATTTGGTTTTCCGTGACTTATGTTGTTTTTTGCATGTTAATGCCTGAGATAGGGCAGAGGGGGTGGGCGGGACTAGGGGTATGGGGGCTGTCATAGCCCCCTCGGGGATTGAGAGGAAAAGCTTTCTTTTTTTTTTTGATAAAGGGCCGATACTGTGTAATTATAGCCCATTCCTTGCGAAAAGGACAGTAGGAGTCAGGAGTATCACACAGAAAACTACACGTTCAGAGAAACATTTTGGACCTGCAGCATTTGTGTATGTATTCACAGGAACACATCACTTTTCAACACTATGCATTTTCAAGATACAGAATAAACTCATAGCATTTCTGTCTCTTTAGAGGTTAAACGCTCACAGAAGTCAGAGAGTGATACACTTTATTTCCATCCTACTTTGGTAATGTTCAACCAATAGCTCAATAACACAATGTATAATGATGCTGGTGAATTAGAGGGTCAACATTCAACTGGTGGTGATGGGGCAAAAATAAGTTCTCACTCATGCCCAATAGCAGCCCTGTGGTGCTTCCCGTGAGGCTGTGTGGTTTCACTGGTCCTTTTGTCCCAGAGAGGAGTTCTGTGTCACATTCCCTCAGAGAGGAGCAGCAGCCGACTGCAGCGCCCTCCACCGGCTGACCTGTTAATTGCCAGGTCAATGGAGGTGGATAATGGGCTTCTGCTAGACTCAGGACACAATTTTAAGATTTGCTTTCAACATTCTCAACATTAATATAGCAGCAAAAAAATATTTGCTATGTAAAGATATAGTGAAGTAATGCCTACCTGAGCAGAGGAGGAAGTGGCTCTCCCTCTGCGTGTGTGTTGTTATCCAAGCTTCTCCCAGTGCGTCCCCTCAGGTAAACACTGTTAGCTCCGCCAGCATCACCAGCTCTGAGCAGCTGGCTCTCCTTCGCCATGTTGAGAGCCGTTGAGAGTGAATCGAAATGCTCCAGAAATATCTTATCTTGCGCCTGATTATTTCCACATTTTCCCCGTTTCGTTTGGATGCTTAGATTATATTTTTGGGATAATGCTTTTTGACCAATAAATTCCAAGGTCATTTTTGACAGACATGTTACCAGATAGGCCCAATCATCAAGGTCCACCCTGAATCCTCAGGGACTTACTGACGTCATATATAATATATATATATAGTCTCTGCTTGCTTGCATTCATCGGATTTCATGAGTGTTTATGTCCCATCTTTAATCATTAATGTTGTAAATGTAATCTGCCCGGCTGAACACACGTGCCGGCCTCTTTGTTTACCTTTTTTTCACGTCTCCATGCTTCCACTGGGAACTGCGTGTTTCACGTAACATTGCTATGAATTGTGATCAATTCCCTTGGGAAAAGTCTGCATCTATGCAGACTCGCGGAAAGGGTTCATAAATGGCTCAAAATAGAGCCCTCAAACACTCGACGATATAAAAGTGGGAAAAGGGGGGGACATTGGGCCATAGGATTGTGTTAACCTGTAAATTGGAAAAGTTGGCTGAGTCAGGACATTTTCACGGTGCAGTCCAGAAAAATGTGAGTCTGTAATAGGGCAACCAATTTTTCATGTTGTGAAAAAGATAATATAGACAATATTTTCACTGGAACATTTAATTTTGTCTGAATGAAGAAGTAGAAGGCATTCATATAGGTTGAGGGCAACTCACAGGGGCTGCATGTATAAGAATATATACATCAACTCAAATGTTTGTGTATATATAAATTATATCTACTTAACAAAAATACAATTATATTCCTGACTACTCTGGTACAATATTTTACAAAAATAAGAATTCTTCTAAATAATACTGATTGACACAAATATGTTGGCACAGTGTATAGACATCTGAATAACCTTAAACTGACCACACACACACGTTTCAGAGAGGTGTGGAAAAAATAAAAAGACATTCAAATATTCAACCACACAGAAAGACATATATATATATATATATATATATATATATACACAACAACAACTATGCATTCACATTTTGCTAAAGCCGGGAGCACAATATACAGTGTATTACTACATTACTGAATATACATGCCGCATACACACATTAAGACAACCCCAACATTTTAAGCACAGGACCTTATATTGTGGTCAAAATTCTACTTGCATTTGAAATGCATGAAATGTACATGTTCACATTGAACCAATATACACAACTTTTCTTCCCTCATGGGTGCCAAACTCAAACCATAGTTTCGTGTTTAAAGCTGCCGAAAGGTTGTCAGTTCCAATGGCTTTGGAGCGATTCAAAGGTTGTTGGCAAATTAAATGTAATTTAATAAACAGCATTAAGAATAATTTTAGTGATATTTTAATTTTGATATCAAATTGTCAATTCAGAGAGGGCTACATGAGTGTCTGATCTTCAGCTGGGACATATATCCAATATATACATTGTTTTTTTCACAGTGTGTGTCTGACAGACACATAGAAAAAATAATTACAAATAATCAAATTCACAAACTCAGTAACTCAGTTACTTTGGATAACTCCATAAGAAATAGTAAGAAGTACTATTGTATGCTGTGCACATTTAGATATAGTATTCAGATCAAAACAGTACTAAGTACTAACCATTTCATGTGTACTCTCGAGTACCTCCTTAAGTACACAGATATCCTTTTAATAAATGTCTCTATTCCCTATTATTCATTATTTATTTTATTATCTATACAACACTAAATTTCCATCAGCAGAGATGATGTCTTGGAACAGAAATCCAAATTTCATGGGGTGTGCTCATATACGAACAGGAAGTGGAAAAGTGCAGTCTGAGCCTTCATTTAACTCTGCCAGTCCATAAATAGCATTTAAGTATCTAATGCATGCAAAACAACTTCAATCTTGTTCTTACTGGATAACATGTTAGTGACCATACCATTTTTAAAAAGAGCATAGCCAGCATTTCAGTGCAGTGGGTTTGCAGCAGTGTGATGCACTCACCATGCATGCAACACCAAGTCTTACAACGTAAGGGAAATACTCATTTCCCCACACAAGTGCTTTATGCAACTTTTACATGCAGTCATAAACATTAACAATTGCTTGGAGCTTCATGCTATAGCGGATTTTATCCCAAAAATAAATGTTTGGATCTTTCTTTTTCTTTTTCACTATTTCTTTTTACACCTCCACATTACACAAATCACAAAATCATCTTTCACCTGCAGTTCTATATAAACTGCAGAGGCCTGCTGAAGTGGAAAACGCTCTCTGTTACCATATGATGTGAGAGCGTTATCATTATATCTACTGTATATCTATCATACTGCAGTTAACAAGCGTAAAACAACTCCTTTGCTCTTCCTTTACTGCCCAGCACCCAGCGGAGACAGGAAGAAAACAGATAATGGGGACAATGCAGGATGTGAATGCCCCAGTCTGCTGACGGTATGTATTTTATATGTGAAGCACTCTAGGATCTTAATAAGTGCCCCAAGAGGAATACATTGCGATTGCTCTGATGGTTCATTGCAAGATTGCAACCTATACTTTGCATTTCAGAAGTCTTCTTGACACCACAGTTTTAGACCCTCTTAGGAAAGTGAGGTTCTTCACTACCGTGAGAAGCAGGTAAAAGCAAAAAGGACTTACATCAGAACATGCACAAGGAAACTCAGCAACCAATACATGTACCCCCTTGCAGCCTCCGAGGATCCAACCCCGGTGTTGCAGAAACACTGTTGCAGGACATGATCCACTGCTGGCTCAAACGCTGGTGCCCTTGTCCCTGAGCGTGGTGACTTTGAGCACAAACCTTCTGGTGCTCTGGCGGTAGCGTGGCTGGGTGAAGTAAAACAGAATCGGGTCCAGGAAGCTGTTCACGCTGGCAAACGGTCGGGTGCATTTATAGATGATCGAGAACAAGTTTCTGGTCTCGCAGGGCACACCAGGCAGAGTGCGCACCACCAGGTACACGGTCTTGGTGAGGTGAAACGGCAGGAAGCTTATGCAGAACACCACCGCCACCACGACGATCATCCTCACCGCCTTTTCCCGCTTCTCCCCAATGGACATGGAGACGCCCTGGTAGGTCACTGGGCGGCAGAGGATGAGGGCCATCCGACAGTAACACACCATCACGCCCATGAAAGGCAACAAGAAGCCGAGGCAGGTCAGAGCCATGCCGTAAGGATAGTAGCTCACTGAGTTCTTGGGCGTACTTAGATCATAACACACCGTGCGGTTTCGCTGGGTTCCCGTTGCAGCAAAGTGAAAAGTTGGCGCGCACAGGACGGACACCACCAACCACACCCCTCCACAGATGGACCACGCCAACCTGCGGCCACCTTGCTTGGGCCACATCGCCATCGGATGGCAAATGCCCACATAGCGTTGCACACTGATGCAGGTGAGGAAGAGGATGCTGCCATGCAGGTTACTGAAAAAGGACAATGAGAAAAAGAAAGTACTGTTAAGTCAAATCTTATTAAGCTGTATTATTCTGTACCGTGTTGTGACCAGGTACTCTTTTTAAACTGAAAAGTGCCGATGGAATAGTTTTAGGAGCTGTATACAGAGATTATTATCCAATATGCAGTATCTCACCTGTAGAACTGAAACCTGACCAGTTTACAGGCGAACTCCCCAAAGGGCCAGTAGTCATGACTGCCATAGTTGTAGATGAGCAAAGGAAGTGACATCACATACAGGAAGTCAGCTATGGCTAAGTTGAGCATATAGATGTTGTTTTTGGACAGATTGGGCCGAGTCCTCCATATCTTCAGTATGACAGCAGCATTGAGAGGAAGTCCGAGCAAGAAGACCAACGTGTACACAGCAGGGAGTAATATACGTTTAAAGTCTTCCTTATAGGTGCAGCGCAGAGCGCCCGTCCCGCTGACGTTGCTGACGCCAGAGATGAAACCGCCTGCTGTGTATGGCTCTGTGGGCCATGCGCCGGAAGAGAAGAAGTCCGAAGGGAAGGTTCTCGAGACGAGGGTTTCAGTCGGCAAGGAGAGTGGCATCTTCACTTCCTAGAGGAGACAGGGAGAGACATGACAGGGTCTTTACTACAGTAAATGTTTTTGACTGAAATAAACACGAGAGTGATGATGTGTATATGCACACATTAACATGGTTTTACTATCTATTGAAAATTTTTTTGTTTTGTGATTTAGAGATAGTCCCACTTAAAGTACCATTTTAAATTTGTAAAGATGTTACAGTACACACTGTGGTACAAACCACCAGTAATACACCAGTTATACCTGAAATAAGTCACACCTGAAGGATAAGCTGTATTTCTATCACTGTATTCAACAAGGACAATGCAGATCAACATTGTGACATTGGAAGACGTAATGCAGCAGATGCTTTTAAATGCAGGTTAAATCAAACAGCAAACATAAAGGTTAAACAGATTTAGCATAAAGCGGTTATCTTTTTGTTCAACATGCCTGTGGATGCATTGAAAATGTATGTTTTTTGAGTTCTTCAGTGCCCATGTGATATAATCAAGTGTCAGTAAACACAGAGAGAGACATTCTCCACCAGATGGCACAAGAGAACATAAAGTATTCTACGTATTACATCTTCAACATTACAGGGAAGCAGTCAACACTGGACTTTTCTTTTAACCCTTATTTTACTGGAACTAAAATATATAAGCAATATAAATTAAATATAGTTCAAGTATATGTAGTATGCAATGTAGTAAAAGTAGTACATGTACTCATTGAATAGACTTAAATTATTGCTGCGTCAATATGTGGGCGTTTCATTGTTGTAGCTGTAAAGCATGTAATGTCAACTTTGATTACTTTACAAGCTGTCGGATAGTGCGACCAGTGTTTCCCACAAGGGTCTGCAGGGTAAATCTGAGGGGTCACAAGGTGATGGAAAGTCAAAAGACACAAATTCATTTGTGATTTACTGAATGATTTAATCTCCCCGGGCCGCTAAACATTATTCTATAACAATATATTATATCAGAATAAAAGAAAAAACACTTTGGTTAACTGGTCACGACTGGCAGACATATGCAAGCATTGATGAAGGGTTACGATGAAACGGTGCTTCTTTTCAATTGTTAACAAGCTACAAATCTAAAATAATCACTGCATACCAGGTCACTGTACCAATATCGTACACTGTAAAAAAGAATCTGTGTAATATATGGTAAATTACTTGCAGCTGTGGTTGCCAGAACTTCACCGTAAAAAATAAAGTGAGAATGTATAAGATATAACGGTATGTTTTTGTAACCGTAAAATCCGCAGTTGAGAACTGTTTTTTAGAAGTTCATTAATTACCACCTGTGATCATTACAAGGTGGTCAGGAGGTATTTTTAGTGGTTGTACTTGCTACATTACTAAATTGCACCAATAAGTCGTGGCCCAGCCCGCCCATTAGAGTATGGTAATCTAATCCTTCCAACATTTTATAACAAGTGGACGCTGGACAGCTGCAAGTTCTGAAATGAAAACCACTGCAGACTGTCTCCCACTCACAACTCACACTGTCTGGAACACAGAGATGGAGCAACAATCCTCACTACTGCTCCCACCACAAACATCAATCATGTGCATTTGCTTCATGGCAGCATGTGGGCGAGTAAGTAATTGGCGGATGCCACTAACTCTATAGCCCTGTTCAGAATGTGACTAATTCACAACTAAATCCTATGTGTGCGTGTGCGTAAGAGTGTGTACATGTGCAGTGTCCTGTTAAACTGCTTAAAAATAATGTCTTTGTGTGTTTAAAAAAATTAAGTTAGCTCCTCTGTGTGGGTGCGTGAGCAACAGTGACGCATGATTTCATAATTCCTGGCAGAATGAATGAAGGACAGGAAGAGGGTGAGGGAGCAGAGTGCCAGCAGACCTTTACACATTTCACCGAGCCAGTGAGCAGACAAGGAGGACTAACAAAGGTTTTAGAGAGTGCACTGCAGTCAGCTTTATTTGCCGGTGACTCATTTCCAGTGATTCAGATTTTTATAGTTGACAACCAGCCTCGAGAAAGGCCTACAGACCAACTTGCTTGTCTACAGACCAACTGTCTTGGCTACAGACCAACTGTCTTGGCTATATCCGAAAGCCCGAAGACGCCATGGGAGTCCTTGGAAGCACTCAGCTTTCTGAAGACACTGCACTTTAGAAAAGGATTTCTGATTAACTCCGTAAATCACACTCTGTCAACAAGCAGCATATTTTATGATGTAAGGCGGCTCTTGTTTTGATTGGAGGTGGCTCTTATGGTCAGCATTCGTGATCAGGCCTGCCTGTAGTGGGCTAACCATGCCTAACCTCCTGGGGGTGAAGTGTAACGAAGAAGACAAAAACAATCCTTTGATACATTGCAATTCGCTCTTGAAAGATTATGTCTTGATTGAAAAGTGAGGTTGTGTTCGTAATGTCAGTATGCAGCAGCATGTCTGCAGTTCAAGTGTCAAAGAGAGGGCAGATACTTGTGTTATTTACTCAACTAAAGAACTGAAGTGCTCAGTGGCAGGTCTCCTTAAGTGTCCTAATAGAGTGGATCCTACAAGCCAAGCAAACCATTGATCCACAAAGCAGGAAGAACGGCTGCTATCCGCTAACTTAACCAAGCGCAGCTCTGATTCCCATATTGAATATCTGCACCTCATTACCTGCACTGTGGTGCAGATAATCATATATCACTGAAGGAAGATATTGTTCAATAATGAACTGTCAAGTATTCAATTCCTTTCTTAATGAATTAGGGAGAAGAGGCAAACTTATCAGTTTCAGATCTCTTATCAGTTTAAACATGTTATAAAAACTAACCTGTGCAAAATGTAATTAAAACATTAGTATAAATGGATATAAATGAGCTCAGTTAATAAGCAAGAGATCCATGTTATATAACACATATCACTTAAAAAACAGCAATATATTGTTTGTGTGGCTTTAATGATAACTGAATATGTGTCAGTGCTCCTGAAACGCTGACTGAGTTTGTGTGAGTTTGAAAAAGGTTTTGTCATCATAAGCACAACATAGTTATATGAAATATAATATGATATGATATTCAAACCTGCAACAATTACAACGTGCAGTATTTTTCCATTACAATAAGTCAAAGAATATTAAATGACGTTGCAAAATAATATGAAAGCAGCAAAAAAAAAGTTGTCATGAAGTAATTTCCAGCCACGTTTTTCCTTTCACGACACTAACAGCAAACGCTAATTAAAACATTGCACATCAACCTTTGCAGAAATTCATATGACTATGTCATAATGGGTGTGAAAGACTTATCTGCTTTTGCTCTATGACTCATTGCAGCCTTTTCTGCCCACACAGTTGTAGGATTATTGGCAAGCTTCCTATAACTTGTCTATACATCTTCTCTTCAAACTGTATCTGTGGGAAAACACAGACGTTTTCTGAAAGTTGTCAGTTGCACTACCTTGAGGTAAAAAGAAATACAATTGTTTTTTTCTTCTCAATTAAGAATTTAAAATGTTCATACATACTCATTATAAAAGGAGATTTTACCTTCAACTCAGACGTCATAAGAGATCACACTTGTTTGAGAGGGAAAAGCACTGTAAAATCAATTTATGATACGTAAACTGCCTGCTAACAAATATAGCCTTTAATCTTTAACAACGCTCTTTCATTCTGCGTCCACTAGTACATGTGATAATCTGCAGAAATCCTCTTCCCCTTAAATACAATATAACGTATGCATGCACTGTGAAAAAGCTTGTTGGAGAATGCGGGCATCGATCCCGCTACCTCTCGCATGCTAAGCGAGCGCTCTACCATTTGAGCTAATTCCCCTGTACAGTGCCAGCAAGTAGAAAACAGGATAGACCATGTAGAAGTACACACCCACCGTAGGGGTAATGATACCGATCCCTGACAGGGACGCTCGCTCGCTCCTCTGTTTATCGCTGTCTCTGCTTTCACTCGAGAGGAATGCTGCTGCACACGTTCTGCCCTCAGGGCTGCCAAAAGCAGAGCTGAGGGTGACTTATTTATCCTCGAATGCAAGATTGTGACTGTAACTCAGGACAAATGGGGATCAACAACTCAACATAGCCCAAACAGGCAATTAAACATGCCGTATAAAGTTTATTCGTAAGATTATTCAGCATGTGGAGTTTGAACCCAGGATAAGATAACACGAGTCAACTGAGGGTATGTCGACAACGTTTTGATGAATCTGCTACCTGCTAACAGCACTGACGCTTTGGATAAAAGCGTCAGTGAAATGTAATGTAGTAAACAACACATACACAGTAGCCTACATTTGTCAAAGTAAATTTGACTCAAATTGAAAATAAAAAGTACAACATTTGGTACAACAATAGGAGTAACATCTAGCAGAGTTAATAATTGAGAGTATTTTTTTACTTTATTTAGAGTTCATATTTAACTCATGATTATATATCAACTCCCTGCAGCTCTCTTCCGTCCCATAAACGTCAGCTCGTTCAGTGTAGCGAGAGGTTTCATGGCGGCGGAAACGGAATTTAAGGAACCATGGTGGGCGTGGTCACGCCGTTTTAATCCAATAGATTTTTATTATGAATATTTGCTCCTACTCTTCTGGCTACGGTTAGTAATTACGCTCCAAAATGAAGAAATATTACTACTTTAGAGTAAAATAATAGTACCTCCGAAAAAATTACTCCCCTCGATTTTTTCCCATATCACCCAGCTCTAAATGTTATCATTAAACATTGTTGATCAAAAAAGTAATTTTGCTGACTCTTCTCTGTTGCCCTCTAGGATAATGAACCTAATTACATTACATTTCCTAATGGAGCCAATAATGTGTGAATGGGAGAAACATACAGACTCATACTGAATACTCTGTTAAAAACACACAAATGATATATATATACTGTATGCTCACAAACAAAAACATCCTCTTTACTGAGATAAACAACAAACATTATTTCATTTCCCCAACATAGACGTAAAGCAACAGTGGATAAACACACACACACACACACACACACACACACACATAATTGCAGGCTGCAGATGCCACAGCCAGTTGTCTTCATTAGGGAAAACACTTGACTAATTATTTTATCCAATATGGTGCAGGCTAATACAAGTCGATCCATCCTGAGGACAGGCACTGCACGTGGCCATTACACAGCAGACATTTAAAACCAATCAGCCGCACCATAAATAGACTCATGGGAGATGAGGAAGGCTGGTGTTCAACAGACACACACACACACAGAATAAGTGCTTGTTGCATGGGACCCGACCACAATCAGTGAACGGTCCTAATAGACTTCCAAACTGTCCTCAGAAGGCAAAGGCCATCTCCCACATACAAAGCAGAAAACACATTTGAACTGATCCTCAACATTATTGGACTGTGTTTCTCTGAATAAATATGTGTTTACACTGATTGTTTGATTTCCACAGAAGACCTGTAGAAGGTAAAAGTACAAATATGGGCCAGTTACTTCTCGTATACTGAAAAATGCAGATGGACAGTGATATGGATCACACTCATGCACAGCTCTCTTATGGTAATCATTTGTTGTAACTTGTAGCCCAAAATCATGTTGATGCTCGTCGCTGTGAGGATTTGGACCGATGATTTCATCAGGCCTGTGAAGACTGATAGACAGCAGCTCTGTCTGGTCTCTGTGTGACTCTTGTCAAGCTGTTGCCACACACACAGGAAGTGAATGCAGCGCTGATGAAACACATAAAATAGAGAGACAGGAGACTAGAGCATCGGGCACTGAAACCTCCTCGGTTCCTTCTTTCATGATCATCAGACTAAGCTGATTTCACTCATTCTGACACTGTGTTTATGGTCTGGGTGAAAGGAGGGTTGTGGTGTGGTTCGACCTCGTGCCCCGTATCCCCAAGGATCACAGACGCGGAGTATGCTTTGAGGACTTTATTTCGTCCCTCACCCCCCCTCGTGCAACAACAAACTTTCGCTCTCGTGCCGGCCGCTAGCTCTCTGCTTCTGCTTCCGCTTCCGCCGCACCAACCCCTTCCGGTTCTTCCGGTGTCCTTTTAAGGACCTCCTTCCCAGGCTGCCTGCACACACACAAACACACCCACGCACACACACACACACCTCAGCCCAGGTGCGGCTCGTTGCCGTCATTGTCCGCACCTGTTCCCTGAGCCGCCCTTCTCTCTCCCCCTTCGCAGCTGCGCTTAACCACGCCCCTGCCCCACAAGGGTCAAGGGGCTTTTTGCTTTAAATGAAACTGCCATAAGCCGCCACATCCCCGGATGGACTAGCTGTGCCTCTACTGTCATCTTAGTGATAAAAGCATTAGCAAAAAATAAATAAATGCACATGTAAGAGTTGTCATTGTCCTTTTAAGCATTTTGGGGGATTTTGTTAGCTTGGTCCAAGACTTCTGAACCATCATCCATCTCCAATTTGTTCAGCACTTCAAATTAGTCTGGTGTTGTCGCGCAGACAGGAAGCTGGCAGCACAGCCACTTTCACAAATAAGAAAAATGGTGATAAATAACGCAGCAGTATACACACACACACACACACACACACACTGCCAGTAATGTGCACAATGTCCGCCCGACTTAAATCTTTAAGAGACGTTTATTTATGCAGAAAGTTCAAATATTCGTTTGCTTCATACACACAACGTACACATGTGCATACACACAGATGCAAAAGCAGCCACACAAACAGGCTCACTGGACATGTGCTCTTATTTCCTTTTAACCTCTCTATCATCAGCATAATACGGGCTTACTAATAATGCACAAACATCCCAGGGACACATTCTTTTTAATGTTGACAGAAAAACATGTTTTCCCAAACATAAGCTGCTGTGAGTTGCTGTAACTGCTTTAAAGCACACCTTTGGTGAAGCAAAGAGCTTAACAGAGAGGCAGGTAGCAGTTAGCCGGTGCCCTGTGGTGGATGTTGTCATGGGTCCGTGGTGCAGAGGCGATGTCAATGCAGCTCTAAAAGCAGACTCAGTGAACCACGGAGACAGGACGAAAAGAAATGTCATCACTGACAAATGTTTGAAACCTAGACCAGAGAAGCCAGATGTATCTTGGGTAATTCACATTAAATTCTCAATGTTAAGGAGACACTTGGCTGGCATGCTTGGGACGACTGTCTCTGAGCTTTTAATTATTTACTCAGGGAGACAATACTGTGCACTTAACCTTTTCCGGGACACAACTTTGGCCGTTACTCCACCTCTCCGTCTCAATCTGTGTATTGACCAGAGTTGCATTAGTCGGTTCCCAGGCTGACCAAACACCAACAGAAGCCTGACCACTAGCAGAAAGGAATCTTCACTAAAAGCACGGCCACCGTGCCAAAGTCCCACGGTGAGTGAGCCAGGTCTTCACACATGACAGCCCATCCAAACACTCCTGGTTGTTATGTCTGTGATGTGACAACTCATTTTTAATAGCGCAAGGTGCAACGTTTTGTAATACGAGTTGACTGCGTTTAATCTCACATCACTTTTTCTCCGGCTAAAGGGAAGCAAGTACATATATATGCTTGTAGTGTACAAATAACAGGACTTAATGGGAAGCAAGCCGTTTTTTCAAGCAACAATTACAGATGTTTAACTTTCTCTTTGTTTTCTGTGACATTACACTATACTATACCTATATTTATAGGTTTTAGACCGCTGGTTGAACAAATGACTATTTGAAGATGTCATCTTTGCTGCCTTGAGTTATCAATGAGCCCAGTGTTGTGAAGCCTGGCACTGGTATTCTCAGCTGGTTGATACAGATAATACGGTTGTACTTTTGAAACACTGCTAGTCGTCATACCACTTCAGTCATAATGAAGTTAAACATTATTAATCATCATAATGAATCCACGAATAAGAAAAAAACGCTCGTAACTCTAATCATCTTGTAAAACATGCATAGAATGTGGTATAAATATTGCAAGATTTCAAATATGAGCAGACTTATGCAAACAAGCGATTATTTAAATTGAAATCCCAAGATGAAAAACCAACAACAAATTTGTGGGAACACTGGAAGTTTCACAGAATGACTTTATGGCCTTTATTATGGCTTGAGGCTGATCATTTGCATATCATTTGGCTTCACTTTCATTGTGACCGTTGTGCAAAAGCAAAGCATGACATAGATGCTGTCACAAATATTCCCACCTGGAATATGCGCAGTAAAAACCTTGTTGCCCTGAGGCAGGCCACTGTGCAGCAGGTATCAGGTTAACGCCTTGCCCGAGGGCACTGTGGTTCTGTCTTATTTGATTTCCATGATTTGGTGGGAGCATGTTCGAGTTCGCAGACACAGATCAGGAAAGATATTTGACAGAGTTGTTGGCTTTGTGGGACGTTTCAATAACTTGTTGTAGTACCAGTTTTGTATGAGTGGTTTATTCGTTCAGTGTTTTAATAACACCTCCTCAATGCAGACATATTTCACAAGTCACAACAAAACTGTACTAAGAACACCATGAATAGAGCTAAAATAACATGTAGATATGATTGGTAGCCAAACAAAGCCACGCTATGCCCCAAAGGGAATTTAATTCATCGCTAGAAAAGTTTCACTCCTGTCGCAAAAGAGGCAATAAGACTGTAAACAAACAGCAAAACACTTACCCAGAGTGACAGCAAAACAAATAAATAGGTGGCAACATCAACAAGTTGACGCCATGGTACAGGACTGGTCCTGCTCCTCTGCTCTCTGGAACAACAAAGACCAGTTGAGCGTGGAGGGAAAAATAAAAACCTTTGTGGAAAACAAGTGCACATGAATCACTATGGACACACAGAGCGGGGTTCTCTCCTCAACAGCAAGTAAACGTTTGGTTCAAGCTCTCCGGTTCTCTATCTCCAGACCAACCTGCTGTGAAGTCGCTCCGGGTGCTGCACGTTGCCTTTACACGCCGTCGCGGCTGCAGCTCAGCTCTGCACAACTGCGCGCGCTCCAACGGGGCCACGCACGCGCAATGAGTCTTGCGCTGCATAGTTATGTACTTGCAGGAACACGACAGGACAAGAGAAGTTGTGCAGGTAACTCTCGGGGCTTAAAAACAAACAAAAAAGCATTCAAAGCGACAAAAAGCGAACACAGAAGTCATATAATTACCTTCAAGTATAGCAACAATATTTAGGCTGCATGTCAATTATCTGAACTCACTTTTTGAGGGTTAATATGGCCTTTAAGTAGCCTGTTGTGTGAAATTCATATTTTGAAAAAAATGTAATCCCTTTGGCAATATTTTTGTATAAAGAGGACCATTCTTTAGGATTTAATTCATAATGAGGTCATGAATCAAAGTCCATGCACTCACTGTAACCAACTGCCATGGTGTGTCAGGGTTTGCTGCTCATTGATATTAACATGATTATATTTTGGTAAACACCACTGACTGGTGTAAAGCTGGCGTCTCTTCTCGTTGGGATTTTATGATACTTTTATTGTTCTCGTATTGGATTTCCTGCTCAGCATCCGGTCTCCATCTGGCTATAGGTCCATCTGATAAGATGTACTCGCCACACAACAGAGGCATACATTTGGGAAGCCACACTTCTGGAAGTCTTAAGTTATAGGCATTTCAATTTTGAGTAACTATGTCATTGCAATGGTAAAGTGCAGATAGCTACAGGTCTAAGAACAGCCAACAGGAGAACAGTGTATTACTGAAGTAATGTGTTTTGGATCCCATCTGGAGACTAAGTGACTGAGGTCTGAAGGAAACCACTGTTATCCTATATGCTTTCAAATTATATAGACTATTGTCGTAGGCCTAGAGGCTATGCACGGCCTACGACTATTGTATTCTTGCTTTTTTTCTTTAGTTTTGTGGGCAATCACATACACTAAATTGGCCTTTCAAAGTCCAATTATTTATCACATTCAAAACCTGGCACTGTATAACACTGTGGTTCAGAGGGTAAGTGATGGATCTCAAAACGTTCATGAGGATTGACTCGAGAGTTGAAATCCCCCCCAAGAAGTCCAAGTTTAAAGTTTGTGCTCATGCACAAATTTTATAAGCTGTTTATAAGCTTGAATTCAAGCCAACGTTAGTGTTCACTGGAATAAGCCACTGCTGGGCCTGGGAGAAAAACAAGACCATTGATCATCTGTCAGAGGTTCAACAGAATCAGAACACCCAGGACTTTGGCCCCCATTACCCTCGACCACACACTGACAGGACTGCTAAAAAGGCTAAAAACTAAAAGATATGCATATAAAAATACCCTGAACCTTGAACTGATGTGGGATAAAAGTCCCTCACAGCTTTAAAGAAAACCAAATAGCTTAAATATCACATTTCACTGATGCTTTTATCCAAAGCGACTAACATGATATACAGTAGACACAATTAGGGTTAAGTGTCTTGCTCAAGGACACAACGACATGGACTGGCTGAGATGGGGTTTGAACCACAGACCCCCGATCGAAAGACAGACTTGCTAACCACTGAGCCACAATCGACCCAAAATATACGTATTGTATGGCCAAATGTAGCAAACACAAAGCATGTACTGATAGCAATAATTCATGAATGTAATAGGCCCCATTCACTTTATTTCATTTCTACACACACACTTCTTTGTTTCTGTAAGACATGTTGAAATGGAGACATGTGCAAACAGGGAAGTAAGTTAATTTCCCTTCAGAAACTACTTGCCTAGAGCTTATTCAGCAACATTCGTAATGATTATGAAGTATCGTAAGAGCCAAAAAAGCTTTGATCCAACAAGTCATTTTCAGGCCTCCTCACTTCATTTATCTCTGCGATAGCGAGGCTTGAAAAAGCTCAAGTAAACACGTCCTCGTGAAGGGGCCGCTGTGGTAGAGTGGACCTGGTCTTTATTTAGCAAAGGCCATGTCCTCAGTAGTCTGGACTATTGTATACATGCACGTTACAGCACAGTACTACAATAGGAATTTAGTTTAGCATCTCTGCATTCTTCACAGCTGAACCAACTGACACTTGATTGGACGACACCATAAATCCTTTATTTTGCAGCGCTCACTTGACAGCTGTCAAGTCTTTGTGTGTGGTTTCAACACTTTTCTTGACAAATATTCTGATGACCCTTAAGCTTCCACTTGAGCTGAAGTCCTCATTTCAAACGTTCACACGCCATTACTAGCTTGTAAATGTCCTCAGATGCAGAATGTGATGCATCTAGTTTCTCCAGGTTGTCACCAACTTTAAAATCCTTGAAACAACTGACACACATCAGGAATAACTGTGTGCGATTATGTGTGCACAGTGCATACTGTGCACATATGCAGGACTGTTTGAGAGTCGACTCCGGCACGATGTTATGATTCGCCTGTTGTCCTTTTAAAGAGACGGACACCTTAATCTTCTATACACTGTCCAGAGCCTGGTATAGCTTTGAACTTCTTATTTAAGAACCTGGAGAGAAAAGAAACACACATGATTTCAAGATAAGTTCTTATAAGGTGTTAATTTGCAGGAAGTGGGATTCCTTCTATCCCATAATCAAATATAGGAAGAAAAAAACACAACTAGTGTCTGTACGATAGCAAAATAGCAGCGCATAAAGAATACAAAATTAAAAGGTGATTGTTACATGTTTTTGATTGTATAAATATAGGCTATAGGCAGACTTACCATACAAATACAATGACTAAAAACAACAAATGAATAACGCTTGCAGTAATCAGGCAAAAGAATAACAAAAATCAAACGTAAAATAAAAGATTTTTTTTGTGTGAATTATTTAAAAAGAAATCTCAACGGACTGAGAACAACATGCAGAGACAAAGCTGCAGATGCAGGAGCCGTTACATCTGGAGCTGTGGGCCATGTGCTGCTGTGTGATCAGAGGATGAAGAAAGTCATTAGTTACTCATTAATGAGCCTGCATGGCCACTGTGGTCAATATCATCAACATGTTGTCTACATTCTGACATTTTACATAAAATGAAATGCTCTTTGTTTATTTTCATTTCACATACTGTATTTCATATTGGCCCATTTTAATATACTCTTTTACATGCATGAATATGCCTATATCTGAAAATCCTTCGTCATTAAAGTGAGACTTGAATGAATAAATACATATTTCCTCTTATGAAGGAACAGTTGAATGTAAAAACAATAAACCACACCTATTCTCAAAGAGCTGTTTCAGCACTTCATCCCATATTTGTCTCTTGTGACAACAGCGACCGTTCAGCAGATGTTATATGCTCTTGCTTCTAGTGATTCAAATGTTTTTAGATGGATGGAATGATCATATTGAGGCATTGATTAGAGCTCTAGCGTGCATGTGTGTGTGATTGAAAGACGGAGAGTAAGGAATAAACCAGATAAGACCAGTTAACAGGGAAACGGCAGAGTTCAAGCACTTACATACTTCATGAAGCATCTGACGTTTCATTTATCCCAAGATAATTAGAATTATTTTTATTACCGTTTAAAACAGACTGAATCTGAATCTTGCAGCCTGAATCATAACCAGCAAACCATTATTGTCAATGATAAAGACATGCGACTGTGTGTGTGTGTGTGTGTGTGTTTTTGGTGGGGCATTGTGCATAAAGGAGGTGTGTGTCAGTGTTTGTTCAGCACTGCGTTGATCTGGATGAGTGGTGCTCGGTCTTGCTCAACCCTGTCGGATGTCTGCTGGTGGATGTAGTGAGAAGTGAAAGAGTGAGTGCTCTTTGCCACAAAGGAAACAAACACAGCGTCGTGGTTCTTCCTTTTCAACGACGATAAACGCTCAGTCGGTGCGTGTCCACGCTCTTCCATCAACCCGTTCCTGAAACGAAGGAGAGGCAGACTGCAACCCTGTAATGAACATCAAAAGGGAACTCTAACAAGATGTACATTTCACACACACACTCTTTCTTTCTTTCTTACACACAAACTTTCTTTTCCATTTCACTTTCAAAGACGGACAAATCAAATTCGAATAGGCCGCACACTTTCAGGGGAATGTGTGAGAATCCCATTTAAGGGCAACATTTCCCTTTGATGCAATACGTCTTGCTTGGAGATTGTGACTCATACACACATTTACAAAATGCCAAACATAAATAGAAGCACGCCTCTATTACAGAGTAGGTGCTCTGTGTAAAGTAAGGTGAGCCTCATTTCCATGGAATATGTTAAGTTACAGGATTCAGATAATTTCCATGGAATAGCCACAGAGCCATGGGGCGACTGTGGCCCATGGGGCGACGGTGGCTTGAAGGTCGGTGGTTCGATCCCCGGCTCCGGCAGTCTGCGTCGTTGTGTCCTTGAGCAAGACACTTAACCCTCATTGCTCACCGTTGCTGTGTCTACGGTCTACTGTATATCATGTAAGTCGCTTTGGATAAAAGCGTCAGCTAAATGAAATGTAATGTAATGTAATGAATACGTTGTTATGCAATCACTTCCGTGAAAATAAAACAAACGGGTTTACTTAACAATATGACATTTCTTTCACCATGGGTAAACATTTGTTGATTTATCAGTATCATGTGATACATTGTCTGTTAAAACATGTGTTTCCAGATTTAGTGAAGAAAATGGCAATACATTCTGAATAAGAAAAAAAGGTCAAACAACAATCTTCCTTTTATAGGAAAATTTTAATAGTTATTCAATGTTCTACATTTTACAGTAAATATACAATTACAAACTTGGCTTAGTTATAGTACTAGATCACTAACTGATCTTTAAAAAAAACCTCAACAACAAAAAAAAAAAGAAAATCATTAAAAAAAAATAAGAAAATTAAAATTAAAAACAGATTTACACTTCATATCACAAGCCTGACGCTGGTCCTTCACTCTGGACCAAATAGCTAACATACAGTTCACTTCTCTCAACGCTGAACAGACGTTGGGCTTCAGTTTCAAACACAACCTTACGGTAACAGATATACCATAGCATGTGCAAACTGGGTACCAAACTAAAACTTCCAAAGATGGGGTTTATCCTAATACTCGTTCCGAGGGGGGTGGGTGGGTTGGGGGGGGGATACAAGTATGTTTTTTTTTGGAAGACAAGGAATTTCCACTTTTTGCATCACATTTAGTGTCAAATTAAACTAAGAGATATCTTTGACAAATTAAAATTAAAAAGCTGCAGCAGAACATCAAAGACATTTAAGAGCCTACTATGCACTGTGATAGTAGTGTTTTAATTTATACTTGTGAAAATAACTAAGACTTAGCAACTGCAAGGCAAAAAAAGAAGAGAGGGGAGAGATGGAGGAGAGGAAGGGCGTTATGAATGGTTCTGGTTGCATTCAAAATGATCACCTTTCAACGTTTTAAAATGCCATCGCTGACAGAGTGACAGTGGAAACCAAAAAGAAGATAAAAGACAACTTTGCACCGCCCCCCAAAAAAATAACACACCAGAGTCCAACTGTCCATTTCCACTTAAGTGCAAATTGAAACAAATGAGAAGCAAGGAATGAGGTGAATTGAGGAAGCAGTTCACCACCTTGAAAAACAAAACTGGGTCTTTTACTTCAAGCTCGCTACTGAGCATCCACATTGAAACAAGAAGTACACTTTAAGAGCATTGGTCCATGGACAAAGAAAAAAAAAAAACAACTCTTATTAGCAATCAAATATAAACGGTATTTGTTGTCTAAAATGGCATTTATTTAAATCTAAATTTGGAAAAGAAAATCCAAATCTCAGTGCTCAAAATAGTACATCCAATTATGATTCTTAGATGTAAATGACACCGATAATTGATTCATTCAAAGTTTTGGCTCAAAGCCTTGAACCAGTGTTGCCACTTCCAGACTTTGTCACGGGCGACATCTAGTGTTTATAAATGCTCAGTGGAGATTTCCCCAATTACCAGAAAATAGACCAAAAAAAAGATCATATAGTTAAATATGACCGCTTCTGAGCCGGGGAGGTGAGGGTTGCAAAGGTCAGACTGATAGCACATGAAGAGCCAGAGCAGAGTGTTAGAGGAGCATGAGAGGGAGCAGAACATATGATCCGACATCATTTTGCATCCCTGGATGAAATAAAACCGAATTGTTTGAATGGTTAGAGGGATGCAAAATGGCCTCTGAAGTGAAAATAGGATAAACACAGAGGATACAGTAAGAAAGATAAAAGTGAGAAAGGCAATACGCATCAACAACAATGTGAGGGATGGGACAGTAACAGGAAAACACAGATTCACAGGAAGCGAGACATAAGGACTCAGAATTCACCAGTTACTTAGGAGAAGAAACTAATATTTACTTAACCATCGTGAAATATGGCACAGCACAGAGGGCATGGAGGCTGAGGGTTTTCATTCATTACATCTTTTCACCCACAGAACAGAAACGGACAACAAAAAGCCGTCCATTTCCGCTCCGTCATTAATGCTCCGCTTTCTCGCGGTCTGTAAATTCAAAAACATGGGATTTGGTGGCGAGAATTTCCACACGTCTGTTGACAGACCTCATCTTAACGTCTCCCCTTTCTCAGCGGCCGATATATAGAGGACAGAGATGCAGAAGAGGTAAAAATATATATATATATTAAAAGCACAAACAGTAGCTGCCACACTGATGCAACCATGCTTAGCTAGAAATACATTACTGTACCACTTGTTGTATAAATATACTGCGTTTTTTTTTTTAAACTTAGAGATCCAATGCTATAGTGAAATACACCTGAATATTATGCATACCCATTGCGCTTAATTGACCAGAGTGAAAGAAGAAGAAAAAAACAACCCATAAGACTTAATTGAGAAATACTGACAGAAGTAGTGGTTGGTTAAATAAATCGTAATGAGGAGGAACATTACTGCTGTCGCAAGAAAACACACTTTGTCTTCTTTTCAATTCAACTGGCTTGAATTCAAAAGTACACGATCCTTAGGTGGTGGGAACATGACCCAATGATGTTTAACCACTTTATCTTAAGGGTCGGTTCAAAAATAAGGCTCAAAGTTTGACGGTTTTCATCCGACAGCGGCTTTATGCAATATTTTCTGGAGAATTAATCTACTAGTGTACAAACATCTGGACTAAGAATACCTCAAACATTCAACCTTATTGTTTTATTTTTTACTTATTTTATAAATTGCTTCTTCCGCCCTCCCGCACTACAAAGCCTAGGTACCTGTTACTTAGCATTACATTATAGTCATCAAGTTTGTTTGTCTTATGTTGTGCAATATTTCCTCACAAAGTTATTCAATACCCAAATGTTTGATATGTTCTACTTCACTTCTTAGCAGTAACTGTAATGATTATTGAATGGAGGCTGCATACAGAGCCTGCAATCCATATTTAACGATTACAATAAGCATTTAAAAAAAATCAATTCAAAACGCTGATTACTGTATGTTAACAGTTGGAGGCGTTCCCTCTCATTTTTATTGCAATATCAAACCACTTCATCTATATAGCCGCACAGTAAATGCTTTTGTCATACAAATCTGTACTCTGATTATGAAGTTGTTTTATCATTCTTTTTTGTGTGTAAATCCTGAAATAATAAAATATTATTTATTACCTAAGTATCATCTAAATATTAAACCCCACCACCACTACTTGGTATGTTGGTAGTGTTAAGATGGGCCATCATACTGCCTCTGAACAGAAATGCCTTTACATTTATATGAGCATAAAAAGGCAACAGAAAATGGCTGAACATGGTCCATGTATATGGTCCACGTCTCATTGGCTCAAATATTATCCTGATGACCATCAAGGCTATGCTGGATATTTATTTTTTTTGTATTTTCTTTTAAATGGAGAATAGTGTTTAAAATTGAGTCAGTAAAAGCAGATATGTGTCCTTTGCAGAAATGTGAACAAACAAAAAAAAGAGAACAAATGGATTCATCTTTTTCATAAAAATGCAAAACGTCTTAAAAGTCAACTGGACTGAAAACTAAGTGGCGGAGTGACACTGCGTCATCACGGCTCTGCATCCTTGCTAAAGCATCCGAAATTCCTTTAACTTCTATAGCCATGAACACCGAAACCAGCACCTTTTGGACTACAGTCCTCTTGTAATTCCCACAAAGTTAAAAACGTTGACCCAAATTCAGAAAACAACAAATCACTATGACATGGACCAGCCAGGCAAACACACATCAACGCCCTCCGATTGGCCACAATTTCTTCCTAAATGTGGTGCACGACGACACGTCCTGGGTTTGGTCTTTTCAGCACTCGCACAACTGCGGAATGGACTTGTGGATTAAAGTCTATCCATTTACCAGCACACGTATTTGACTGGTCCATTATTAACTGTATGCTCAAGAGTCTGGATTTCTATTTGTTGAGTGTTTGGTTACAAAGTCCTTGCCTGGAAGAAGGAAGGGAGGAGGTGAAGTAGTCGCAGTAAGGAATCAATGTACAATACACGTTAGTGCAAAATGGCAGAGTGTTTGCGTGGTCTCTTGCAGGTGAGATGTCACAAACTCAAATGTCTTGTACCTTGAAGTAAAAAAAACCTGACTGTGAATATGTGATCTCCTCCTCCCTCCTTGTCGTCTGATCTCCTCGTCTTGTCCCGTTCTCTCTTTGCGCCAACACAATCCCTTTAAACTCCTTCTCTGCTGTCCGCCATGCACAACCCTAGAAATCCATGTCATGTCAAGTATGTGTGTGTGTGTGTTGATCAGTAACACCATAACTGGAAGGTATTGTGCAGTAAGTGCCACTAAGTGATCATGTGTTTTCCGACGCAACACAGGAGCCCCTGTGTGTGTGTGTGTGTGTGTGTGTGTGTGTGTGTGTGTGTGTGTGTGTGTGTGTGTGAGAGAAAGTAAGCATGACCACCCACGCTGTTGACACAGTTATTATAAATATTCTTACATTTTCTAAACGCGTTGACTTACGCTAAAGTTAAGATTCCAATAGTGTCACAACATACTAGCCTGCATAGTATGTAGCATGAAGTCAGTGATGTTTTCTTCGCGTGTACTACTCAAATGTGGACACGGTGGGACACGCCGCAGGATGGGTAATGGTCAGTAAGTGCTCTGCTCATAGCACTCACATGGAGATGTAACGACAGGGATGATGGACCGACTACTGCCAGACAGACAGCTACGCGCTGGAAGACGACTGAGATTAAACTGAAAAGGAAACAAAGTGGATAAAAAGGATAAAGAGGAAGGAAGAACAAAAAAAAAACAAAAAAAACAAAAAAAAGGTAGATGAAGTCAAACGTGTTCAAAAGAAAGAATACAAAAACTTAAATAACTCAGAAAACTAAATTGCTCATAATGTTAAAACCCTGTGCTGATATCTAGTTGTTAAAACTTTGGCAGCATAAGTCAATGAGTCTTTGTAGTGACCGATGGAGATGATAATGAGGAATAAGTGCCCAATATATTCCAGCCGACTGAGCAGCAGCAGCAGGAAGGACCACACACACACCAGCACAACACAGAAACAGGAGCAAATGACACCTGTGATTGGTCAAGAGTCCTTCTGGAGTTCCAATGACAGACACATTAAAAAAAAAATTAGGAGATCAAATAAAAACAAAATAACCATAGAAAATAAGGTAATGACTGGTTGGCAAATGAACGGAGAAAAATAAAAGCAGCTTTTGTAAAAACGTTAGAGAATGTCGCATACTAACAATAACAATAATAGTAAAGTGGCTGTTGCACTTTAGTTTTGTTCTTGCAGACAGGTGCCGAGTTCCCATGGTTACCATTGAGAGCCCGTGTAAGATTTGAGCAGTTGCATACGATGGTGGACTCCAGATCTGATGGGAAAGAAAAGCAGAAGAACGCTTTAGTGGATGATTGTAAAGGCGGCCTCCGACCTCAGAGGGAAAGAGGGCATAATGAATGTGAGGCAGCACAGTTTGATCAAAAAAGAACCATGAAAAGGAGGAGAGGGGATGATGGAGGAGAGAAGATTAGGGTGAAGAACATCTCGAACAGCAGGTGGGGTAAACTCACATGATGGTTGGGCTCTACCAGTGAGGCGGTACGTAGCTGTACCCAGGTGTCCCTTGGGGCCTGTAGGTTGGCACAGTGACTGGGTGTCCTCCGATCTGGGCGTGCTGGGGCGTTGTCAACAGGGTCCCTACGGGAAGGAAACGGCACCGTTAACGGGTCATTTTATTATCAATGGAGGAGGCTTGGTTTGGTGCTGAAGATGTGGTCATTGTACAGGACGACTTCCTGGTTATGTCAGCTTGTTGGCGTTTAGATTCCTTCAAGCATTTTGGTATATTTTCCCAGGTTTTCCCACTATGGTAGCAGCTGCGGCAATTCACCCCAAGTCTAAATACAAATACATGACCTACACATTTTGATCCTATAAAATGACTGAAAAAGTATTGATTACATCAGTCTCCACCAATAGTTAACACAAGTTATCAGAGCCCTTAATGGTGGCTGAAAATGTGCTGTGTTCAACCAACAGTCCAAAGCCGAAACATATTCACTTTTCTATCGTCCTAACATTTGATATTCTCAAACAAGATTATTTTATTTTTTTCTGCATATCGGTGGTTCTGGTCTTACCTGCACTCATGGCCATGGTTGTCCCAGCTACCATCCCCATGGCAGCCATACCGTTGTTGCGAGGAGCGTTTACGGGGGCGGGGTAGAGGGCTGTGGAGGGGATGCTGTTAGGCTGCACCACGGTGGTGTGATGGATCACATGTGGCTGAGCCGCATACACTGGCTGTGTGTAGTACGCTCCCTGTCAGGAAGGACACAGGAAGGGGTTGGTGAAGGGGATGGTGAAGCGGAGGGTGAAGCGGAGCGTGTGTATTTGTGTAAGACATTTAAAATGTTTAATTTAATTGATGAAACTCGAGGAATGTGGTTTAACTTCTCAGGAATAGGAATTGTTACACTGCTGGAACAAGCAAAGTAAGACAGAAAACGTCCTACTTCTGCATTTTCCCACCCCGACTTCCATTTAACCATTAAAAAACGAACAAATTACAAAAGAATAAAAGTCAGTTTAATTTGCTCAATCGTGAGATTGTTTTTCTGTGGACTTTTAGGTCCCAGTTTTGTTTGAGTTTAACGTCTGGAACACACACACACACACACACACACACACACACACACACACACACACACACACACACACACACACACACACACACACACACACACACACACACACACACACACACACACACACACACACACACACACACACACACACACACACACACACACACACACACACACACACACACACACACACACACACACACACACACACACACACACACACACACACACACACACACACACACACACACACACACACACACACACACACACACACACACACACACACACACACACACACACACACACACACACACACACACACACGAGAGCGTATTCAACTAACCAGATACAATGTGATTGCGTTAAATGGCACTGCCAACTGAACAGGTGCAACACAATATGATCAACAGTGTGCGTCTCCAGGGTCACATCAGCTGGAACTCAGTATCCTTACCTGTGCGTATAGGTTCTGCTGAGGGTAGGCACTGCGGATGGGGTACATGGCTGTTGGGTATGGGGTGGGGGTGGGGGTGTAGGGAGGGGGTGCTCCATTTGACTGAGTGGGGGGCACTTTGTATGGGGTGCCTGCTGAAGTATATCCTAAAAACAGGAAAGAGCAGAGAAATATTTTAAAATATATAACACTTCATCCCACATCTTATGATTAAG
This sequence comes from Cottus gobio, assembly GCA_023566465.1. Classification (NCBI taxonomy): domain Eukaryota; kingdom Metazoa; phylum Chordata; class Actinopteri; order Perciformes; family Cottidae; genus Cottus; species Cottus gobio. The sequence continues at coordinate 18,745,892 of CM042220.1, forward strand.
AGACGGGTGATAATTATTTGTGGGTGCGTCACTACAATCGACCTTTCTGACATACAAGTTTCCATGTGCTCTATTGTTTATTGAAAAAAAAAGAAGAATTATAGCAGCTTCAAGTTATCACAATTGGGGTTGTAGTGAGGCAGTAATACTGTGTGTTTGATGAATAACTCTATTCTTGTAAAAATAACCCCTGAATAACAGCAGGGCTGGATGCGGACCAGTAGAAAACCAGTGCAATAATCGATTAACAGGTTTAGTAATTTTCCAAACAGTTGACAAACAGAGTTGGCCTCTTTCCCTGGTCTTACGTTATTTTGAAAGGTTTTGTTTTGGGGATCTGAATTGTTGCTGCTCGGACAAAACAATCTTTTATGATGAATTTTAGACCAAACGAGAACCATTAGTTGCAGCCTTATTCAAACATTTTTCCCTTTGGCATTTCCTACTTAATCCACCAGATGGGGGACTGGCACTGTCTTTTATTGGATCTAAATACTAAAAACAAGTTAAAGGTTTTGTGTATCAAATGTAAAAATGTTTACAATGTTTGAAGATGGCATTACTGTGTTGCATAGTGCAAGAGTTTAGTTTTGTAGTCAATGCATATCACCATTTTATGGACAATATACAGTCAAGTATCCGACCAACCTTAGTGGCACACACGATTAAAGTGAAGCCACCATTAAACACTCTTACACTACATCAAAAAGGTGGAAAAGCACGAGGTGTACTGTAGGACAGGGAAGGCATCTGGCTCAGACTATTGCATTAATGTCTGCTGTTATCTGGGCTCTGCTCTGTGGGGTGCAGTACTGCCGAGCCGCCACTTGGAGGAGCCTGAAGGTCAAATATGCTACTAGCTAGTTGCTGCCGTGGAGCTTATGAAAGCCCTTCTCTCACACAAGGACAAGGGAACAAAGAGATGCTGGAGCTGCTATGTGTGTCTAAAAGTGTGTGTGTGGGCGCGCATACTCTCTCGCACAGACACAGACATACACACACACATATGCAGCGCATTAGAGGACAATGGTGTGTGACACTTACACAAAAACCCTGCCGATAGAAAACGGTTTGTCTATTCAATAGTCATGAGAAATAATGACATTGTCCAAGACACGTTTTTTTTCTTTTATTAATCGGACCATAGCTGGCTTGTCTGGAAGTTGATGTTTGGGACACAAAATCTAAAGATTTTACCAAACATTAGGCAATGCAGAAAGCATAGAATTAAATGTGCAGTTAAATATTACCACTGCTGATTTAAAACATAAAATAAAAACCTAATCAAATAAAACAACCTCAATAATGTGGTTATTTTGTAGGGAAGAAGCTGGGTGAGGTTTGCCAAAGCATACCTGATATTTTGAGACTTCCAAAAGATAAAAACCAAACTGGGGGAGGGGACGAGAGGAGAGGGGGTTCAAAAGCAGCCCAGATGAAATCTACAAACACACCCTGCCTTGTAGGACACTTAAAATTCAGGGGAATACTAAGGAAACAATGAGTTGCTATTTCCCTCCCATTCAGAAAATAGTATCTTTTGTTGATTAATACTTTCAAAATATGTTTTTAATTTAGGTAATGCTTTCCAAGCCAGACTTCACTCATATTATACCAGATGTCACCGTTTCAGAGTTTGACATTATATAAGCCCATCCCTTTGTTCTCAGTAACGGACTAGACAAGAAGTCGTTTTGTGCTTTCAAATCTTAAATATTGATACCTGTCTAAAGCAAATTCATATAACCTAAATAACCGTCTAGTCAAACAAGAAAAGAAGCCGTCCTATAAAAGGCTTTTAAGAGACACAACAGACAAAGAGACGGGTGATAATTAATCTGTGGTCACCATTAAGCAGGCAAACCAAGTTTTACGAGCACCTAATTATTCAGTTATCGATAGCCAAATTGGTATTTGCCAACTGAAGTCACTACTAAATAAATGTTTAATTTAAAACACAAGCTTGATCTTTCAATAACTCCAGTGAGATTCTATCGGGCTCAGTCTGTGTTTCTAGGGTGAACAGTTCAAGACCCTGCCACACTAAACTAAACTAATCTAATCTATATCTATACAGACACACCATATCTGGAGAGCAGTGAGACAACTGCTATTCCCATCTGCCATGGGGAGCAGACACCGAGCACCAGCAGAGCACGTATCTGCTGCTATACGGCTACTGGCAGCTGTTCGTGGCTAGCTTCCCACTCCTTCACCATCAATATCCTTTAGGTTGAGATCCCCACTTCATCCACACGGCCTTCACATCATCGCAACCTGCGTCTAGCTCTAAACAACCGTTTCTCAAAATACTCTGCGATAATACACAATATAAAAGCATTGTTGTATTTCATACATTCGTGATTGACAACAAAATGTTAAACACAAATAACTCAATTCCTTAAAATGAGGGAAACGGTATTCGTATGTTTTGTGGGGAAACATTTGCATAATGGAGCATAAAACTCATTGCAGCTCTGTGGATCAGCAGTTGTAAGATCAACCGATTTCAAATTTAAATGTGTAATTTATTCAACACATTATGTGTTTTCCCAGCCTTAACCTAAACACTGACTAACTTGAATTAAATACAAACACTTTACTCAACTGCTTTTAAGTGTTGAATTTATGATTACTCATCAGAAGCATTAACATATTTATGAAAGTCATTCAAGATAGATTGGTGGCACATTTATTGGTTGTTTAAGCATGTTCATTTTATACATGTATCAAAAACACAGTTTAAATTATTTCAGCAGTCCTGGCAGCATTTACAATTAAACTAGGAATAGCTATCTTTGTTCTTGACCCAGAAACTCAATCTCTACTCATTTTGTTAACTTTTCCCTGAGAGTTTATAAACCGTTAAAACATTCCTCTTTATTTGGTTTTACAGTGAAAACTGGATTGAGTGATCACTGTCTGTCTGGGTCAAACGAATCACTACAAGCAGATGATTATTAAACCATTATCTTTAATCCTATAAATATGCAGTAATTAAGCAGACTGCCTCGCTATTTACTGAATTATATTGACCGTTTAAAAATACAGCGTAGCTGTTTCCAACGGTTAAATTAAAGCACTGTACAAATAAATTGACTGTACTGTGTGTGATTCAAATACACTATAATAGAGTGCAGTATGTAAAATCAAGTTGACTGTAGGGCAGCTCAGGGGGGAATTACTTGACTGGGTAATATCAATCCATTTGACGAGGGCGGCTTCAACCAGATGCGTTCCCCACCATCACTAGCAGCCATGACTACATCTCGTTATCCGAGGACACGACACGACAAAGTATCCTGAGAAACAAAGTTTGTGTCGTTTTTGGAAGTTTGTCAAAAGCTTTGAGGACTTCTTCAAAAAGAGAAAATTACTTTTCCTCATCAAGATTTAAATGAGCATGCAGCAACAGCTTTAGGTAGCCAGCAGGAAACAGCCGGGTTAGCATGAGGCAAAAAAATATAAGAAAATAAATAAATAATATTAACTACATGTATGCAAAGTCATAAAATTTACACTGTAAGATAACTACATGATTATTATAAGCAAAATATTTAAACAGTATTTGTATAGGAATGTCCCACGGTTTGACCCATATAAGCGGTTAATCACCATAACCATGATAGTAGTGTACAGTCTAGTTTGCACAAATGATAGTTGCATTATTCTTGTTTACCAAATGAAACGTGATGTTTAATTCTCAATGGGACCGAAATTACAACGCTTGAGGCTTTCTGGCTCCCTTTGCACATTTGTTTATATTATAAGATTCTATCCACATGTTTCAACTTGTATAATTTTGCAAACAAAGAGACACATAGGCAACAGTATCATATTTACTTAACAATGGGCGGGCAGAATAAAACACACATCCTTGCATTGAGGAGTTAAAAACCTGTTAATTATGTGCAATCATCTGCATGTACCAGTGTGTCAATCTTTTCATAAAACTTCAATAGATCCCTCACTCTCAGCCAGCTTTGTGGTGTGTGTCTGATTGTTTTTCCATTGAAAACTGACAAACATCCCACTAATTAACTCAAAGTACTGACAAGCAATTTTTTTTTAGAGATATCACGTTGTTAAATATAAACACACTCATGAAATGGTGTGTGTGTGGCCTCACCTGGTGGATACCCAGGACTGCCTGTTTGATAAAGGTTGGGTGTATAGGTGGGAGCCGCCGCAGGATACCCTCCTGGATAGCCTGAAGAACATCACAGACGAGAGAAATATCACAAACCATATCTGAATAAACAGAGAGGGCCACAGATGTACACAACCATAAATACACACACAGGGCAGAACAGTATTTGGATTAGAACAGGATGTGCACAGATGGCACTCATTAAAAAAATGTCTGCACCAATCACAGTCGGCTGAATGCATCTTACATACAGACGAGACACACCTGCCAATATGGCGTGGGAGGAGATAAATTCAGTAACACATTAGTAATGCAGGCAGACACGTGTGAGGGAAAAAACACACACACACACACACACACACACACACACACACAGACAGAGAGAGAGAGAGAGAGAGAGAGACAAAGACGAAGGGAGAGAGGAGAAAGGCAGGAGAGCCAAGAGATGGTACGGTAAGTGAGCGAAGTGCTGCTCACTGCTCGCCATTATTGGCAGTAAATCTCACAAACTCTGTCCTGTGGCCCTGAGCCGTGGATATATGTAGCTTTGGCTGCAGTATGGTGGGCCGGTCAGCAGTAACAGGTTTAATAAATAAATAAATAAATATTGGCATCGATCTACGCTGCAGGGTTGTGATGGTTCATTAATCTGTGCTCAGGTCAGTTTAATATGCTTACATTATAGATTACACAAATCCAAACTAAATAAATGTGGTTATTTGACAACACAGTAAAACATTAGAGGTATAACAAGTCACACATTTTCAAGTTAAATTCAATGCGTTTTTGAATATTTTCAATAGAACAAAAACTATTCAAAAAGCATAACATTTTTTATTGAGCCTGAATCTCCATAACAGCCTGTAGTGCTGTTATGGAGAGTGCTAAAACTATTGGCTGATCAAATTATTAGTCACACAGAAAATTAGTAAACACAGCGTCTCCATTTTGATCCTTTGCTGCTTTTCTACGTTTCACACAGTACTGCATGATTCAAGAGATTTTGAACTGAATATCTGGGAAATTAATCAATGAATTGTTCATATGCATTGATTCAGAACCTTTCGTTAAATGATACGATAACAGACCAGATCTGAACACACTGAACCAACAGGATTAAATTGGATACTTAGCTAAAGGGAGGGACGATTACGACTACTGCTCCCTACATGTACAAATATTCATATTTGCTTTTTGAAGAAAAAAAGAAGCTAAAATCAATACTTAACTGCATATCTCGAATTAAACTCCTTGCAAACATACAATCCTTACCGTACAATATTGTTTTAATTTTAAAAGAAATTTCCCACAATAATGTCATACTTTGAACTGAGCAATATAAAAATGTTCAGGACCCAAACCTAATGATCTAAAAAACTGCAATGCTACTCAAAATTGAAACTTACTGAAAGACTAAAATATATAATCAACCAGGGAAGTATATTCCTAAAAGTGATTTTGTTAATGAATCTAGGGCTGCAACAACGAATCGATAAAATTTGATTATTAAAAGCGTTGGCAACGAATTTCATTATCGATTCGTTGTGTCGCGCGATTACGCCACTCAATAAGTCACGGAGATGTTTGAGTATGAAAATAAAAGTTGAGCGCGGAGTAGAGGAGAAACCATAACGTTGTTTTGAAACACATGGAGGAGGTAAGGCCGTTCAACAGCGCGCGTCTGTGAGTGTGTGTTTGTATGTGTGTGTGTTTGTTTTTATGTGTGTGCGTCTGTGAGTGTGCGTGTGTTTGTGTGTGTGTGTGTGTTTGTTTGTTTGTATGTGTGTGCGTCTGTGAGTGTGTGTTTGTGAGTGAGTGCGTCTGAGTGTAGTGTAGAGAACAAGTTCGTTCAAACAAATCCTGTTAAGTTTTCTGATTAGTATTTTTCTGTATTTTTTATAAGTTATTTATTGTTCTGACAGCTCAGGTCCCTTTTAAACTAAATTTTGTGCACTTTATTTAATAAAAGCCTATATATTTGGCAGTTGTAAAGCATACATGTGTATGTTTGTGTTAGTCCATTATTTGATTTTTTTATTGTTACTTTAACAGCTCAGGGATGTTCAAGGACCAACCTGTTTGTGCACTTTCTGAAGATTTTTGCACCGTCAGTTCTGTTTTGGAATAAAGGGTTGGAAAGTAATGCTTTGTTTTTTTATCCGATTCATCGATTAATCGAAAAAATAATCGACAGATTAATCGATTATTAAAATAATCGTTAGTTGCAGCCCTAAATGAAACTGTGAGTAAAGTAACCATCCAAGATTTTGACCACAACAAACAACAATGTTTCCTCTGTTGCTTTATTCCTGGTGATGTCTGCTGATCACAGTAAGTGTGTAGTTAAGATATATGGTATATTTTCTATATATAGTCTTATACTCAGAAGAGGTAATTTACTATCAGTGAGATTTGAACATAAGAAGACTTTCCTGGACCGTTTTATCATTTAAATGAGTTTGTATTGAGTGTTTTGCATAAATGGACACACATGAGAAGGACTGCTTACTAACTGAAGCTCATGTAGAAAAAAAAATAAGTCTCAGAAAATAATCCCTGAAAAACATGCTGCTCGTCAGACTGTCACGTGTATGTGTCTTCACATGAAAGCACACCACTATAAAAAGGTACACAAGCATTTTAAAGCATTTTAAATGTCTGTGCAGCTTGTTGGTGAATACACCGTATAAACACATCATTCCTGCAGGCAACTGTGATATGCAGTTCAAAATCTTCAAAAAGATGGAGAGAAGGCAAGTGAAATGACATAATGGAGCGGCCAAATTACCCCAGCTCCATGCTCCTGCATCACGTTTAAAAAATGTCACAAGAGGCAGTCTTTTTGTGGCATAACACAGTATGATGTAACAAATCTGACTTGAATGTCAAAATGTGAAGCTACTCAGCTGAGTTTTTGCTTCTCGGACTATGTCTCATTTACATGTCTGACCAGACTGTTTATATGTAAAACATTGAGCCGTTCCTTTAGTCTTCCGCAAACAGCTTATGTTCATTAAGATCTAAAAGAACGACCAGAGTTTTTTACAACTTGGGTTCTTCCATCTTCTTGGTGCATCTCATTAACACTTTTTTTTACCTAAGGCACTGAAAGCTTGTGCTTGTGAAAAATTAACTGTGTGAACAACTACATCTTGAGTTCATGGTCATGGTTCACACTACTGCTCTGCACTGGGCTCCGCTTCATTAAAAACATCAGTAACTTGCATCAACACTCTGTGACCATCACCTCCTACCTTCCTTTACCCTTATTCAACACCTTCTATCCTGCATCCTTTTTCTGTCAACTGTCTTTTCTATTGCAGCAATCATATGTTGTTTGTTGGGCTCAAAATGTAAAGGCTTTATTCAAATGCTTTGTCTCTGAAATGCAATCGACAGACTTTGGGAAAAACAGATCGACTGTGGTCTTTCCATTATTTCTGGCTATGATGGTGCTACACTAATCCAACACACTTTGTGTCTTGTATGCTAAAAGGTGCACCATAATAGCATGCATTTAGAACCCTATTTTGTTAGCAGAACGATGGCATTACTGCTCATCTATACCTGTGGTAGTTTGTGTAGTAGTGTGTTTCAGGATGAATGAAACAAACAACAAAAGCTAGAATAACACTAACCAATGAAAACATCAAAAGCAGAACTGTCTTTTCTTGTTCACTGAAAGCTGAGCAGTAGTATTGTTTGTCGCTTGCAGCCATCCTTAAAAACATGTTAAGAGTAGTATAGCGGGTGTGTGTGAGTGAGTCTGTCTTACCTGCAAAGGCCATGTTCTTAGGGTTTCCATATGGGGTGCCAGGCTGAACAGGGCTGTAGACTGGATTCATAGCTGAAGCTAACCTGTTCTTACTGAGAAAGAGAGAAATAGACAGTGTGCCGGAGAGGGCAGGGGGATAAGAGAAGACAGAAGAAAAATGGAGGAGAGAAGGAGACGTAAGCCGTGTAAATTGGAAAGAAAATTGTTACGATTACCAAGCATACGCACACTCATCACGCACATAAATCCCAAACTCTGATTCTTAAGGCGACATCCAGCTGAAGGACTTTGCCGGCATGCAACAAAAAAGAAATCAAGCCCCGTGATATCTCACCGCCAAGTATGCTCAACCTAAGTATTTATGTAAAAACAGACTTTTGGAATAAATGAGGCACAAGAAGTGCACAAGTACGCACGGATCCAATGAAAATAATAGTTTGGTTTGCTGTGTGGCATTAAATACAGCTTGCCAAATGTTGCACATCTGGCTAATTTTCCCTCTTGCACCTAACAAGGCAGGGCGAGCTCTACCAGACTGGTTTCCGCAACAGGATTGTACAGAGAAGTGGCCACTGAATATTTAAGGGTCTGGCAATGGGTGAAGGTGACCAGTATCAGAGCCATTCATACTACATCTAAGGCAACTTTATCCCCGACGTAGATGAAAATGCCTCAAGTGCTCCAAGTTTCAACTTACCTGGTCATGGAGAATATGGGCATGGGAAATTGGATACGTGTGTGTGTGTGTGTGTGTGTGTGTGTGTGAGTGTGTGTGCATGCGTGCCCCGTACCTCTTGTGCGTGTCTGGTTGATACATGAAACTGAATTTGTCTGTGGGATGCCCGCTCGCCATTCTTGCTGTATGCAAATGAGGAAGGAGTGGAAGTGGATATGCAAATCTGAAATTAAAACAGCGAGAGGTCATGATTACAACGAACACAGGAAAAGGGAAAAAGAAAAAGAAATAGCTAAAAAGCAAGCACCAGTGTCACAGCAAATGGTTAGTGACGCAGCAGGGGAGACAGTGATTTATGTGAGTGTTTATGGTGACTGCAGTCTTTAGCCACCAATATGCACAAGTACATAACTGTGCTGAATTAAAATAAATGAATAAATAAATATATATATATATATGGATTTTAAAAATATGTCAATCGTGTGAGAAATAGGCTGTTTGCTTCCATTTTAAAATATATTGTACCATCAGCTGTCTATGTCTATACGTTGTTTCTAGCAGTGCTCGGAGGTCATTTTCCAGTTCTGTTCGGTTATCCTATATGATGCGTGTATGTCCAAGACAAAGTGAGGCATGAATATGATTGTGTATAAATGTGACGTGCTGTACACAACATCCAATACAAGCAGCAAAGCAAACATTAAGACAGCCAAATGAAAAAGCACAACACACCCAGTGAGTGGGGCAAGTGACGGAGCACAAAATATAGTACAAAAAGGCCGGAGTATTTCACCAAGCTATGAGTAAGCAATGGTCCAGTAAGCATGAGCCAGAGCCACAAACACAAAGCAGAACAGCTGAGGAAAAAATTAAGATAGGAAAGGTGTGTGTGTTGTGTGTTATTTGAGTTCATGTGCATCTTCTGTCTATTTGTACTTTGTTTCTGACAGATGGGATGTTGGAAGTGACCAGGCCCGTTCCGTCTGGTTTTCACTGTGGCGTGTGTCGTGTGCTATGTACAAGAATGCATGAAATATGTTGTGGCAAGCTCTCCCCACACACCACATCACCCATTCATCATGTTCAGACTATCAATAATTTGTCCAATTATTTTTCCTGTCGATTTACAAGTTGGATTGTACATAATTCCTGGGCATACACAGTACTGTGGTGATGCCGAACAGCACCAAGTGACACTTCACATTAGGCAAGGAAGCATTTCAGTGCTCCATCCAGGAACTCTGACGTCAAAACGCCAAGAGGCACTCTGCAACTGAATGGGAGTACAAATACGAGTGCAGTTGCTTTGGAGTCGTTTTCGGCACAACTTCCTAAAAAACACACATATGCGTGGCCCGAAAATGATCAACAACATGAACCTGTGCATGTTTGTGGGTGTGTAAAAACAACAAGAGTGGTGTTATGTAGGGCTGCAACAACGAATCGATAAAATTTGATTATTAAAAGCATTGGCAACGAATTTCATTATCGATTCGTTGTGTCGCGCGATTATTACGCCACTCAATAGGTCACGGAGATGTTTGAGTATGAAAAAAAAAAGTTGAGTTGAGCGCAGAGCGGAGGTCGAGGAGAGACCAGCTGAGACCGTAACGTTGACTGAAACACATCGCGGAGGCAAGGCCGTTCAACAGGCAGCTAGTAGAGGCACTTCCGGTTGAGGCTCCGGTGCTGCGGCTAGTCGGCAGGTTGTGTTCCGTTTTGAAGTGAAGACGTAACGTCCCTCCAGCAGCTTTCTGCTGTTTACTCGTTATTAGCTTGACAAGTTAGCGTTAGCTCGTAAGAACAATGTGTCTGAACAAAGGGAGTGAGAGAGAGTGTCTGAGTGTGTGCGTCTGTGAGTGTGTGCGTCTGTGCACGCGCGTCTGTGTGTGTTTGTATGTGTGTGCGTCTGTGAGTCTGATAGTGTTTGAGTGTGTGCGTGCATCTGTGAGTGTGTGGGTTTGTATGTGTGTGCGTCTGTGAGAGTTTGAGTGTGTGTATCTGAGTGTAGTGTAGAGAACCAGTTCTGACGTTCAAACAAATCCTGTTAAGTTTTCTAATTAGTATTTTTCTTTATAAGTTATTTATTGTTCTGACAGCTCAGGTTCCTTTAAACAAAATGTTGTGCAAAATGTTTTGTGCACTTTATTTAATAAAAGCCTATATATTTGGCAGATATAAAGCATACATGTGTATGTTTGTGTTAGTCCGTTATTTTTTTTAATTATTATTACTTTAACAGCTCAGGGATGTTCAAGGAGCAACCTGTTTGTGCACTTTCTGAAGATTTTTGCACCGTCAGTTCTGTTTTTGAATAAAGGGTTGGAAAGTAATGCTTTTTTGTTTTTTATCCGATTCATCGAAAAATTAATCGACAGATTAATCGATTATTAAAATAATCGTTAGTTGCAGCCCTAGTGTTATGTCAATTGCCAAAATTCATATCTCAGAAAAAAAAGATTTGCCTGTGGAATTGATGAATCTATTCCTGCACATCCCATAATAACACTCTGTAATCCGATGCATCTCGTATTTAAGTCCTTCCTCTGGGACAACACTGCCCCTCATTTCAGTCTCTCTTTTTTGTTAAATGTATCATTAGATTTCTCTACCTCACTTACTCAGTCTCTCTACCTGCAAATGTTTGAATAGAACAAGATTAACGCAAAAGGCAAAGATTATTCCAACTGTACCACATTGCATCATTTAAAGAAAAAATACATCTAGGCTTGGAAGACACTTATATATGAGTTTGAGATTGCATTCTTGAGGTAATCCAGTAAAACAGAGTGCAAGTTTTAAAATTCAACACAGTTGATCTGCAATAATGACTAAAGGTCTAGTCTCCCTCGTGGCCCTGTGATGCTGTGCTAAATAAAAAGAAAGGTTAGTACAATTTCTCCTGAGGGGGGCAATAATGTCCGTCAGAAGTCATGGCAATCCATCCTAAAGTTGTTGAGACAATTCACTCAAAACCACAAATGCTAACCCGTTAATCCATAGCCTCTCATCGTCTTAACGGGCAATTATTGAACAAAATCATCAGATCAAAGTAACAGTAAACCATGTAAGAGCTTAATCTGGCGGTTATTCAAGTGAGCAAAGTTGTAATGTGCATGTAAATGTGCAGAGGGAAGGAACAATGCCCATCAACACATGGGCAGGTGGCTAAGCTAACCCTGAGGTCTAGGGCTGCAAACAACACATACCCAATTACTGTGCCCGAGTAGAGAAAGACGTGTGTGTTCATTTCAGCCTGAGCCTGCATGTGTGTGTGTGTGTGTGTGTGTGTGTGTGTGTGTGTGTGTGTGTGTGTGTGTGCAGGCAAATGTGACAAAAAGTGAATGGGTGCGAACAAGAGGGGCACCACAATGAGTCTAATGAAGGTTTCTGAGGAACAGAGGAAGGCAGAAATACATGTGATGAGTGGGAGTGTCTGTACACAACTCCCTTTGTTTTTAGGGGGAGGGGATGGCGAGGAGCTTCAGGCGCTCTATTCCTTTAAAAAAAAAAAGAAGCTTCTCTCGAGCCAGAAGACCTTGCGTTTTACAGACCACTATCTTTGATTGTAAAAGACCATTCTCCAGAGAGTCACCATGAAAGAGGCAGTACATTTATCTGTGGAACGTTGTCAAGGGGCACGTATACACATCTCTATGGTCGAAGCGTTTGTAGTGCTTAAGGCATAATTCATTAAGAAAATAACTAAAAATGACCCCCATATTATATAAAATATCAATAACACATCCACGGCCACATTATTATTTCAATGAATCTACATTCTCATCCTGATATTATTTTTCCAAACCCATGTCTTGTTTTCTCATTTAAGACAAAGAAAGGTCGCAAATGTTTGGCATTTGTGCAAAAAAGAAAAAATGCTTTGACAATTAATAGACAAGCCCAATTAATTGTTGAAACCATTTCAAAAATAATTATCAATGATGAGTTTGTAATCATTATTTATTCATCAAATATTGAAAAGTTAATCTTAATTTTTGCTATGATACATTTTTAGATTGCCGTCTGCAAAGAGCTGATTTTATACAAAACGGTATTGCATGTGCATGAAAATGCATTACATTTTCCAAACTGAGGCCAAGTAGTATAATTGGTAGAAAGCCTTCACTGTGAAGAAGCTGCAGAGCTGCAGGTTCATGACGTTTTGTCTTGCAAGTGGCCACTGAGGACTAACTAGTCAAAAACTGTTAGTCTGAATCAAGGTTTGTACTTTTTCCCAATTATTTTTTTGCCAGCTCCATTACAATTCACCATGCACACACTCCGTGACTGTCTGTTGGCTTTTTGTGAAAACAGATTTATCCGTCTTTACACTCTTCTTGATACAAACACGACAGACTTCAAAAAGACAGCCGGGATAGCTGCAGTGTAGCATTCCTGCATCAGTCAAAGGGCTGCAAATGATGAAACTACATGTGACATGAAACGTTTTTACTCATTCGGACCACTTTGACGCCTTTCAATAGCCATACAAACCTGGGACCAGGCTGCCACATATCTGACCCTATAACAGTCTGTCATTCTCAACATGAAATAGAAGCTCACTTCATTTTTTCAACCACCTACCTGTCTATTTCTGACACTGCGACGATGAAAGAAACATTTCAGAAATGTGGATTCTCCCTGAAAACCAACGCTGCTACACCACAGCCAAAATATGATATGCACTGTCGAGTGGATGTTGTTTCCAATTCTGACTTGATTCATTCAAGATTCACATGCAAGGACCAGGTTTTGGTAATGAGACGTCTCAACTTGACATAAAGGCCGTGAACACATACAACCATTACCACAAATAAAGTCACAAAATAAATACGATTGAATATATCACTGAACATAATGAAAATAATTGTTAGTTGTTGTAAAGATGTATCTGTTAGCGTTTTTCTACTAAAAAAAGCAAATCCACACATTTGAGAAGGTAGAAGCAACAAATACTTGGCATTTTTGTTAAATGAATGTCTGAAGCAATTCAATGATTAACATATTAGTTGCCTTTGTCTGGCGACCGACTAATCGTGTCAGCTGAACTACAACATCAATACTCAAAGTGTATCAGGAGCTTACCGTCCGTCCAGCAAAATATCTCACAAATGCGGACATTATTAAGAAGACTTTGTTAAGCTTAAACTCTATTTGTAGGACTTCATTTAGGTTGAACTTACAAGCTATAGCCTCAAGGCCTAGTACAAAAACACAGCTCGTCCAAGGCTGCCTGCCAACAGAGCTGGTATGTATAGCGTTAAATGTTTTGTGTGAGCCCAGTAAAGCGATAGTCAGGTCTTACCTTGTTTCAGATCTTCAAACATTATGCCCACCTATTTAATTTGTGTATGTTAATATAAAATGTGTGTGTTGCAAAACAATAACCATGATTCCACTCCATAAAGGGGAGATTCCCGCAGCCTAGGGAGGTAATAATGAGGGGAGGAGGATTGTGAAAGAATAAACCTTTCACTCACTTACTCAAACACACACAAAGAGCTACCATTCCTAGAGAACATGTACAATACAACACAACCCCCACACCTACTTCATCCTCCCACATAATACCTCACCAGGCAGCTACTCTTTAAAGCAACAAATCAAAAACGGTGGGCGTTATCACACTTCAGCACAGGAGAGAATAGAGCTGAACAGCTTTTTTATTTAATCCTCAAGAAGGCGGCATTTCACTTGGGTCATATAAAAAGGAAACGGATAAATAGAAATCATAAGACAAAAAACTGCTGAGTGCAATGCGCTGCATTAATATTTAATTTTTCTTAGGGACAAATTCATTTTTAAAAGACCTTCCTTCATAATGAGTCATACATTTAATATGTAACGCAGGCAGTTCCCATTTAATTCTATAGCACATTATTTTATTGGTTTACTGTATTGTAAAACTATGAGTAATCAGGAATGTTTATTCGTTCAGATCTTTGTTAAGCAACAACCCCAAAGATACATCTCTGAGCTACATGCACAATTAATCAAGAGAATATAAAGTATGGTACTGGTCAAAATGATTGCAGCCCCACTGACAAACAACCAGAAAGCGGCATTAAGGCCCCTGAAAAATTGTGAGTATTTCTCTTTCAAATAAATATTTATAGAAAATATTGTGCTCATGAAGGTATTCATGGCTTTTGAAATAGCAGAAATCCTAACTACAGCATGACATCTAACAAAACACAGGCCCAAGGGACAGACCAACTAATGGTGACTGCTATCACAGTCGGAACTGACATCCATAATCAAGTCAGAGACCAAATCCATCTTGCTACAGTGCTCAAAGGCATCAGAAATCCCCCCTGCCTTCCACACAATCAGACCTGCCCTGCAGCAACAAGCTCCAAACAGCCCAGGGCTATTTCAAATCTAGGACAGCACTATACTCTTTGGGACAGCATCTCCCCTTTTCTCAGTGCCGGCTTCCTCATACTCTATTCTCCTTCCAACAATGTTGTTGTCTGGTGTGTGTTTAAGAGTATGCCAAGATATATCTATAGGCATGTCACCATTAGCCAAAGTTAAATTAATCACTTCAGAAGAGCCACAAAATAATGCAAAATCTCTGGTGAATCATACAGTTCATCGTTGCCAACTAGGTGAACTTTAAAAAGGGCACTGAAAGAGATTGCAAATATATATATTTCCAAAGCATGTGTTAATGGTATGAATCTTACTTTTTGCACCTTGCCATTCTAAATCTCCACTAAACTAGTTGAAAACTATAATCAATGGAATATTTTACAGACTAACGGTAGTGCATATGCGGCTGCAGAAAACCAAAGCCCTAACAAGTTGTTCTTTACCATAATTTAGCTTTAACCCATGCCGATTGCATCCCTGATAGTAGGCATATTGTACTGGCATGCCTTTACATGTTGTGGTATGAATGCATCCTCAACACTGTGTAAACACTTCTATAAAAACCTAAAAAAGGCAGGCATTCGTGCTTCCTGCCTATTGCAGTAATGAGAAAATAACGAGCTGCTGGGTAAAATCAAAGTTCACATTTGGTCATGAGTAGGGCTGTCAACGAATATTCTATATTCGAATATATATTCGAATAGTTGTTAAAAACCGAATATTCGAATGTGAAAATGAATATTCGAATGTTAAAAAAAAAATTACAAAAATAAATAAATAAAAAAAAACACAACAGCGGCGCGACTGTTTCAATCACTGAATGAAGCCATATTTGGGACAAACCGCAACCTTAAATTGCTTGCACAAAACTCTTGATCAGCACTCAGCATTTGTTTATTGTTGTCGTTCATTTAAACCGCTATGCACAGAGAGCGCGACGGTGCGGGAGCGAGAGAGAGAGAGAGAGAGAGAGAGAGAAAGAGTGCGTGTGTGCGAGCGGTCCGCGGTCTTGGCCATTAGTTCATTTACTTATTTTCGTGTAGATAATATGTTGTTAAATATGTTTAAACTTAAATAAATTACCTATACAAGTAGTTATGTCTCGTTGTATTAATTTCTCCTGTTATTGACGTGCCTAATGCGCAACTTCGAATATGTTCGAATATATGTATTTTTTTAAAGGGAATATTCGAACGTCATTTTTGAGCAATTTTGACAGCCCTAGTCATGAGTTTGATGTAGAATTTTTTTTAACACTGCTTTGAAAAAATAAAACAATGTGGTATGGGTGGACGATGCATTGAATGTATCAATATTTGAATATTCTATATGTGTGATATGGCAGATGACTGTATCGTAGAGCGATATTCCTTGCACATTTAAGTAATTTATTTATGCATTTAAAGCAGGTCATGTTTACATGCAGGAGACACGATGTCATACATGGGTGTATAAAGAGAAAGCTCTAAAAGCGGCTCAATGGAACATGAAGCAAGAATTGCTCAACTGCTAGTTAAGATTTTACCCGGATCTCCCGTACTGCTGTCCATTGGACCATAGTGGTACGCACTAGCGTATAAACCCCAATTTCTGATCAGATTCAAGTTTTTAATTTAGAAGCAGTTATTGTGGTGATATTCCAGTAGAATTGCAGCTAAAGCTATTTAGTTGTGCTTAGACGGCTTAAAAGCAGATGTGGAAGACCGGAAACATGGTCGTCTGTGTATGGAATTAGAGGGTGGTGCCTGCTCAGTCCTGCTTTAGATGACCAATCAGAGCAGACAAGGCTTTTTGAGAGGGGCCTTAAAGAGGCAGGCCTTCCCTAAAACAGACCTTTTCAAGCCAAAAAGAGGTGCTACAGCAATGGACAAGACTAGAAACATTTGGTGTTTTATGTACATTAGAGAAAGAAAAAAAACATTGTAGACCCCTGAAATGAAAATATGAATGTAAATATTGATATGTGTTCCCTTTAAAATCACTGCTGCCAATGTTTTACTTACTCGACTAAAAGCCCGCCATATGTTTTATGTGCAAGGTGATCACTTCACTCTACAATTTGTTTACTTTTTTCCCAGCTGATTTAAGAATACATTTCTACTTCAACTTGGCAGGCTTTATCCCTTGGGTTTAATTAGATTCATGTTCATTAACTGCACTACAGCATAAATAAAAACGATCGATCATGACTGTAGGTATCAGTAATGAAACAGTGTGCCGTGCAGACATATGTAGCCTATGTGTGTGTACTGTGTGTGTATGTACACACTGGTAGACAGCCAACCCCCAATATGATTGACACTGAATGCATTACAACTTTGCCTCCAGGGATCAGTTCAACCTTTTATCCTTTGACGTTTCTCACCTGCCACTATACACATGCGTGCGAGCACACACTTAGATCAAATACCACCACGCAATGATCTATCAATGCTAGTCAGGAATCTGTTTGAATAATAAATAAACAATGTTTTGTCATCCAATTAGAACGGCAATGCTTAGTCTATTAATCAAATAGCCAATCAATAGGTAATTAATTGCCAACAATTGACCATTGAGGTACATTTTCAAGCAAAAATGGCAATTAATTATCATTGTCCTTTTCAAATGTAAGCATTTGCTGCTTTCACTTGTCTTCCAGATTGTATTTAAGGATGATGAATATAATAACTGGAGCCCCAAGTTTAAGTCATGAATCGATTGATATATATAATTTTTATTATGAAATTCAAATATGGCAACCTTATTGTCTAATATCACTGACTTTCCAGGGAATCAAAGGACGCAATTGTTCGTAACTACTATTCTCTTCAAAAAAAATGTTGGTCATCATGTCAAGCGACTGTGGGCTGGACACCAGAGAAGGGTGAAACTGGAAGCTGCCGTCATTAAGCACCTTGTTCGCTGATAACCGTATTAAGTGGTTCAAACCACACGGGACTGAAGAGCTAGAAAAATGGCCTGTTTTAGAACAACTGACTCTCGTAACATTAAGTGACTCCAGCTTTCTATAGTCTGACATTTTTACAGCTGCATTGTACAGCCCACCATTCATACACTGAGACTGCGCTGAACGCATGCCAAAACCCATATGTCCCACCCTTTACTCTATCATGGCAGACAGGGGTCACCTTAGATCGAAGATTAAACTGAAGCTCTAGTTTATGTCCACCGCAAAAACAGTTAAAAACATATTGTACTTTGAGTGCATTTCTCAAGGATGACCATTGCCCCTACATTTAATATGCCATCAGGGGGATGCAATTCTGCCAGATGCTTCTTTATTTCAATAGTCTTAAAAAGGTTGTGCAGACTGTTCATTTGCACGTGTAGTATTTATTTTGGGTAGTTCAATGTGACTAATGGTGTTTAGCCTTATGAAGTGCAAATATATAATAATAATAAAAAAAACTACGTCACTGAATGTCTAACACACATGGAGCCGTGTGCATCTTCCAGTCTCTACAAAATACCATTTTGAACTGTACACAGAACTTAAACTGCGTTGCTCTGGTGAGGGCCAAGAACCATAGTATCTCAGAAATCTTTCTATGTATCCCCCTAAAAAGAGATGATCATGAAGAGGATTCATTTCACTGATAAGACTAGTCATAAGAAAAATATGCCTCAAGCATTTTGTGTAATCCTGTCTCTTTTGAACTATGTAAGGCTCCGTTTAGTTTTTGTATTCTGTGTCGTCAGTGAGTACAGCGGTTGACTGTCACTGTTAAATCTCTTATAGTGCTGAATAATTAGTTGATAAAAATAAAACGAACCAACAAGAATTATGATCGTAATTAATTGTTTAAGTTCCTTACTAAGCAAAAACTGCCAAACATTATCTCCACCTATGCTACTGCTGCTCTTCTCTGATTTTAACAAAAATGAATAAATTGTTTTGCTACGGTAGAGTTGGTCAAACAAAAGAAGAAATTTGAAGAAGTCATTGTGGGGTTTGAAAAATATGTTTTGTCCAATTTACCCCGTATTCTGACGTAAAATTAACAATAATGCTTTGATTAAAAAAAACGCTCAGCAAATTTATAAATAGAGATCATATTCAGTAGGCTCTGCCAAAACATATTGCATTTGTAATACTTAACAATAGCGGGCGTCTTCATCTAAACCAAAACTGAACATCAGGAACCACATGTTTATTATGAACCTAAGAATAAATGGCGTGCACAGACTTAGCTACTGAGCCATTGAAATCCATAAATGCAGAAAGACGCTATAGTTATTTATAAAACCACACAGACGCAGCACAAAACTCCGTTAAAGACACATTAGTTACACTCCAGGATATTTAGTTTCATATCGGTGGTTGCAACCGAGAGGATACAGCCCGACACGAAGGCGTTTGCATTTACTACTGCATCAAGGGTATATTACGGTATATTATATTCATCAGAGTACGGTAACTTATTGGCAGTGCATTGGCATTCCTGCGATAGCGAGCAACGCCAAAAAAACAGCCATGGTTGGACAAAAAGGGTCACACTCAAACGAGCTTAAGACACCATTTTGAAAAATCCACCGATTTCTAGATAACAACTCCGAGATGCCATCTTGCCAATTATCACTAGATTAGCCAACGTTAGCACGGCTATTCAACCGTTCCCGAGGCACCCCCGTGCGGGAATCTATGCGGCGGTTCACACTTATTAGTAACGTCAGCTTAGCTTGTCTGCTCTCCTAAAACATAAAAAAAGAGAGAGCCGTAGCATCCTCGCATCCCTCGGCACGCGCTGCTCAAATGGCTAATTAGCTAGCTAGCTGAGTAAGATTAGCCAACGACAATGAAAAACACTCGCAGTGAGTCAGACCGGGCTGCACCGGTACGACAGCAGCGGCCGTTAACCGCTGAGGCTCAAACCCTTAACAGTAACATAACCCGCCCTAACACCGATGCGACAACGACCATTAATACCAGTTTGCCTCCGCGATTTAAGCTAGCTAGCTCGCTTAGCTTAGCCCGCTAGTTCCCCCAACTGTCGCCACCGCGGAGGACAATTGAAGAAAAGAAAGAAAAAAAAGAAAATACTAGCAAGTCGACACAAGGACATTACCTGCCCTCCTTTATAAACATCGGTCGAGACTTACCACTTGGTCGAAGAAATAAAAAAAGATTCCCCGTGTGTGTACGTGATGTCTCCCGTGTGTCTGCGCTGCCTCAGGTCGGTGCGGACTGGCTTTGCTACAGCAGCGTTTTTTTTTTGTCGGACCAGTGGCGCAGAGAAGACAGCTTTCACCCAAAGAGACGGCCACCGTGTGGGGGATGGGGATGCATTGCCGGGAGGGAGAGAGGAAGGGAGGGATGCAGGGATGTAAGGAGAGAGGGGAGGGAGGGGGGTCTGACCCACCGATAATATATAGTGGAGTGGTTTTTGATAATAGCTGAATAATAATAATGATACTATATAAGCGCAGATCGATGTAGTTCAGACTTAGAAAAAAATAAAAACAGTAAATGATAATATCATATATATATTTTAAATATATTACATATATTACCAGTCTTACTCTCAATCAATCAATAACGGAGCATTTAATTGTAAGGGTTAGTGCGACTGGGAAACGCCAGTCTACTAATCTAGATGATGTCGATGAAAGAAGATGGTCTAATTGACAGGCTATTGTATAATAACACTGTAACTTCTTTGTTCTGTTTGGTGTGTATGCGCACTCAAATGATTGAGTCTGTGAGTGTTGAGTTGATGATACATCACCTATATGTTGTTGCGTATATGATTGTGAGTATATATGCATATATCAGCGTATGTTTACAAAAAGCCTGCTGATATGTGCTATCTTGAAATCAACATTTCCAGGCAGGAAAGTGTCTGTTATTTGGTCAGCGGCACTGTGGCGGTGAGACGCTACTGCAGCATCGCTGGAAGTTCACGTTCACCTACTCAAAGAAGAGGCTTTTGCTTCGTACATAAAAACAACCACACATTTTGTGCTTCGCAGCAAGGCAACGCCACCCAGTGGTGATGAATTGCAGTGCACCACCATGACTCCATTTTTCAAAAGTCCTGAAACAATTGCCTGCCTTTATGCATTTACTGTATATTGTAATTCTGACTTTGCTTGAATGCATTTGATTTAATATATTGTTTTATATATGTTATTTAAGTAATCCGATTCCATGTCGCCTTTACTTTGTAGTCAAGTGTCTTGGAAGATGAAGTTGCCCCCTACAACTAAATATCAACACAAACAGCACCAGCTAGCAAAACCCCAAAGCGTGCAACAGCCTATTCCGTCTGTAGTATCCCTTGTATATTTATGCACCTGATAACGTGTTAACCTCTAGGGACGATACTACATTATATGAGAACATTCTCGCCGAGTTTTAGCCAAGACCTAATCTGTAAATCTACAAATACGAGAGAACTACAGCTCCCACCTGCCATTGCGCATCTCTCTACGGCAAACAAAGAGCCGCATACATGCACACGCAACTCGAGTGCTTTTAGAAAAGCGATAAATATCTAAATATCGGTAACACAACGATGCGCTTTCAGCAAATATGATGCTACCGACAAATATAGCCGGTAAAACAGATCAGCTGCACGAGTCGTCGCGTGATTTAACGCTTCCGGAAATCAGAATGGCGTGAGAAAGAGAGAGAGAGAGAGAGAGAGCTGTCCGAGGTGCTGACACAGTAAGTCGCCGAGTGCATGTTCTTCAGACAACATACCTCTATATTTCACATGTATTTATATTACTTGTATGCGTTTGACTTTTAACAGTGATTCATTATCTCAGGCGGTGTGTAACCTGGTATCTGTATTTGAACTGTGAAGGTGCTAGACACCAGATCTTTCCTTAAAGTTTTTTTCTGTCGTCTAATATTATGCACCCCTTTTTCTCAGGCTCACTATATTGTGTGAAAATACATTTTGATCTTTGATTTTGTTTTTTTATATTGTCAGAATTTGGGAAGATGGATGAATCTCAAGAGTCACCGTCCCATACCGCCAGTGTCCACAACTACAGCAGCAGCCCCCGGAGTAGTACACCTGGCAGTACTCCATGCAATGGTGTCCCAGAGGGCCGGACCCTGCTGCGGGTGCCTGAGGCACACGGACTCCAGCTGCTGGGTGTGCTCAGATCCTTCAGGGAGCAAGGCTTGATGTTTGACTTCACCATTAAGGTCCAGGAACACAGTTTTCCCTGCCATCGCTGTGTCCTTGCAGCATGCAGTGATTTCTTCAGGTAGTCTATCTATCTGTCTTTATTTCCACTACCTACCTACCTATCTATCCATCTACCGATTAATAACTGCTCTGTCTTTAGGGCCATGTTTGAGGTGGACATGAAAGAGCGTGGTGATGGTTCAGTGACTCTGGGTAACCAGTGTCCAGTGGCGGTGGGTTCTTTCCTGGACTTTGCCTATTCTGGAGAGACTCTCATCACTGATGGCAATGTAGACATGCTGTTTCAGCTGGCCTCTTTTCTGCAGGTAGAAATACAATCTTTCTTCTTCTTTTTTTCTTTAAAACATACAATTGTTTTGTAAAATTTGTGCTATAACCAGTGCCTCCTCATCTGGTTTAGAGTGTTACTATTCAAAAACCTCATATTTTGACATGTTACAATTGGTGTTGTCACAATATCAGATTTTTACCGCATGATTATTGTGGTTAAAATAATTCACTATCACAATATTCACAATATTTACGGGGAATTTGATTAATTTCTTGAAATCATCAGTCAAAGTCATCTTTAACTTTGTCTATTGTACATTTTGTCTCTTGGCAAACTAGCAAAATACGATTGTAGGGAGATGGTACATGAGTTTGTAACCATAGCTGCATAAATAAAATGATTTAAGAGGTGCCTTATTATTTACATTATCAATATTCAACTAGCATAACAAACTTTAAAAAAAAAAATTTTTTTAAAGAATAGCAGTTATTAAAGACGCCGTTGCATAATAATGTACTTGTTGCCAGTTTTTTATAATATGTATATGTGTTCCCAGGTGTCAGTCTTGTCCCGAGCATGCAGCGACTTCCTGATTGGAACTATGGATCTCAGTAATTGTCTGTCCCTCCTCTGCCTCGCTGAGGCCTACGGCTCTGCCTCCCTCCTCCAAAGTGCCAACGAGTTTGTGGTTCAGAACTTCTCTGACCTTTCCAAAACCCAGGACTTTCTGGATATGCAGGTGCTGCTTAAGAATGGACGAGATAAGAACAGCATTTTAGTTTATATAAGGATGTAGATTGTTTGCAAATATGTTACAGTCATTTTAGCCATTTTGTAAATAAACCCACAAGCTCAGAAAAAAGGCTTTGATTTATTTAGAAAGATGTAGGATAAAAAAAGTATTTAAAGGGTTTTAAATGAGGGTGACTGTGGCTCAGTGGTTATCAAGTCTGTCTTTCGATCAGAGGGTTGGTGGTTCGATCCCAGGCTCCGGTAGTCCATGTCATTGTGTCCTTGAGCAAGACACTTAACCCTCATTGCTCACCGTTGCTGTGTCTACGATCTACTGTATATCATGTAAGTTGCTTTGGATAAACGCGTCAGCTAAATGTAATGTAAATTATTTTTTACATTTTATCAAGTTCATGTATAATATGCAGTGCTGTGTGCATAATTCATCTAATTTCTACACAAGGGCTTAACATTGTTACTATAATTACACGTAAAAAACCTTTCTTAGTAGTAATAGTGTTCAAAGTTGTTACTATTTCAATTGCTTCTTCTAGGTGAATGTGTTGGAGGCTTGCCTAAGTTCAGATGCTCTGAACATTCCCAATGAGGAGGCTGTGGTGATGTCACTTCTTAGATGGACACGCCATAATCTCTCAGGAAGAAAAAAACTGTTGCCGGGCTTGTTATCTCTAACCAGACTCCACCATTTACCTGCACCTGTACTAAAGGTATGAGAATGCTGCATCTGTAAGATTTGGGATTTTTGTTATACAATGTGGTCTTGTGATTGTCTCAACCTTCCTGTGCGCCCCCTCACCGTCTCTCTCAGACTCTGCGTGACTCAGAGGCCCTCCTCTGCGATGGTAAGTCGTGTCTCGCCCTGCTCTCAGAGGCTCTCAGCAGGCAGGATCAGGATGACGGCCTGCTCTCTGACGCCAGGCCAGCCACCACACAGAGCTACATCTACATCCACAAGACGGAGGAGAACGGAGAGATCCGCCACGCCTTCTGCTACTGTCTGGAAACAGACCAGTGGAAAGAGCTGGGGACAGGGCACGGACAGGGGGGCACTGCAATGCCAGACCCACCAGGATCCTGCCTTACCAGCTTTGCTGAGAAGGTACGTTTTGGGATTGAACCTCGAGTCCTGCTGCTTTTTGGAGCAGTGGTTTTGTCAACTTGTGACCCCTTTTTAAGTTATAGCCTTGGTGTGGGCGTGGGTTGTGAACTTTCTTACCCAGATTGTCTCGTTTGACAGTGTGTCAGAGACCTCAAGAGGTAAAAGTATCCTGGTAAAAGTGTTATTTCACAAGAAATTAAAAACAATTAAAGCTTTCCTAAATACTCAATGACGCTTTGGGGCCCCAACGTCTTTTGCGGGGTTAGAATACATCATGCTTTTAAAACCATTCTCTCAGTTATAGCTTGAATACATTTTCCAACACACCGTCTTTCCACTGGATCTAAGCTGTTCGTGACAGGCGGTTGCCGGGGGAACTGTTGCCGAGCAATACGTCTCCATGTGGCCGAGCCATTCCATGACGCTACGGACGAGGTTTGGTGCTTCTGTCCTGTGACCCAAACCTGCACGCGTGCACCTGCCATGCGAAAGCCCAGAACCACGCACACAGCTGTAACCTGCCTGGACCGAGTGTACGTCATTGGAGGACGGACCAAGGGACCAAGAGAGGGAGCTCCTAGTCTGCTGGAGGTAACGGTGTTTCCATTATATACAATCGGGTTAAGATGTACATTCAGAACTCAACTATTAAGTGTGGATTTTTGCGGTTCTTTTCTATCATATATTCTAGGTGGAGTATTATAACCCTCTGATCCAGACCTGGTGCTCTGTCAGCCCGCTGCCCACTGCCATCTTCTACCCGGAGGCCAGTGCTTGTGGAAGCGTTATCTATACATTGGGCTCAGAGGTGGAGATCACAGACTCCTTTAACCCCTCTCTGGACTGCTTCTTCCAATATGACGCCCAACAGGACCAGTGGAGCCGCCTGGTGGCAGAGTTTGGCCAGTTCTTCCATGCTACGCTGGTCAAGTCAGTGTCAATAAATAACACACTGCACCTCTGTGACCTGTCCACTTACAAGGTGAGCCATCAGATGAATGAATGAGTTGTCATTGCATTGTAGTGTGAGGGCATTCAAAAGGGCTTATGTTGGTTAAGTTTGCTGAGGAGGTTTATGCTCTACATCCAGGTCTACAGTTTTTGTCCAGAGACCTGCGTGTGGAAGAGTGAAGGGTCATTTGAGTGTGCTGGGTTCAATGCTGGAGCGGTGGGTCTGAAAGACAGAATCTACATCCTGGGTGGAGACTATTCACCTGACGAGATCACCGATGAAGTTCAGGTAAGAGAAGCTACTTTGACTTTTAATGGCTAAAAGGGGTGTTCCAAGTTTTTCATGAGCTAAAGATGGAGACCACTTGATACCAACATGTCTCTTTGCTTTCAAGGGACCTTGAAGATGTGATCAGCAGCTCACCAGAGACACATTTTGATCAAAATGATTCTATTAAAAAGACAAACAGAGGGTATTCATCTTCTGAGAGCTGTCGGTTTTCTTGTGACCTGTACAGGTGTACCACAGTGAGAGAAACCAATGGGAGGAAGTGACCCCCATGCCCAGAGCCCTTACTGAGTTCCACTGCCAGCTAATCAACTTCAACAGATACAAAGACCCATGGAGTGACACTGCATTATGCACAGCAGATACACACTCATGAAGACATGTGAGTGGGTGTGTGTTACATGTGTCGCTGATGTGAGCAAGAACCCACCAGTCTCCCTTAAAGGCTTTCAAACCTCTGTGCATGACAGACTACCACCGCATCACTCGCACATCATCATAACACGCGAGCACCGAAGCCAGATCTTTTTATTTATTTTTTATTTAAAGACTTTAATCCTTAACGTGTACATATGTGTGACACACCTGCTGTAATAGGATCTCTTTGTCATTCAAAATCTGGTCTCTCCCATGGAGGAACCCTATAGATCAGATGGCTATTCTTTTATTAATCCTATTCTAGCAACTGATTATTTTTTCCCTGCTTTCTGTGAAAAGGAGAATTACCCTGAAGAAGAACTCACAGTATCTGTACATTTATCAACTCTCCTGCAGCTAGAATATAGAAAAGAATACTTTGTTTGTACACTTTTGAGGCTTTGTTTACAGCCTTCGGAGGAATTCAGTGTCCTTTTCCTGCATTTGGGGTATTTGCATTATGAATGGTTCAAATGACTTTGTTTTGGCCAAATTACACAATCACGTATGAGTCCCATTAAATTAAATGTGCTTTACGAGATGTCAAAGATTAGAAAATACACATTATGTTGTGTTATTTTTAGAAAATGGTCCTATTTATGGGTCGGTCATTTTCCTGCTTTTTCTTCTTCTTTGTTTTTAGCTGATGAAGACCCGCTCATATATATTGGACTATTTAAAACTCAACTAATATAATGGAATGGCAATACTGTGTAAATTATTAAATTCAAACTACGTGCATTATGTTTCAGACTGTCATGGATCCGTGCATGCCCTGTTTCTCCTATGATGTATAATTCCACATGTGATAAATCCACAAATTACCTGATAATCTTCAGCAACTGGATGGAAATGTGCAACTATCACAGAGAAACCCTCTATAGATTTAAACAACACAATAACTAAAGTTTCATAAAGCAGGCAGAGAAATATAAAAGCTTCACAGTGTAAATCATAAAAGCAAAGTACATGTGTGTTATGAAACAGAAAACTAATACAACAAATTAAGTACTGTTTATTGGCATGAAGTGAACATAAACATAACGCTTCATTGTTCGTGTAAATGTTTTCTTCTTTAAGTAGATATAGTATCTACATTGATACGTCCATGATTCATGTATGTGAATGACACATGGGATACTGCATGTACTGTTTATGTGACATTACTGTGTCTAATTGCTGTTGCTTTAAAACCCCTGTTTATTTATTTTTATTCACCCTCCCATCGTGACTTCCTGTTTGGCTCTCGCCAAAAATTTCAAGGCCACTTTCAAAAACCATCTCAATACAAATTCTGTAATTGTTTGTAATTGACAATCTGCCCAATCCCATGGTTTTGTGAGCTCTGGCGCAGACCAAACTAAAAGAGTGAAACGATGCAAACACTGTGTCTGAAGATGAATCCATCAGTCCCACAACAATCACGCTGGCTTCCATCCACACACATCTCTCGGTCTCCTCTGCCTCTCGTTCATCTCGTCTCTTGTTGCTCCATGGTTCAGTCCTGGTAAGCTTTCACCAGCAGCCACATCAGGAGCACAGTGACTAAGACGATCATGAAGTTGAGGAACAGCTCCTGTACCGAGCGGTCCATGCTGGTATCACACCCAGGTAGAGCAGGATGGGAGGAAAGAAGGAGACAAGTACGAAGGATGCTGTTTTTTTATAAAGAGCTGGGGCTGGTCCTGGACCTGAGAGGTGTAGAGAGATATGAGCAATAAAATATATAATACAGGTATTACCAAGGCAAATAATGTGTTGGTAAAAGTATATATTTACATAAGCGTATGTGTGTCTTCAGTGGCACATGTGCTGATGTTTTGTGTGTGCATGTTTGTCGCCTCTGTTATCACAGATTGGACGGATAAGCCACTTCGTTACATCTGTTCCATCACTCAGCAGGGAGAGGCCCCACAATATCCCCTCATATACACACATGGGAGATGACGCACACACCAGCAAAGCATACTTAATGATGCACTATCGTACATGTGATCAGGTTGGAAAATACTGTCTGGGAAAGTTATTGACGCATGAACAAAATAGATACAAGCCCCTTTGCAAACATTGCATTTTCAATTCTTTCATTGCAAACTTTTTGAAAGGTTTGGATTGGATTGGTAGCCATTATTATTCACCCAACAATGACAACATTATTCAGAATGATAACACACAATCAGATGTAGCCAGTGAGCTGTTACCTTTTTTCCTTTGGCAGCAATCTCACTATGAGCAGGAAGAGGAGAAAGCAGATCCAGTACTTGATCTTCGTTTGTCTTCGTACTGAAAATTATATTGTGGCGCATCTATTAGCAGCTGCTCTCCTTACTGTTGTCCAGCTCACTTTGGTCGCCAGGGTTAAGGGCCGCTCCTAAAGTAGTCACCGTAGCGGACCGCCCATGTTTCACATACACCCAGACTGATGTCACATACCAACTAAACAACCAATAGAGTGTCTGATTTTCCACAAACTCATCCACTGGGCTTTTCCATCTATCACCATACAGAGTCTCCCTCTTACACAGAGTCACACAACAGTGGAGGGACTCAGGGTTATTTATAAAACATTATTGCAGATACTAGGTGGATTACAGTTGTTCCAAACACAATACCCACGTCTTCTGATGGATATAGGAAACTGTAACAGTATCACTCAGTATTTGGGTGTGATCTATGAACAGGTGCAAAGAAGAATAACATACAACATTGGGGGCATGTCGATTTAAATCCAGCTGATACCACAGTTCATCATGCTGTCTGGCCAGTCAAAGAGGAAAAAGGAAAGGTTAATTCCTCTCTTAGTTATTTCGATACTTTAAAAAGTAATATCACGCCACTGCACAATATTCTTTGGGACTGCTGGATGACAATACAAGGATGAGTAGGTCATGTTGCATCCTTAAACACATTTTATCAAGGGACCGACAGACACATGCAGGCAGCTGAGCGAAATCAGATTCTGCTCCCCTTAGTAAAGTGCAGACAGGTTGATAAGCAGTGAGGCACCAATATACTGTTCAAGCTGATAAATGTAGATTATGTTTATTATATTTCTATATTGCAAAATGTGCTCTACCCAAATCCAACTTGGATCAATTAATCCTATTTGCGTACTTTAAGAAGCAGTTTAAAAATAATGTTGGGAAATGAAAAGATTGTGTGCGCGTATGCTTAATATGGAGTTACAGACAGCAGCTGGTAAACTTAGCTTAGCATAACGACTGGAAACAAGAGGAAACAATAGGCCGGCTCAGGTTGTCATTTGCCATTGATTGGTTGTCATCTGAAGAGGCTGGGTCTAATGGTAGAGGCCGGCCTGTGGGTGACAGAGGAGAAAGAAGAGAGCAGAGTGGCTATGGAGAGCACAACCCATTTTATAATTGACAATAACAGACCCTCATACCTATTTTTGTTTAGTTTCTGTCATTTTGTAACCTAAATTAACTGAAACCTACTGATCTACCGGTGCTGACTGTGCTGGGACATTAAACAACGGCGATGCAATGTGTTAATTATTGAGCAGATGTTGCCTCATTTGAACAAATCAAGGCTCGCTTTTCCTCCTGCCTCCAGTCTTTATGCTAAACAAAGATAACCTGCTGGCTGTTTAGTGTGAGGTCATGAGAGTGGTGTCAGTCCTCTCATAACAATTGTATTTGTCAAAACTATTCCTTTAAATGTTGATTTTAAAGTGTTTTTCTCTCTCTTGTGGTAATGTATAACCATTGCTCTTTTACATTCTTCCTGCTATGCTGGTGCTAAGAAAGGGATTTTGACATTTCACCACAGTGAACTTCTCAGTTCATCTTACACTTGACAGCTGCTTAAAATTGTGTTATCTCTGATCTAATGTTAAACCCCCTTGACACACCTTCTCCCGCACACACAGAGGGGTTACAGCAGGACAAAGTGTGTATGAGCTCGGCTCCCTTGAACCTTTTATCACAGGATTCCAAGATCTTTCCTGGAGGATTTAACAGATACAAACGTCTGCCGTTGTATCCCCCCGCTGCCCTGCCAACATCGAACCAATAGCTATTTGACCCAGGGCTTCCCATTGTCACAGAGATCCAGCGCCGGGGTGATTGAATAAAGCAGAGCGAGGTGTACAGGCATCTCTGTGCGGGGTGGACCAAGGCCCACTCTGACAGCTGTGTGTGGTTAAGATAGAAAAGCACTGGCAGGGTTACCCTCTAAATCAGTGGAGAGACAGAGGAGTGTCAACAAGGCCTCAGAGAGACCATTCCACACATTCTGGGACGCTATGTATCCGTGCATGATATAAGACTACTGTTTATTACCAGTGAAGTTTGGTGACAATGTTATGGTTGTCAGCTGTGAATGTTACGGCAAAAAAAGGACAAATCAAATCACCAATAATATTAAAAAATATAATATTATGCCAGGAGACAATTAGCTTAGCATAAAGATTGAAAGCAACAGGGATAAAGCTAGTCAAAGGCTCAACATGTTGTAGCAACCTGCCAATCCATAAAAAAATTAACAAGATGAGGTTTTGCTTTCACTGTTTATGCTAAGCTAAACACCTGCTGGCTGTATAGCTTCAAAAGATAGTGTACATACATAAGTGTGGTACTAATCCTCAACATGAGATTCATTATTATTAAGAATATATACTGAAGAAGTTCATCAAATAATAACATAGGGAGTCATTTGAGGGTCAATAAATAACACTTAGCTCTACTCTCAATATTAAGCAAATAGGGATTAGCTTAGCTTAGCATAAAGACTGGAAGACAAAGGAAACAGATGGGCTGGCTCTGTTGAAAGATAAGAACATACCAGCGCCTCTAAAGTTCACTAATGGAATATTTATATATTGTTTGTAGTATGAAAGCTAATATTTCTATAATAAATGAGAGTTCAAAAGTTATGAATTACCATGTAGTCTAGGGCTTGCAAACTTATCCTCAGACAAATAATGAATTC
The DNA here is from genome assembly GCA_023566465.1 of Cottus gobio. Lineage (NCBI taxonomy): Eukaryota > Metazoa > Chordata > Actinopteri > Perciformes > Cottidae > Cottus > Cottus gobio. The sequence goes on from CM042220.1 coordinate 18,776,767, forward strand.
AAGTATTTTGAATCAAACCACTTTCTTATCATTACCGTGTACACTGGATAACAATTCTTTGTTGTGAATGCTAAGAAATGGCAGCAACGCCTTACCCCTTTCTGGTGGGGGCCCTGATCAACTCCTCAGCAAATGTACCTGACTGACACACAAAGAAGAGATGATATTTAAATGTTTTATTTATTTTAAAACAAGATGGAGCAGAGTGTATTAATGGTGTTGGATGCAGCCACAGTCTCCTGTCTGACCAGCTGTTGTTTTGTTGACTAAACTGAGCTGCCGATAAGATAACAAAGGGTTCCCACTGGCCAGCCTAGCACTGTAATTACTGAGATGGCGGAGGACAGGTGAAGGCTTCATTACACAACACCCCTGTGTATAATTGCACACGAAAGTGCATGCTCACAAACACATGTATGCATGCTGGAGCACATACTCACACCCAAAGGGGCTGTAGAGGAATCCAAACCCAGGAGCAGAGCTAATTGGCTCCTTTGAGGGAACAAGCAGACAGAGAGCAGAAATCAGGGCAAAAAAAACAACAAAACAAGAGACAGAATACATCAATGACAATTTAGTAACATGCCTGAATGTGAATGACTGCCTGTATCTGATCAGCATCTGCCCAGATGTTAGGGTATTGTGTTTTGTTAAAAAAAAGTTGCATTACAATTAGCCAGCTAGCCTGTTGTGATAATACTCTTTAGTTCTCATGTAATACAAGATTATCCTCGGTGGCCAGAATTTGAGTCTGGTCTGATGATGGATGAATGAAATCAAATACAAAAACAGTCTCCCCAAGATATAGTCATCCTGTTAACTGTTAACTGTTTTATAGTGCTCCTAGTGAGAGCTAGAGAGTTTATGTTGGAGATGTATGTTATCAGAGTAAAAGTATCAGTTTTCTTTGCAAAATTAGTGAAGTAAAAGTCAACAGAAATATAAATAGTAAAGTAGAATTCAGATATCCAAAAAAACGACATACGTACAGTAACAAAGTATTTATACTTAGTTTGAAGTATTGATACTCTGTTACTGTATTTATAATTCGTTACTGTACACCTTTGAGAAATATATGCTTTCTTCCATTATTTGTTTACAACCAGAGGAAAACGTAAAGTGAAACTGATGTTCTCAGTTAATATTTTACATTGCCAAACGTATACGCCTACATTTAATTGCTACACATCGCAACTGATGGGACACACACAGCCATTGTTAATGGCATTAGTTCCCATTATGCTTTTTGTGTGTGGACATGTCAACATACCTGCCATGAAAAGGCTTTCAAAGGAGCCCTGCATGCTGATAATAAATCTTAAGGAGGAACTGTGCATGGTGGCTCTGCAGTCAGGAACGTTCAGTGTTTGATCCTTATTTCACCCGGACAAAATTAAAACGACGCACCATGGATGCTGGTGTGAAAAACAACGTGGATGCTGTCAGAAGAAGTAAAGAGGACAGAAAAGTTCTTCGTAAACAGTTAAAAGCCAGTCACACTTTGTTGAAACATGAAGGCATCAGCACAGCCTCGCAGCCTACCAAGGTAACAGGAAACACATTTATAGACAGGAAGTGGCAGCGAAGAGAGCGTTAGCTAACGGTTAGCCTCTTCTAGCTCCTATATTTACAGCTAGTAAACGCAGTAAATACAATTACAATTTGTTTTTCTATTCAAGTGAGTCTAAGGAAAGAGTGCAGGCTAGTAGCTCACTTGCTAATTTGCAGTTATTACTTTAAAATTAGCGTGTATCTACTGTTTTCAGTCGTTTAAAAGAAAAATCATAGCAGTTTAAACTTTGTTGGGGACTTGTTATATTGTTATAGCCACAAGTCTTGAACAGTTTGAATAGCTAAGTCATATTTGCACTAGTCATTTACTTTAGTGCTACATTCAATGCCAATAGGAAATATGTGTCAAGAGAAGAGAGCAAATGTATGTGTGTTTTGGGCTGTTTGGATGTATATAAGGAAATAATTACAGTCTTGTTACAACAAAAGTGTCTTCAGCCTCTGACAAAGTATAAAACCCGCTAATCTGAGACATTACATAAAAGCAGGCAAAGACAGAAATATATAACAGTAATGCAGTGATATCTCAAACAGTGATTATCCTGTTTCGGATGTCATCTTTCAAATTGTTCATGTTGTTAAACTGAACTCTCTGTCTTTTCTGCAGAGTTTGGTGGTGGCGAATGGTGGCTTGGGGAACGGAGTTAGTCGAGAGGAGCTGTCTGCAGCGCTGAAAGAGATGGGAGAGCTGGAGACCCTGATCATGCACCCTCACAAGCCTTATGCTTTTGTCACATACAGGTGCTGATGCGGACAGTACTATAATGACACACCAGGAAGTGGTTTCAACCTCTCTTGAAGATATTGGTCTGAAACTCACAACGTTGTTTTTCTAATTTTGTTTCCAGATCTGAAGAGAGTGCTCGGAAAGCCCACTTCCACCTCAATGGGGAAAAGCTTCAATGGGGAGAGAACAGCGTCACGCTCTACCTCAGCTATGTCAACTCAGGTACTTAACTTAAACATTGACACCTACAGACACAAGCACACATTACTGTCAGCTCTGCTGTAGTCATTTGAAGCACAGCATGTTTTATCAGTAAGTTGGATAACTGAAGAAAACCTTTTTTTTGTGTGTGCTTTATGTTTTGGATTTAATGGGGTGACTGTGCGCAGTGGTTAGCAAGTCAGTCTTTCAATCAGAGGGTTGGTGGTTCAAACCCCGGCTCAGCCAGTCCATGTCGTTGTGTCCTTGAGCAAGACACTTAACCCTAATTGCTCACCGTTGCTGTGTCTACGGTCTACTGTATATCATGTAAGTCGCTTTGGATAAAAGCGTCAGCTAAATGAAATGTAATGTAATAAACCGTAAGAAACCTCCTCACTGTATGTTCTGTTTATGTAGTAACCTGTGAAGAGGAAGTGTCCGTTCCTTTGCCTGAAGGATTAGTCTTGGTGGAGGATTTTGTTTCTCCGGAGGAAGAGGCCCTGCTGCTTGCTGCTATAGACTGGTCGTCAACTAATGATGATGTCACTGGTGAGGGGTTGTGTAATTTGCTTTGTCTTTTTGTTTGTTTATAAAGTTCTGGTTTACGTTTTTCATGAAATATAATGTATCATTTTAATGTAAAAAACTATTCTCTATAATTAGGATAAGCAATACAATAATGTTAACCATATTTGATGACTTCATTCTAATGCATTTTAGCTCAAAAAGCTCTGAAGCATAGAAGAGTCAAACATTATGGCTTTGAATTTCGCTACGACAACAACAACGTGGATAAAGACAAGCCATTAGCTGCAGGTAAGCATCCATTAAAAAAATGAATCTAAATGTTTTATTTAAGTATTTCTTTTACAGTTTTGGCCAATGATATATTGGTACTCAACTGCATTTAATTTAAAATACATTTGTATTTACTAATTACGATGTTGTCCTCAACTGTTTCTTTAAACCAAACACGTTTCCTTGTCAATTATATAAAACAAATATTACACAGAAAATGCCGTAAGATATCTCTATATTTCTTTGTTCACCTCTCATGCCACAAGATTGTAAATGTTGACTGCTTGTGTGTGTGTGTGTGTGTGTGTGTGTGTGTGTGTGTGTGTGTGTGTGTGTGTGTGTGTGTGTGTGTGTGTATTCAGGTATTCCTCAGGACTGTCTACCTGTTTTGGAGCGTTGTGTGAAGAATAAACACATCGACATCCTGCCAGACCAGCTGACTGTCAACCAGTATGAGTCTGGACAAGGTGAGTTTTTCACAGAAAATGACAGCTATTCCAAGGACTAAAACATGCAATGTTATTATAGCTAAATGGTTTATACCCATGAATACATCACACAAATATCAACGTTTTCACCTTGGTCCAGTTCAGGAATCAATATTTGGTGGAATAACTGATTCTCTGGATGATTAATCAATACTTAATCAAAACTATATTATCTTCTGATCTGCAGGGATTTCAAACAGTTGTGTTTTTTAGTTTATCTATTTGAGATGCTGCCGCTGCACTGTATGTGGTGAGGACATCAAGTAAAGACTCGTAGAAATGGGAAGTATACTTAATGGGTTTCCAGAACCTGTGTTTATTAAAACCACTCAGTTAAATGTTCTGATCAAATCTAGGCACACATTTGGATTTTATTGATTTATACCACAAGGTGGCAGCAGATCCTTCACAATGAACTGAAGAGGGATGATAAAAGTATCTGGTTCATCTGTTATGATTACTGTTAAGTCTTTAAGATCAAGACAAGACAAGTTGAAACTAAGCACTTTTATATGTTAAAGGCCTGTGGTACATTTTGACTAGTATAACTATTAAAACTCTACATTTTATAATATTTACAGGCATTCCTCCTCACGTGGACACTCACTCTGCTTTTGAGGACACCATCCTGTCGCTGAGTCTGGGAGCAAAGGTGAGAAGTCAGTCACTTTTTGTGATTTTAGACTTTTTTGCAAACTCCAGCGAACAGTGTCCAGAGAAATACTCACCACAGCCCCGTGGGTTGGTAATTTACCCCAAATATACCATTCATTTATCAGCTTGTGGAGCCAGTATCGACCACTGGCGCTCAAGGTGCATTCATCAATAATTAAAATGAAAGTTACACATTTCAAAAGTGTATTTTTTTTTTTTTAAAGTGTCCACATTTCAGCATAAAACACTGATGCAAAGTTAAAAAAATGGCTGTAAATAGATATATATAAGGGTTCTGTTTGTATGCCTGTTTGGGTTTGATCAATCATATTAACCGTCACTTCACTGACCAGTGTGATTCATCTGTCTCAGAGGGCACAACTGTCAGAGATGAGTGTGTGCAACAGTATGTTTGGATTCTGTGTCCTTGTGATTTTACTGAGAACATTGTGTCACCTTGTTTGCAACATCTCTGTCATAATCTCATGCTCGCTGTGGCCTTCAATTGATACAGAATGTAGTTAATGACTCTTTCAGAGGTGTCTCCCTGGTTGTTGGACATTTTGTGAACAATTCATGAACCAGATTTTCCTTTTAAACAGTGGGTTTTGCTTTGTCCTTGACTATCCCAGGTGTGACTGGATGGTGTCACATGGCACTGGGATGCTGGTTTAGTCTCTGCAGGGTGACGGTTCTAGATGAAACCCCATCTGTCCCTGCTTGTCTGAAGAGCAGGGGCTCTATTAACAGTTAGCTGTTACCTGTCACACTCCCACTGACAGACGTGTATGTAGTGCAGTGTGTTCTTTGTCGGAGCTCTTCAGTGGAGATTTAAAGAAACCAAAAGTGTACAGTAAATATTTTACATTAGGTGTCTAGCACAAAAGGCTGATGCAGAAATGAGAAGAAAGGCATCTGCACAATGAATAAGAAGCAAGATTTGAATTGAGCATAAGTCCGTTTAAAAATGTGACCAAGAACCTGATTTAACTCCCAGGTTGAGCTCTTAGATCAATACCTAAACATGTATACATCACATGATTTGCTAAATTTTTTAAACATAACTATCAATTACATATCAATAAGTACAATGCATTCAATATATATAATCCCACAAGCAAGATTCTATGAATATGGTGATGTAACGATTATAGAGCATATTTGGAAATATGATACAAAAGGGATACACATTTTACACAAAGTCCAGTTCAAAGTCGCCAACTTTTACACAAAGGGCCCGACTCACCATTATTCAACAAACAAGTTAACAATAAAATGCGGGAACACATTGTAATTACATTACATTATTATATTCATTGTCCTGAAGATTTGAGTCAAAGTCTTATTTACTCGGGTTTTGTTGTTATTTATTTAATCTGTGGTTGTAACACGTTAATCCAACTGTGATTACATTCTTTAGTGTGTGTGTGTGTGTGTGTGTGTGTGTGTGTGTGTGTGTGTGTGTGTGTGTGTGTGTGTGTGTGTGTGTGTGTGTGTGTGTGAGTGTGAGATGAATAGTCTTGTAGTAAAGCGCTGGCTGCAACACCATTGATTTAGTCATTCCAACGGTTTCATTGATTGGCCAATACTCCTCAGACGGGAACTGTGCGTGTGTGTGACAGATTTCAGTTGTTGTGTCAAGTTCAGATAATTTGCTGGTGTTGCATGCACATAACTCTCTTACAATCATACACAAACACTCATCTACTTCTCTCTCTTTGTCTGTCTCTCTCTCACTCACACACACACACACACAAACACACACACACACACACAAACACACACACACACACACACCTCTACTTCACAAAACCCAATTTTCCTTCTGTCAGAAGTCGGAGCGAAGCAGTTTGAAATTGTGTAGATGTAATTTCCCAGCAGAGCTCATGCTGTTATCCGCTGTAAGGAAACATCAGGATCAAACACCACTGCCACTGCCTGACTTAATAACCCAAACAACCGTGTGTGTGTGTGTGTGTGTGTGTGTGTGTGTGTGTGTGTGTGTGTGTGTGTGTGTGTCTGTGTCTGTGTCTGTGTCTGTGTCTGTGTGTGTGTCTGTGTGTGTGTCTGTGTCTGTGTCTGTCTGCTGTAGCAGCTCCAGAATAAAAAGGAGGGGTCAGTATAGGCGCCAATACTGACCTAATGAAGCCGAAATTGTGTATTAACCATGTTATTGTCATTCTAAGATACAGTGTTTCCTCGATCACATTCACTGAGTCATGGCGGCCACTGATTTACTTTTTAGTGCTCTGCTGCGTGCGTGCGTGTTTTTTCTTCCATCAATTGAGTGGTCTAAACGTTCTTTTAAATGAATCAGACGGTGATGGAGTTCCGTCATCCCGACGGTCGCCTCGTTCCCGTGGTGCTGCCAGGACGGAGCCTGCTGGTGATGAAGGGAGAGAGCAGATACCTGTGGACACACGGGTGAGCAGGATGTGCCCGATGGACCAGTGTCGCCCACTGGGACTCAGTTTATCTCGACATGAACAGGGCTCAAAACCACCTTTTAGATGACAGGCTGGCAACCAGGCATCAGCTTTTGGTTGCAATAACTGAAAATATGGTTCCCGATTTTAGTCATCTTATATTTTGAGTAGTTAAGATACTATGCAGTTATACGTCCGCTTAATAATGAAAGTGATATTCATTTGGTATGTTGACCGCTGAGGCAAACTTTACACCCCACAGTCAAACAACTTAATTTGCTTCTCCATCGTCTCTAAAACTTGTGTCTATGGGCACGTGAGTTCATACACCAACGGACATGCAGCGATGTCTGTTTATGACTGTAACGGCAATATTTAAATATCCCTAAAGCAACAAATATGAAATACATCTGTTCTGGGGTGCATGTTTGGCTGTTTGCTTGTCTGTTATAGGTTAAAAAGCCCAAAACTAGTTGCAGAGTGATAGGTCTCCTCTATTTCATTGTAGTAGAGCACAGAAAAATTTAGGAATTTATTGATGTTTCTCTGGCCTCTAATACAATCTGTTTGTGGACTTCTTTTTCTCCGACATCTTTAATCCCTTCATGCATAAAGATAAAAACAATAACATATAGTAGCTCAGGGTTTGGTCACATCCACATCTTATTGTATTCACCCACATGTAACAGATGAGCTGCTATTGGTTTGTTTAAGCTAGTCAACCACCACTGCAACTGTCTCTTATCTTTTCTCAGGATAACTCCTCGGAAGTTTGACATGGTGCCTGCCTGGGACCCACAATGCCCTGCTCCTACAACGCCTGACCTCAGTACTTACAGCAGTCTCACTTTGAGCAAGAGGGGCACCCGCACTTCTTTCACTTTCCGCAAGATCAGACATGAACCCTGTGGCTGCGGTGAGAATCCACCAGGCGCACAATAAAACACACAATGTGTTTGATAACAGAAGACTGCCTTCCCACCGTGTATTTGATGTCAGACAACCAGTTTTAGGGCAAAAACCTCTTGAGGCTAAATTCTGCCTTGAAAATCATGACATGTAAAGTATGCCATACGGTCTGATGGACCTCCACCTTCCCCTCCCTTCCTCTCTCTCCCTCTCTTTCTCCAGCCTTCCCCTCTGCTTGTGACAGCCAGGGAGCTCCCTCAGCACCCTTACCACCGTCTGCTCCCTCACTACCCTGTTGCCATGCCGACGCAGCCCTTCTGGAGGAGGAGTATGTGCACCGGGTGTACGACGCCATCGCCTCACACTTCAGCAGCACTCGCCACTCCCCTTGGCCTCGTGTTTGCCACTTCCTGTCGTCGCTCCCGGCTGGCAGCGTGCTGGCTGATGTGGGCTGTGGGAATGGGAAATACCTGGGTGTCAACCCAGAGGTGATTGCAGTGAGTGTCATCACGTATTACCATAATGTCCATATTTCTGTGGTACTTCAGTGAGAAATGGGCTTTTTTCCATTCCGCTTTTATTGCAACTGCTTATGATTAGCCCCGCGGTAGAATTCCACACAACAGAGTCATGTCATAACTGCAGGCGCTGTTTTCCAAACCGTCAGCAAATCAGCTGCAGCGGAAGCGGCAAACGAGTGAGGTAGAAGTCCTCTGCTGCTACTTCACACGTACCGGTTAGGGGTTTCCATAGCGCCAGGAAGACCAGGTGGGCGAGGTCTTTTGACCAGTTTGATAGAGATGAGCCTGACTTAATAACCCAAACAACCGTGTGTGTGTGTGTGTGTGTGTGTGTGTGTGTGTGTGTGTGTGTGTGTGTGTGTGTGTGTGTGTGTGTGTGTGTGTGTGTGTGTGTGTGTGTGTGTGTGTGTGTGTGTGTGTGTGTGTGTGTGCGTGTGCGTGTGTGTTGTCTTGTTCTTCTCTGCAGCCACGTGATGCAGCAAAAGTAAGAAATTAGAGGAAAATGGAGATAGAGCGAGAGGGGGATGTGTTTCAGAGGTTTGCCTCTTTACACTTTCTTTGGGCAAGAAGCTGCTGTTTCCTAATTGGCCTCCTTTAGTGTGTCTGACTGCTCGTGTGGGTTCTGCAGAAAGTTGCATTGTTCACATGAAGGGAATCTATATCTGAAAGGACATATCTGTGTTAACGTCATCTCTCATTCAAAATGAGCTCGCTCAACCAAAAATAATACACCTGGCGAATCAGGATGAGGCCCGTGTTGCTCTGACTCTCTGTTGGTTGTAGCTCAGTTTCCATGGCAATATCCTAAATTTTCTGTTGACGTATGCCCACTGGGATATTCATGTTTGGGATTTGGAGGTGCGTGTAAGCAGCTTATCCCGACTCAGACCGTCACCGAGAGCACCGTGATCATGCAGGTTGTCTCACACACGCCAACTTTCTTTTTCACTCTGAAACTCCCTCTTCACTTTCTTTTTGCCTTCACCATACATCCCCTCTTCCCTTCTATCCCTCCCTCCCGTTGCAGATGAACACTGTTCACCTTGCCGGTTTCAATAGAAATGAAATGGCTCGACCTTTCTGTGCTTGCATGTCAGTTAGAGATTAAGCGTGCTCGTAGTATTCCTCCCCGTCTCTTTTCACCTCCGTCTCTTTTGAGAGGAGGAGATTAGAAGCTTGATTGAATTGCTCCCTGAGAGAAAATGTGTTAAAAATGATCATTACTGTCATTCAATCCCCTTCTTTTTTCTTCCCCTCCTTTCTTCTCTTCCCTTTTCTTTATTTAGATTTCTTCCCAGCTTCCCTACTTTGCTCCATTTAATGCATGCCTCTCTTTTTCTTTCACTGCTATTCATGTCCCCCAATCTCTCTTTTTAATATATTCTATCTCTCAAATATGACTTGTTTCTGCTGCTTTCTGTGTGATTTAGTATTATAGTATTCTACTTTGACCTGTTTGGACTGTGTACCTGTTTGGACCTCTCTGTCCTGCTGTACCTGTGTTCCTGTTTGTGATGTTTTATGCCCATGTGTCTGTGTGCGTTTTGTCTCTTGCAGGTCGGTTGTGACCGCAGCAGTGCTCTTGTCCAAATCTGCGCTGACAGGGGTTTCCAGGCGTTTGTATCTGATGCTCTCAGTGTCCCGTTGCAAACAGCGTCCTGTGATGCCTGCATCTCTATAGCTGTCATCCACCACTTCTCCACACAGGTGCACACATTGATATAATCTTTTCAAATGATGATATATTTTTTTAGACTGCAGAGACTGCTGGCATATTTTAGGGACCTCAGGAACTTCAGCACAGTTTCAAAAGGAAGATTTTCAAGTTTGGGCTCCTGGGACTTATGTCACTGAATTTGCATTGTTGTATTATTCTTAATATTTTAAATATTATTATAAATATATAAAGAAATATGATTTCCTTGTTATTATGCCTCAAATCCAGCAATTGTATATAATCCTGTATTCTACTGATCTGCCTAACCATCACATTTGAGACACTGTAGCAAAGCAAACACATTTTAGACAATTTCTGGTCCCTGAGTTAGTTTATGAGCTCCTAGGGTTACTTATGAGTATGTGATAGAAGTGGTCAAATAAAGTGTGTGTGCGTGTGTTGTAGGAGCGTCGTCTGGCAGCAGTGAGGGAGCTGGTGAGACTTTTGAAGCCTGGGGGTCGAGCGCTCATCTACGTTTGGGCTTTTGAACAAGAATACAACAAGCAGAGGTCCAAGTACCTCAAAGACCAGAGCAAAGAGCATCCGGAGAACCACAGCCCCACTGAAGACGCACAACCAGCAGGAGACAGCCAGGAACCTCACGGGAAATCAAGTATCCATACCGGCGGACATTTAGAAAACAACGACAGGCCTGTCGACAACATACAGGGTGTGATTGATGGTAAACTCAGCGTGCACACCAACCGAACAGCATTCAACACCCAGGACCTTTTGGTTCCCTGGCATCTGAAAGAAGGGAAAAAAACAGTGGAGGAAGAATCGAGAGAAGGTGGAAAGAAAGATAAAAGGAAAGAGAAATCCAAAAAGACTTCAGGTAACACCTGCCCAGCCTATAGTTCAAGTTCCACAGCCAAATTAGACTGTAACCCTGAATCCAGTCCAGGTTTTCTCTCTAACATGTGTTCTGGATCAGGTCTTGACACCAGTGATTCCACTCACAGCCCAGACTCTAAACCCAGTGCAAGCTGCGACACAACTCAGGCGCCCAGTTCTGCTCCCGTGCCCGTTTTTCACCGCTATTACCACGTGTTCCAGCAGGGGGAGCTGGAGCAGCTGTGTGGTCAGGAGGCTGGAGTCAAAGTGCAGAGCAGCTACCACGATCAGGGAAACTGGTGTGTTATTTTAGTGAAGGACTTGGAGAGATGAAGTGACACACTCATGATGTATACTAGTTTAGCAACAGATACATATTAAAACAAGAGTTAATGCAATGTAAACAAAGACTAACTTAAAGGATCCTTTATTTGTACAAATGCAGCTAGATTAAAGTGAATAGACAAATAAAATAAATGTAATGATTTAAAAACATGCCTGCTTCTGTTGTGCTCTTACTTCTTGCATCATTCCCAGAAAGGTTCGACACTTTCACGGCCCAAACAATCCCGCAGTCTGCTTTTGCTGAAAATATTTGCAGAGATCTGAAACAAGGTATTTTTGCGGTTCTTGAAAAGCACCGGCTGTAAACATACGATAGTTATGTGTAACCCAAAGGTACAAACAAGGCTCTTCCATAGAACATACAATGTACAGTGGATTGACACCAATAATCTCTATCTAAATACATTATTTCTTCCACTGCTTTTGACCTCAGTGTCTGCCCTGAATTCACAGAGCTGGAACTAAGCTGTACACGGCGTGCCCGACCTTTTCAAGTTAAAGGGCCGATGTGTAACATGGCATTTCAGGCACTGGGGGTTGGTCACATTCAAGAGGCAGAATTTATACTTTTGTTTCTTTTTTTTTGTTTAAATGTGTTCGAGGAAGCACCTCATGTTGATGATCATTGTCCAAGTTATGTATTTGTACATTGGTATATAAAGTTACTGTGCTGGACTTCACGATTTCCATCACAGTCCTTGTAAATGGAAGATAGGCTGACGGTGTACTTATTGTTTGTGTTTACAATAATTAAAAGGGCATTCGGAGTTATAGTTTAAACACAATTTAACCTAAAATGTGGGATCAGAATACATTTTTTACTAATTTATTTATTAAAATAACAGTTTTTCTGTTGTTGCTGTAGTAGATTTAGTGTTGGATCAACTGATATTCGATGCTGTATGTCAATTTAGATTTGGTGTAATGTAGGAACACCAAGGTAAGACTTTATCTCTCTCTCCTTCTCACACATAAGTTTTACCAGACAGCTGTAAAGACGCAATGCATTGTAGGATAATGGGCTATTGATGGCCATGGAGTGTTGTGCTTTTTAGTTTAGTTTTGACTCCTCTGGCAGGTTAGTAATTGGTCAGCGGCTCCTCGTAAATTACCTCTGTGGCTCCTCAATCCTCCGGGACCCACAAAAACAAACGCTGTGGTGCCGAGGTGGGAGATGGTTTGTGTCCTTTATTGACAGTGGTTTATTGATTAAGGTTCTGTGTGTGTGATAGACATCATTTATTGTTTCATGCACAATAGTGTTTGTGTGTAGTAGCGTTATTGTTCGTCTATTGTTGAGTCTGTTGCCTGACATTTGGAGTGATAATTAGAATTTAAAGGTATCCCTCCCCCAGGTACAGTACATCAATGTAACAGGCCACACAACATTTTAAATATTTAGCTCACAGGAGTCAAGAGACATTTAGACAGAATAGTAATAGTAATATTTCCTTCCCTGTTGCCCTGGGGATATGTATATGATTGTGAGGCGCTGAAAAGGGAATAATTCCAGGCAGAGATATTATAGCATAAAATACATGTGTGTGTTATTCACAACCAAAAGTATGTAGGAACACACAGCATACAATATGTCAGACAATATTGTGTTTTAAACAACTGTGTATTGTGGTAACAGTGTTTAGAGGAAGAATACCAGCATGCACAAAACAAGCTGTTGGTGTGGAAGCACTTGACTGGCCTCCACCCAACATCTTTGGTACAAACTGTGACAACAAGAGTTGAGGCTATTATAGCAACATATGAATGAACTTTTTCTTTATATGTTTGTCCATCTGTGAAGATCCTCTGATATTATTTTCTGTTAAAGGAGGTTTTCTGGTGTTTTTAAGGGTAAAATGTAGGATAATGGGTGACATATGTGCTATGGTTCTGCAGATTGCAACACCCTCTGAGGCACATCTGTGATTCTGGGCTATATAAATGGAAATTACTTTCCACAGCTGTAATGTGTCCATATTAACAGCCATATATGTATCAGCCATATCACAATGTCCTAAACATTTTAGCTGGCATATTTAGAGGCTGGTTCATGCGCATCCTGAGCTAAAACAGGATTTATTGTCTCCAGCAGGTTTGCATCTAATAATATTCCAATGTTCTGTATTAATGGGAAGAGGACAATAACTGTCTACTATCAAGTGTATTTTACATATGAATGCAGCCTTTTTTCACTGGTATAGATGGGACAATGGACTGGATTGTTATAGGTTTTGCCAAGCACTTTAACTTGTATGTATTGTACTCTAAATTGAAACATATAACATTTAAATATAATTGACTTTACATCACATGGGGCTTGACCACCGAGCTGACTTTATATAAACATATTCTATCTGTGTAGATCTTGCACACACACATGATTATTACACCATTTGTAAGTGAGGAGAAAAGTATTTTTTACTAATGTAACGCAAAGAGGGCTTACTATTGGTGCCCTTACAATGAATATGAGAAGATTTCTTTACGGTGCAGTGTTTTTGCACTACAAGCGCTTTACGACACGTAACGACATCATTTACGACAGTGTCATGGCGGCGCAGGGAGTCAGTTTTGAGAGCTCGGGCTACATCAAGGAAAGAAAGGATAGTAAACGACAGGCACGAGAAGAGGCAATAGAAAAAGTAAGAACTGTACACTTTGTAGCGAACCGCCTCCATCGTAATCTGAGGTTAGCCTAATTTGTGTATGTTATTTATGTATTTAGAGCTATTATTCCTGATGAAAGCTAACGAGCTAAGTAGGCGGACGTCTAGTTATCGTTAGGTACGAAGGAGCTCAGCGGCTGAACACCGTCCTTTTTGTGGATTTGTCCGTACCGTGATATACATTGGTATCTCTGTGTCTCTCCCCAACTCCCGGAAAGCTATCAGTACCTGTGTGCCTTCACATTAACTCGATAATCCCCGTGTCTGGACAGGAGGATACTGGTAAAGCTGCAGGCAGGAAATTACCTCAAAACAAACACTGCTGGGGCAGATAGGAGACCTGCGGCTGTGTTTTGTATAGCTTTTATGTCATGTGTGCATGTGTATTCACATGCGTATTCACACATGTACACAGGTATTTAATTGTACGTTATCTTTTTGCCGTGCAGCTGTGTTTGCATGATACACAGAGCAGATGATGCTTGCTGTTTATGAGCACTAAAGGTTGTAATCACGTTATCTGCCCCTCTCATCTGTGCTTGAACTGGCCAGAGCAAAGAGCTTAGCTGGGTCTGACTCATGCTGCTGAATTTGAAGAGGAATTGGCTCAATAATGACTTAAGAACTCGTCATTGCAGAATTGTGTGCAGCTTTAAAGTCGTTAGGTGCTCAAATGTGTGCAAATCATAACTCATGTCAGCAGAATCACTTCAAGTCAAGTACATTTCTTTGACAAAGCCCAGTATCACACGTTTACCTTTGGGGCTTTACCATCTCTACAGCATACAACACCCTCTGTTTTTCTTGACCCTCACTCGGATTAGGAAAACTCTTTTACAGGAAAGAGATGGAAGAGCAACTGAGGAGGGATCCCCCTCCCAGGACGGACAGATGTGCAGTATACATTTTTTTTAATAAAGAATAGAACAACATAATACAATTTCAATCCAAATAATCCATATGACAAAATAATACATAGTGTAAAATGAAAACATATATGAGAAAAAGTTGGATCCAGAATGATGTAAAGAAGCTCCCAGGTGTCGCCACACTGCCTCCACTTCACCATATAACCTGAAAAGAGAACAGGCTACACAAAACCATGGCATTGAGAGTTCTGAGACATATGTCTCTATTTGTGGACTTTATTCATCACTAGTTTCAATAATTTCAGCCCAAAGTATCTGCTTAGATAAACATGTCTAAAATGCTTTTAACATTTGTTCTTATTTTCCTTTTGAATAATGTCTTTTATTTCCTTATTCAGGCCAAGCAGCAGTATGATAAGGAAGAGAGGAGGAAGGAGTTGAAGAGGCTGAGAGGCGAGGACACTTGGATGCTCCCTGAGATCAACCAGAGGCTGCAGGACATAGAGCAAGTAAGATACAACAGTTGTTTCACTGCTTATTCACTGTATTGCAAAAAATAAATAATCTCTAACTCCCAGCCAAGTCATAACTGTATTGTACCTCAAACCACTAGTATTGAGTAATTATATTAAACATTTAGCGACACTTTCACTGCCCTTATTGTGTATATTGAAGCAGTTATCCAGTGGAGAATTGAGAATCTGAAATTGATGGTGATGGCTGCTGTGGCTCAGTGCAGATAATGGGTCATGACTCCAAAGAAAAACACAATTCATTGAACCTACAGGAGGGCGCTGTAATAAGCAAGAAGAAAAAAGAGAAGAAATCTAAAAAGAAAAAAGAGAAAAAGAAGAAGGCCAAAAAGGAGAAGAAGACAACAGAAGATGGCTCCAATAACAGATCAGAGGTGGGTTATTATGTTGTTTTCTATTCCAGGAATCCTTTCAACAAGTTAACACCTGATTGGTGCAGGTATATGCTGCTACACTGGTTAATAACTAAAATATTTTTAGGTGACTTAATTCCTACGAGATTAAATGAAATACATGTGAATACAAGTTTATGGCAGGTGCATGATTTGTCCAGTCACTTAAAGAGAAAATATTGTGTCCCAGTCCACCATTCCTGGTGAGCTGGGTCACAATATTTATCACACAGGGATGGTGTTTTATTTTTATTTTGTATTATTATTTAACTGTAGGCCTCCTACTTAATTTATACATTTTCCATTTCTTTGTTTTAATATGTTAATCTCTTCTACTGTTTTCCTTCTTCGTCATCATTTCCCCCTCTCTCTCTCAATGTGTCAGGACTCGGGGGACGAGTGGGTTGAGGCTCAAACAAAAGCTGCTAAAGCCTGGCAGGTTCCTGATGAGTCCAAGCCTTCAGAGAGCAACCTCAACCCAGCACAGAATGTGGAGGTAACCTCCTAACCTGGTCTTACACATACATCATTTTTTATTGTGTTTAACATAGTACAGAATTATAACTAAATGGAGCCCAAGTTTCTACAGATAATACTGTATCTTGAGGTATGAAGAGGTTTTTGCCTGCATTATTTGCTTCATCTAGTTTAGTACCAAACATACTCACTCATGACACCACCCACTAGATCTATATATCTTCCTTTGCTCTTGCTTGACCCCCACACTGTCTGTCTCTGTCCCTTAGAGAGACGAATGGATGACCTTTGACTTCCTGGCGATGAGCACCACGTCCACAACAGAGAAGAGGGCTGAGAAAGAGCGACTGAAAGAGGAGGAGAGGGCAAAGGCTCAGGCCATTGAACAGGTGTGTGTACACCATTTCTACTGTGGTTGTTGTTCCCCTGTGGGCCCGCGGAGGTTCAGACAATGCTATGGTTCCTCTGATGTAAATGGTGTCCTCTGTTGGCAGATTCACATGCATCTGTTATTTTAATCCCAATGCAAAACTACCTGAATGTCTGTGTGAAAAGGAGATAAAGAGTGATCATGTTTGTGTATGCATGGAAAGCATGTACTATGAAAACACTCTTTTCATTTACCAACTGTGTGGTTACCAAGGTAACAGAGGGTGCCACCTCTTGGACGACAGACATTGTCTTGTTGTGTGTGTGCGTGCGCGTGCGTGTGTGTGTGATGAATAGTCGTTATTGATATACGTACTGTTGTCTGCAGGGCGTTTTTGTCAGAACGTTTAGCATTTGCTCCCCTGCTGTGCTTTTTTTGACATGTGTATTTTACATTTTTGTTGACATGTGTATTTTACATTTTTGTTGAAATGTGTATTTGACATTTTTTTTGACATGTGTATTTTAATTTTTTTTTGACATGTGTATTTCTGGTCCCCTCAGGCTGGTTTGCACAAATTGGAGCTGAACCCGTTCTGGAAAGATGGAGGAAGTGGTCTGCCCCCAGAGAAGGTGACTGGTACTGCAGCTAAGAAAGGTAATTACAGAGATCAGTCAACTCTAGAAGAGTTGTATAGCAGAACATTTTACAGTTATGTAAAATAAATGAAGTAAAATGTAAAGAAAGAATGCAATTCAAATAATCCTCCTGCTCTCTACAATCACACACTGCTCTTACACTTTGATGTTTGCTTACAGCACTTAACACTCTTTGCTCTACCTGTTGTACTCCTCATACCTAATTTTCTCTAATTTCCTGTCCGTTCCCTCTCTTCAGACCTACTAGCTTAAACAAGGTGCTTAAGTAAATGATACACTTGACCAGTGCATGGATTATTATTATGTCCACTCACTGGAATTGGCAATTGAAACATTCACTGTACATTTATAATAAATATATTAAATATTGTAAATTTTCCTCAGTTTACACAGCTGTCATGGAATTCTAAATTTCAGATTTTCTGCACAAAAAACTGTGGGCTTCAAAAAATAATTTGCATAATTTTGTCTGACAGTCACAGTTCTGCTAAAAATGAGTTTACGGTCCTTCACAGGGGGGCTTCTGTAAGTTGCCTCACCCGTGGTCCCAGTTCAGGGTCGATGCCTCCCTTAACCATCTTATGAGAGTTTAGCAAATTGTGTGGCACAATCAAGACACAACCCCATGGAGGTGTTTTGGTTATGCTGAAAGTGCAGAAGAAAGGAGAATTTAACTTTAAACTCAGAGAGCGGCTTCAATAATATCTGTGCAGAAAAATCAACATGGTTTGACAAAAGAATGAGAGGTCAGATAAAACAAGGAAAAAAGTCTGAATAAGCTGGAAAGAGACAGACAGACAGACAGACAGACAGACAGACAGACAGACAGACAGACAGACAGACAGACAGACAGAGTGAGTGTAAACTTAATTAAGCTGAAAAGCAAACGCAGGTGCAGGTGTCTTTTATCTCTACACAGGAAGTACAGTTCCATCTAGTGTTCTCAAACACACTGAATCAGATACTTGACTTTGACCAGAGGCTTTGGGCAGTACAATTGTCACTTATCTTTCTGGGAAGTATTATTTTCCCATCTTCTTTCACCCTTTTGTTTCTTCTTTTCTTACTTGTCTTTTATTTCTTTCCTTGATCTGCCTTTCTTATTTCTTATTCATCACCATGTGATTTAACCGTATTTTTAATCTTGAATTTATATAATTTTATAAACTTGAGTTGAGAGACAAAAGACAATGTGAAAGACATTATTTACTCACTGGAGGCCCTGAATTAGTTAAACGAAACAAACCAGTTGTGTTTCTGTAATGTTTCTTTCTCCTCTTGTTCCCAGGAGGTTCAGTTGTGAATGATGCTGGTCTGAGCTGGCTGAGGAAGAGCTACCAAAGGATGGAGGAGCAGGCCGAGAGGCAGCAGCGCAGCCTCAGCGATGTGGTGGCCGAGAGATACGGGGTGAGAACTGATGCCACATTGGCAGGGCTTGAATATTTACATACACAATTTAGCAAGCTCATGCAGTGACTCGAAAAAAGCCACAGGGAAGATGGCGTTTTGAACACATAAAAATATAGATTCATAGTTTCTCTGACTTGCATGTCACGGTAAATGCACTCAGATCTCAAGGATACACATGCACACATCCTTGCTCTCTGCTGTGTGTGTCTAGATACCTTGTTTTATTATTAATCTCTTTGCCGTCTGACATCATAGACACACACACACACACAGCACAGTGTCCTTTGTTACTTTTAGCCGTATCAGCATTTGTGCCACCAGTTGACAGCATAGAATATAAACTGTCACTGTCAAAAGTGTGTGTGTGTGTGTGTGTGTCTGCGCACGCACGCACATGTGCATGCATGCTTTTTCCTTTGTCAGAGCTCAGCCAGCCACAGCACTGTGTTTCATTTGTGTTTCTTGTAGCAAAGCATAGACATCTTATATGTCGTCATTGTGCCTTGTAATTAACAATGGGTTTTTTTACGCGTGCTTTTAAATACATTTGTGTAGCACTATATTATTTTGATCGTGTGTGAATTTGTATGCTTTTGTGCAAATCCCAGAGACTTCTGTTTTCTGGCAGATGTAGTGGAGATTACCCCAAAACAGCTGAGTTGTAAAATTTGAGGACCCACATGAACAGATTTGAGTGAACAATAACTTTTTGGGTTTTGCTGACCCGAGACTCGTCACATTTTAATACGATACCGGAGATTTATTTGTGTTTGTCTGATGTTGTTTAACAACTTTACAATAGTATGTAGTGAATGTGGTGAATGACATGTTGTTATTACAACATACATGTCTTACTATAGCTCATGCTATGTGGCCAGTCATCCACTTGTTTATGAACTGGCTTTCAGGTAGTATGAAAGACAGAAAAGCCATTGTTTGTTCACATAACTGAGCAGATTCCTCTTAAACTACATTGCAAGCATAATTAGAGTAGAACACACCAGAGGGCAAGCGACAAAACATTTTAAATATGTCATAACAACCTCTTGGAAATTTTGAAACCAGTCTGCTTAATGTCTGCAAACTGCTGCCGCGAGTTAGATCTATTCTCTAGCATTGAGGCACTTTCCAATTGACCTTCAATAAAGAGCCACATGTGACAGTTTGGACATTTGTTAAGATCTGAGCTGCAAAATCTAAGAATCTGTTCAAGAATTTGAATATGTCTTGTTTTTCTCCCTTTATAGTCATTGGAGGAATTTCAGCAAAGACTTGCAGATGCTGAGAAAGCTGTGTATGGACATAGTAGAGGTGGAGAAGGAGACAGAGCAGGGAGAGGAGGGTGGAGGAAAGGCGAGAACGAGGCCAGAGAGAGATGGAGGAGAAAAGATGGAGATGGGGCAGAGAGAGATGGTTGGAGAAGAAATGAAAGGGGAAGAGATTCCTCACCCACAGACAGAGAGAGATACCATGCTGGTAGAGGACAGGAAAGGGAGAGGGGAGGATATCGAGGTGGAGCGCAAGAGAGAGGTCAATACGGAGACCGGTTCAGAGAAAGGGATAGAGAGAGGGATGGAGGAAGAGAAATGGACAGGGATGGAGGAAGAGACAGGGACAGGGATGGAGGAAGAGACATGGACAGGGATGGAGGAAGAGAGAGGGTGAGATATGGAGGAAGAGACATGGACAAGGATGGAGGAAGAGCGAGGGACAGGGATGGAGAAGGAGACAGGGAGCGGGATGGAGGAAGAGACAGTGAAAGAGATGATGAAATAGACAGTGAAAGTGATAGGGACAGAGGTAGAAATAGGGATAGTGAAAGAGATGGAGATAGTGCTGCATCATCATCTGGACCAAACAGTCAACGTTCTTCCTCTCTCGGGTCGCTTAAAAGCCGCTTCCTCAAACCCTCGGAGGATTACGACCATGACGAAGGTGGGTTAATGTCAATTTTGACAGCTTTCATCGATCAAATACCATGTGCTCGTTTTTCTTTTAGTATTCAAACAGAGCAATAACCTAGGTCACATATCTGCTGAATTTATATCACAAATCAGGAAACAATACTTTACTAACATGCCGAGAGTCTTGGAAGCTTTAACATGCGTTACAACTAGGGATGCAACGATACCACTTTTTACAAACCGATACGAGTACGAGTATTTTTATTTGTGTACTTGCCGATACCGAGTACCGATACTGATACTTCTTAGATTTGGTCTCCATGAAAGTGCAATTAATTTGGAGGCAGATTTTATTTTATCCTCTGCAGATTATGTCAAGCCTATAGTACAAAATTAACAGAAGGCTATCCCAAGCTTTAAACTTCTTGTGGAAGTCCCTCTAATGTCGGACCATAAAACGCCCCCGTGTCCGGGTTCATAATGTAAGCGATAATATTAGGGATCGAGCAATTATATAGGAAGCTGTGTTCCAAGTTATGTTTCCGGTGCTTTTATTGTGGAGGGAGAAACGGAAAGGAAAAGAGGAGTGGAATTGTGGGATATACGTGTGTGAAGGAGATAAAAAAGTGGTTCAAGTTACCCTGCAGCGTGTTTTCATTTTATTAGAATTACAAATATAGACACACAACAGACACTCGGCTACAATAATATCATCCGTAGCCGCACAACAGCGTCTGAATGAGGCCGCTGCCAGCGCTACTTCAGGCGGACCAGCAACAGTTTGATTCACACCGGCGGGACGGCAGTCATTTGCGTCGCGTTGGGTGTGAACGCACCATTACTCTACACACCTTGCTGCAAGAGCCGCAAGAGAGCGACGAAAGAGCCGTATGCGGCTCTGGATCACGGGTTGCCGACCCCTGCCCTAGACGTTGAAGTCAGGTAGGACAACAAATCTTTTTCTCCACAAAGCGCGACCAGTTTGTTGTAGCGAAATACTGTTGAGTGGTATCGGTTCTTGGTATCGGCAATTGAAACCGATACGAGTACGAGTATTTTAATGCAGTATCGGCCCCGATACCGGTATCGGTTTCGGCGCATCCCTAGTTACAACTCTTTCCCCCGTGCAGCTCCACGACGTCGTCGTCCAGCACGACCATCCACTGGATTCCTGAAGCCCAGCTCTGACGATGAAGACTCTGGGCCACGTAATAGCAACATGCCGGCCTGGAAGAAGAGCAGCAATCCTGCTCGGGAATCTGACAGCTCTGAAAAACCACAGCAGGAGAAAGAGATGGATCCTGGGAAAACTGTAACTGCTCCTCAAGACGCTCTGCATGGTGATAAAACCGCCGTGACGACATCAAGGTTGGAAGATTTTCATTTGGTTGCCTTGAAAACATGGTTTGCTAATTAATGCTGACTCCAGCGTATTGATTGAATATTCCTATTGTATGTGTTTGGGTGGACTTTATAAATGAATCGGTCCAATTATTGCAGTTTTCCATTCACGTTATTGTCCACTCAAATCACACAAGAATGGCAGCAGTAGCTTTGCTATTAAATACACACAAATACATTCTTTAAACCCCTTGGCAAAATACCTTTAAACCATTTAATCAGTATTTTGCTATGTTTATTCTAAAAAATAAAAAATAAATCAAATTGGGATTCAGTACTACATGGAAATTATGAACTGAGTATTGAACACATATCTATACAAACCCATGTTTTCATACTTGAGCACATATGTTGTGAGAGTTCTTGCAGTATTTACAACTCAGAGATGGTGACTTCCAAAGTAAAACAATCTTTATGGAATGTGAATTTATTCCTTGTGTCAGAAAAAGACACAAACTGTATATTTAATCATGTCCTTTTGGCAGCTTATGTAGATGTTGGGTTACAAGTTTGTGTCGTAACAGGGTCTCACACACACACACACAGCCAACGCAGGGGAACTGATGGTCGTTTAATAAAAACTACTAATGGAACTTCAAGACACGGCGCATAAAAGCATCCATCAGTCTTAGGTCATGTTAATATATTCACGTTGCCAACCTCCTCAGAGACTTTCTCACTGTAATCCCTTCCATAAAGCATGTGCTGTCTCTTCACATATGCGCTCGATTAGTTTCAAGGGACGTATTTGAACTGTTGAAACCCTTATCTGCTTTTAAACATTAGTCGTTAGTCTTGATATTCCCAGAAAAACTCCCTTGGCGTCTGCACTCTGTAACTCATATGTTATCTGCACTATGTCAGTTGTGTGTCCAAGGCACTATTTTTAGTAACACATGCATGCTCCTAAAGTAGTCCTCAGTCTTTAATCTGGTCCATTTCATTATGCTATATCCGCAACATACATGAATATTCTGTCTCATTTGAAGGGGCACTGAACTGTAAACACCAGTAAGTGGCAAAGCAACTCTTTTAAACTGCGTCAAATGATTGCAGCATATATGTTTTCCTACTTTCATGGCTACCCAACACACAGCACCGTTGAAGGCCAGATGTTGGAGCATCACTGCTTTGTGAAGCTTTCTTAGTTGTTCTGTGTTTTGCCTAATTGGACTAAGTTGCATGGCATGAAATTAGTCTGCAGAGTGGCAGCAGAATGAAATGAGGCTATGAGAAGTGTAATAGCCTAGAACGACGCTTCCCAGGCTGCAGTTCAGATCCTCCAAGGCAGGGCTGCAATGATAATCACAATAAAACAACTAAATGGTTAAGGTAAGAAACTACACAAATGAGTATCCCATTAGAGGGTTTAGGATTACTAATAGGGTAGAATAGTAGAGTCTTAAAAAGGGGGCTAGAGATGGGGACGTGCTGAACAAGGTGACACTATATTCAGGGTTCATACGGTCATGGCATACCTGGAAAAAGTCATGGAATTTGGTATTTGGTATTTCCAGGCCTGGAAAAGTCCTTGAAAAAAATAAAATCCAAAAGGTTTTGGAAATTTGTTAAATTCCTATGTTCATGTCGTTCATATGCGCTGAGTTTGAAATAATTAATATTCTTTTAAAAGAAAGACGCTCAAAATATAAGCAGGCATACGCTTAGTATATCT
Source organism: Cottus gobio (assembly GCA_023566465.1). NCBI lineage: Eukaryota > Metazoa > Chordata > Actinopteri > Perciformes > Cottidae > Cottus > Cottus gobio. The sequence continues at coordinate 18,800,315 of CM042220.1, forward strand.
ATACATGTTTATTCCTTAAATTGTGTCATTTAATGTATACTGTATGCTTTGGAATCCTCCTTGTTAGTTTAAATACTACATTTTCTCACTTTTTCAAGATACCAAGATTTCACAAAATGTTTGGTCATGGAAATTTGGTTTAAAGTCATGGAAAAGTCATGGAAATCCAATGGTCAAAATGTGTATGAATCCTGTATATTAAAAGGTTTGCGTATCACTAGTATATTAATGTGGTTGTGAAACTTGATTACTTGTTAACTTGTTAAGGTTGTGAATTAACACTGCCATAAATTATTTGCATATTCATTTCTTTTCTACTTCTTGGGTTTGGTCTGCCCTTCAAAGTCTCTTCTTGATGTGTTCCTAGGAGTGAGAGTGACAGTGAGGAAGAAGAGGAGGAAGAAGAGGATCTTCCACTGCTGTCAGAGGAGGAGATGAACAAACTGGGAGCCAAACTGGTGAAGGCAGAGATTATGGGCAACGCTGTGAGTAGGTTATGTTACCGCTTGTCACTGTATGGGGCTGAATATGAGACAACTCTGATCAGAGGATGACTCATCCCGATTTAGGGGGAAAACAAGGTTTTTTTTTTTTTTTTTAAATGAGAAGCGATTTGTTAGTTTTGTGCCCCGGACGTACTCTCATTCCAAAGATACGATCTGGGAAGCTTTTCCTCTCGTAAATAAGAGAAGTTATGTTACTCCCATTAAAGCATAACATAAATCCAGTCTACCAGTCATATGCACACTCTGCTGCCGGGCTCTTGCAAGTGTAATTTCTACTGGCTGTTGCTATTTTTTGTTTGGGATTTTTGAGCTTCTCTTTGAGAGACTTTGCCAGCTCGTTTTCACTCATAATGTATTTATTTCCATGTAACACGAGCCGTCATAACTCCTGTAGGTTAAACTGGACTAAATAAACACTTTTAGGACCACTAACTCCCAAAGACGCATTATAACTTTAAATGAAGAAATCTTGCTAACTCAGCAACATTAAGGCTACAAACAACCAACTCCCCCTTAATTAAATGTAATGTTCTTTATGAACCGGTACATCTCTAGTCCTTAAAAAAATATATATATTTGTTAAATATGTAGTATACAAGCATTTAAATATACTAATCACACATTTGACACAGATCAAATTTAAAGTGCATTTATATTATTCTGTTGCATTAAAAAAAAAAACTACAGGTGTTTATTACCCTTTCACTCGTTGCAATATAGGTTTGTATGATTTACTCTTTCTCAGCACATTTGCTTTGACTCTTTTCTTTGCGTGGATTTAACGGCACATCAATGGATCCATTGATTCATAGCGTTCACTGAGCCGTGCACTTTCCTTCCCATCTGTCTGTCTTCACGTGTCAATGCTGAGCTAGTGGGCTCTCTTATAGAGTGTTACAGAGCTGTCTGCTACCACACACACACTACACACACCTATACGACTAAGTGTTCATCCATCATCTCCCTACACGACAAAGCAATCAAACCCATATTCCCAAAGCACTTTGTGTGTTTATATGTGTGTTAAATGCCTTTCACACTCGTGCACTTGCCTTTTTTTTGTCTTGTACATAAAGTTAGCAATATCTGTCACAGCGTATGGCTTAAGAGGTTGTGTGTGCTCAAGTCACGTGAGGTTTGCTCTGTCCTCTGTAGTTTAGTGTTCAGCCTCAAAGCCTTTTGACGATTGTCAAAAAACATTTGAGTAAATAATCCTAAACTTGATTTCATAAAATAGTCAGCTATATATTAAAATGCAGCTCATAAAACATTTACAGATGGCTTTTTCTATTTACATATCTGCCAACGTTCACACCCACATGACACTTATGATAATCCAGTCACAGCTGTTATCTGTCAGGCTTCACTTTTATAGGCTGTGTGTCCGATTTTATTTCAATCAGGAAAAAAGGCCAAGAGGGCGTCTTCATTATGTTCTAATATTTCCTTTAAGACTGTGTACATTGTGTGTTCTGCACACAACTATATTGACTGATTTGAGTGTTGTGTGTATGTTTCAGGCCATGGTTGAGAGGCTGAGATCACAGCTGGACGCAGCACATAAAGCCAAAGAGAGCTACGCCGCCCGAAAGATGCTCCAAGAAACGGCTAAATTAAAGCAGGTCTGTAAATGCGATATGTAAGTCGTCTTCATTGTCACAGTCTTTGTGGAACTAGTGTCCACGAGGGTTTACAACATATTAGAAACACCTCACAGGATAACGACATACAATTCAACTGCAATGCAAAGTACACCCTCTAAAATTTCTATAAACATCTCAGTTTTAACAGAAACTGACCAAAGTTACCCCCTAAATGTTTTTGGTGTTTCATGAGAACAGTTTTCCTCTGTGTTGATATCTATACTGGGCGATTTCTCCCAGATTCACTGTATCACACACGCTGAAACACGCATAATCACATACATTTTAAATATATTACACACGCAGCATCCATCTCTCATCAAGAGCTTCATACGCACTCGTCTTTAGATGAAACTAAACTCGGCTGTTACGTCTGACTAAAGAGGAATTTGTTTGTTTGAAGTATCTTTGCGGCTCCCGTTTGGCATTTTAGCAGACCCTAACGGGAAACAAATGTCTGCCAGTGTGCTGACGACACTCCTACCAGGGGTCATTCAGCCTGTGGCCCGGTGTTATGTGTGTGGGAGAACAAGAAAGAGGGAGACAGAGAGATTATATGTGCCATCCTGTCTGCGTCTGTAGAACAGGCAATTAATAGAGACCAATGGCAGCACTCTGACACCTCAGTACTGCTTTATCTCCTGTCTCTTTGGCATCGCTAATGCCACACACACCCACACACACAAGCGCGCATACATAAATGTAGGTCTATTTCCGACAAGAGCAGACTCCTGACAACGTTATAAACACATAGAAAGCAGGCTGTGATTATTTATACAGACTGTAGAGTATATCATCATTTGCAAATTAGGCCAGATTCATCCCCACTAAGGCGGCCCTGTCCAAATTAAAACAAGGGCGAAATCCTCAGAAACGTTTCTGAGAAATAATCATAATTCTTTTTAGTGCACTCGTCAGCTGAGAGGCACTTCAGCACTAGAGGAGTGCTGTCTTAAGAGATCCTTCCAATCTGTCTTGTTATAGAGGACGCCCGGCTTGTCTTCACTACTCAGTGTTTTGACTCCTGCTGCCTGTCTGGCTCATATTTTCACTATGCGTGGAGAGGGACCAAAAGAGGGGAAATATTCTATTCTATCATTTTGTTTCTGACAGTCCAGTTTCCATTTCTTGTGACTGCCTCCTATCCTCTCTGCTACTCCCACCTTGTTCTTGTTTCTTGGCTGTCTGTCTCTACCTGCCGGGTCGAACTTCAGTCGTTGTGCAACTCAGACTTCAGCTCCTCAAAATAAGCAAACCTTTTGATCTTTAATAAAAACACAGACCTGTGTTGAGCGCTAAATTGGCACTGAAGCAGTTTTATAAGATTATTCTACCACTGAAGATTGAGCAGAAGTCTTGGAACATTTTTTTTTAATGTTCTGCAAGAAATACTCCCCACTCTGTCATTTATAAGTGCTATCTGTAACTTCTCAAGCAAGTTTAATCAAAATGTTCATTTTGATTAAACTTGCAGCTTTAGGGCTCCCCATGATGGGATTAAAGCATGTGTCTACTAATAGTAATCCATGTTAAATATAATCAATATATTGAGTATTTCTGACCTGGCATTGGTTGCAGACATCATTACAGTATTGAGATTATCCTTTTCTTAATGCCAAAAATGTGACGATTTTCAGTGCAATACAAGAACCAAATTCAATCAAAATGACCTGGCTGTGTTTTGTTTTTTTAGGTCGCAGGTCGCACCAGTGAAGACCGGGAAGTCCTGCTGTTCAGAACGGACCATTCAGGTCGCGCCTGGCCAGTCAATGACCCCTCTGGACCCCAAGAACCCCACGGAGGCCGACGCAAGAAGAAAGCGGTAAAGCGAGAGGGATGACGAGTGAATGAATGTAGACAAGTAGAAATGAAAAATGGAAACAAATGACTGGACAACAGGGAGGGATAGCTTAAAAAAAAATAATCTTGAACCGCATCGTAGGACAAAAACAGAGATCCTGTACATTGTTGCAACTAGAAGACGAAGGTATTGAGAAAAGGGGAAATAAAGGAGGCTGTGTCTTGCTATTTGTTCCATGTCGTTTGATATTCAACAGAGTGTGTAATGAGAGCAGGTTTATCTCCGGACTCCGAGTTGAAACGTGTGTATTGAACACAAAGCTCTCCAGTCCGCTCTGTTGTTGGTTATTATGAATTGGTAAAGTGGCTCAGATTCCCATACATCCCTCATGATCCGTATCTCGCTTTGTCCATTTCTGTCTGTCAGAGTTCATTCCTCCAGGTTGTCATCCTCTTCTTACATTGTCACTTTTCTATTCCTCATTTCAAGGTTGTGGTTTTTGTATGTGATTTGAATGGCTTTGAAGATTGTGTCTTTTTATCTCCACTTTCCATCCATCATCAGATTGAGACCCATGTTGACGGGGAGCGTGTGCGCTACTTCCAGGACGATGACAACGTGGGTCTGAAGGAGATGGTGAGGAGGGAGAAGATGAGCTCTGCACAGGATCAGAACGCCCTCTACTCTCGCATGGCCTCCAAGGTATGAAAACGTTATTCATTAACTCACATTAAAAAAAGCTTAATTGTGAGTTAAGAAATGTCAGAGGTGGCCTTTTAACTTATTTGAAATAGACCTTTAGAAATAGCAACATGGCGTCGTTGGGCTTATTCTCCAGTCTGGCAACACAAGTTAATTAAGTTAATTATACTAATGGACAAGAGGACATGTTTTATACTAAACTTTAATGGCGTCCTCCTCGGCTGAGCGGTAACGTTAACTAGCTCCATGGTTTTAGGTGAGTTAGGAGTATCGAGTACTGATGCATGCTTCCTTCTGTGCGGTGATACAGTTGGAGGGAGTAGTTCAGTAGAAAGACTTTTATTTTGGCGCTTTGAGCACCACAAGTCGAGGTCCTTCTAGTGCCATTATATTGGAGAGAAGGCAGACACCTCTGATATCTCCAACACTCAGCTACTCAAACCAAAACAATCTAGACTGATAAGTAGCGCTACAGATCAGAGGAAAAATATGTATTTTAAAATTTGGGGTGAACTGTCGCTTTTTAATAAGCTGTGTTCAGATCAGTTTAGTCGGGTTGAAAGTAATGAATCAATGAAGGACAGAACTGTTTGTACCTGAAGTTGTCAAAATCAAGTTGGCTTGCACTCTGGCTTTCCTCAGCTAATGGAGTCACACCTAATAATATAGGTGTATCCAAATCGTCATCTGTATGTCAAAACTCCTCGTCATTCACTTGGTTTTAAGGTTATTTAGTAAAGAATTACATAAATGATGTGGGAGATGCAATAGAAGGAAGCAGCTCTTGGACTGATCAGATGGACCTGGACCTGAAAACGTGTTAAAAACAACACAATGTTGCTCACATACATACTGAAGGTTCCATTGTTTGACAAATCAAATGTGTTGTACATTTCAACTGCAGTGATATAAACAAAGATGAAGGCAGACAGGAATATGGCATGGTAAATGTGCAAATATACAAAATATATAAATCTGTGTGTGTTTATGTGAAGGATTACCTAGATGTTGATAAATTGTTATACTTTTAGGAAAGATAGATGTTTAGGATTTGTCAGATTTATATGCATTTGGTTCTGTGGTATCCATTCTTCTCCATCCACTAGTGTTATTATATCTACTCTCTCTCCTCCGCTGTGTGCTTGAAATAGACGTTCAGCAGCAGATGGGTACTGGCAGGCTGTGGTGCGTCTGTCAGTCTATCAGCAGCTCCACAGACTGCATGTCCTCTCTTTTGTTTTTGTTTACTTCTTTACTCCCTGTAGGTAGGAATTTGACAACAAGTAGTGTGTGCGTGTGTGTGTCAGAGAGTTTAAAAAGGAAGCATTGATCAACACAGAGATTTTGAGGAGCTGCTATGGCAGTAAAAAAAAAAAAAAGACTTTGGCTCTGTCCATGTTTTCCCTTTCTTTGACTTCCTCGGCCCTCACTCGCTCACTTCCCCTCACTCCCTAGCTCGCTCGCTCGCTCTCATTCAGGCACGCACACGCGCAGGCAGGCACAAAATCACAATTACTCGCCCTCACTCATATATTCATTACACAGGCAAGCGTATAAAAATACACACATATGTTCTGCACCTACAAAGAGTGACACTAAAAATACATCTACAGTTACCATGGCAGGGCTTCTATAAATACCAGTTTTATCCATTGGTCAGAGACAAAGTCTGTTAGCAGACGAGCATTGTCTGCAGATTTAATGTGCTGTATTTTGAAATAGAATATGAGTAGTATACCAAACGTCAACCCCTTCCACTCTCCTGCTACTGAATTCATAATATATCATTTAAATTGCATCTGTGTGTGTGTGTGTGTGTGTGTGTGTGTGTGTGTGTGTGTGTGTGTGTGTGTGTGTGTGTGTGTGTGTGTGTGTGTGTGTGTGTGTGTGTGTGTGTGTGTGTGTGTGTGTGTGTGTGTGTGTGTGTGTGTGTGTGTGTGTGTGTGTGTGTGTGTGTGTGTGTGTGTGTGTGTGTGTGTGTGTGTGTGTGTGTGTGTGTGTGTGTGTGTGTGTGGTCTGTCTGTCTGTCTGTCTGTCTGTCTGTCTGTCTGTCTGTCTGTCTGTCTGTCTGTCTGTCTGTCTGTCTGTCTGTCTGTCTGTCTGTCTGTCTGTCTGTCTGTCTGTCTGAAAATAAAACTGTCTCTCTTGGATGAATGTAGCATGTGCTGCTGCACACTTAGGTGCAGTCCTTTGCACACACACTCACTTCTACACACACACACACACACACACACACATTCCTTCCCACACTGTCACTAAACTAATCCAATTTTCACTCTCACTCACACACTCACTCCTACACAGCGAGTCATGCACACACACTTCAGCCATGCTCGCCCATGCACAACGATTCCAACCTGTTGCCCGGTCGCCATGGTGACAAGACTCAGACGTAGAAGCACCAGGGTCGATACTCGGCATCCTGCCTCACACACACACACACACACACACACACACACACACACACCAGAGACCAACTTACTTACAGGGCAGTTGGAGGGATATTGCGTCAGCACCTACACACACCAATTAGTAAAGATACCGCCAGTCGATGGCTCGACAGTCGGACAATCCGAACCTGCCAAACCTGAGAACTACATATAGTCACCGTATCAATAAAACCTATCCACCATTTAATTACAAATACCACAAATATACTTCAGTATGTTTTTTTTGTTTTTTTTTTTAAAGAAAAATAATGTTTTTGGCCTAGACTGCTCACATTCCTGTTAAACTCTTTTCCGGCACTTCTCTCCATCGTCTCCTCCACCACTTCCACTCGGCTCTCCAGATGATGGGGAAGACAGACGGTGACAACTACACGCTGGATGACATGTTTGTGTCAAGTGCAGCGCAGCGGGAGGGCGAGGGGAAGGAGGAGGAGAGGATGAGGAGCAAAGCCATCGGGGAGAGCAGGAGGCTGGCCGCCTCCATGGAGAAATGCCAGCAGTGCTTCAGCAGCCACGAGCTCCAGAAGCACCTCATCGTGGCAATAGGGAGCAAGGTAGGGGATCCTGAATACAGATTTGTTCTGAAATCATTAGCCGTTTATTGATTATCAAAATTGTTGACTGACTAAAGTCTTTTGTCAAGCAAAAATGCAAATAATTCACTTGTTCATGTTTCTCTAATACGATCATATGCAGGTTTTCTCCCTGAAATAGAGTTGAAATTACGATATTTGCATTATTGCCTAATCTGTTGATAATCGTTTGCTCTATAAAATGTTAATAATTTCCTAAAAGGGTTTTCTTTACCCAAACCTCAGTACATAAGCATAGAATAATAAGGCAACCACAACATATTTACAATTAATACATTATTAGAATGTTGCCAATTCATTTTGTGGCATTCAACAAATGGCAAAATCCTTGCAGCTAAAACTTTCGACTGCCGGTCTGAAAGTTATAAGTTATAATAAATCTCTAGATTAATTGATGCATTAATACATTCAGTGTGTTTTCCATCTCGCGTCCAGGTTTACTTGAGCCTGCCTGCGGGATTGTCGATGACCGAGGGCCACTGTCGGATCTGTCCACTGCAGCATCACTGCTCCGCCACCGGGCTGGATGAGGACGTGTGGTCAGAAATGCAGGTTAGCCGGTCAGAGCTCAAAGTCGCGTTACAGCCGTGCTAAACGCCGATCAGGACCACACGCTGCCTTCATTTCCAATGTTCACCTCAAACGAGAACGATTACAATTTTATTGAGTTCCCTTCGGTGTTGCTTCGCTGTCCTCAGCTGTTCCGGCGTACGTTGGTGCGAATGTTTGAGTCCCAGGAGATGGACTGCGTGTTCATGGAGACGCACATGAACCTACGCAGAAGACAACATTTGGTCCTAGAGTGTCTCCCACTGCCCCGAGAACTGGGCGACATGGCACCCATATACTTTAAGGTCTGTAAGCGTTTGTGTTGCATTCTGGTAATTGAGTATCGTAGCAATAGGTTTTGAGTTGTGCGTTAATGCCGTTTTGTGTGCCTTCAGAAAGCTCTCATGGATTGTGATGAGGAATGGGCCATGAACAAGAAGGTCGTCGACCTCTCTTCGAAAGACATCCGCCACGCCGTATGACCGCTTCATCTTTGTCTGTCTTTCTATCTGTCTGTTACTCCTGTCTGTTATTTCTATAATATTCCTGGTTTTGTCTGATTCTTGTACTCTCCGATCCTTGTTAATTGTTGGTACTTGTTTGTTTATTGCCTCTTAGGTTCCTCGAGGTCTGCCCTATTTTGCTGTAGACTTTGGACTCCAAGGAGGGTTTGCTCATGTCATTGAAAATGAACAAAAATTCCCCCATTACTTTGGCAAGGTTAGTATTTCCATTTAGACTGTTATACTTAGTAGAAGGAAATCTCCTTTAGTTGCAGGAATTTTATAAAATATAACTACAGTATACATGCGTGACATCAACTGGTTTGATAAAGGTGCATTAATGACATCGGTCACAAATGTAGTCGTACTTTATGCCTACAGTAGCTTTTTTTTTTTCTGCATTCACAAATTAATTCTAGTTTAGTTTAAAGCAGTATTTCAAGATGACCAAATCCCTCTTTCCCCTCAAAGGAAGTGGTCGGAGGCATGATGGACTTGGAGCCGCGACGTTGGAGAAAGATGATCAGAGAGAACTTTGATGACCAGAGGAAGAAAGTCCTCCAGTTTGCACAGTGGTGGAAACCGTACGACTGCACCAAGACCGAGGGCTAGCTGGACACACTCTCAGAAAGGTCGACACTTTACTGAGTCGTGAAGATTTCACACAAACGCATACGACCCCACTGTGGTGCAGTCACTGTTGCATGTACTTATTCTGAATTTTACTACCAGAAGTTATAATATTAGACAGTTTTAATCAAATAAAAAAAATGAATGAAACAACCTGGATTCATGTATTTGTTGTTATTTTTATGTTAACATAACAAACATTACACATTGCCAGAAATTGTTTCGTATCACTGTTTATTTATGCTTAAAAGGCCCTCAAGACCTAGATACAGATTTGCCTGTAGTTTGTAAAGGTATTTCCGTATCAAATAAGAATTGGGGATTTTTTTGTCTTAGTTCTTTTGAATAAACAAACATAATAATGTACTTTTGCATTTCATTCAAATATGATACATTATCTCACCTAATGCAACATATACAGGTCTGTTGTGGAACATCTATGAAGCAGTTTCTGGCGGCAAAGACCTGGTTTGGAGTTGTGTCTCTGTCAAAGACCCTTTTCTTAAGTTTCTCTTGCTAGTACTGACCCTCCTTGCTCCTCCAGCCCTGGTATTTCATTTCCTACTCTTACTCCCGCCTGACGATGCTTCATTCTAAGAGTCATCACATTCACATGTCCAGTGAGCGATCAACCACCTAACCCTGAAATGAGACCTCATCTTTTGTTCAGCTATTGGCTCTTTGATTGGCTCATCAGTTCAGAGACCAATCTCATTTCCAGTTGTCATCTCACGCGCCATGTGATGCGCAAAAGACATGTTTTGGCTTTTATTGCAGTACTTGTACATATGTGGTCACAGGGGGGGAACGGTTCAGAATCAGGATTTTCAAATCACTCTGAGTCAGTTTTCAGTATTTCTTATATACGTTGGATAATCTTTATCTATAAACACAATTAGTGGTATATTTTAAAACCCCTGTAAGCATCTCTCTTGGTACAATTTCATGCCTTTCTGCGCCTTGTGATTGGAAGTGTTTCTAACTTTCATATAAGAAAGAGGGACCTCCCCCTGCACTATTTTCCAATCCATAGTGGTGAAATATTGTCTTTTGTAGTTTCCTGACCACTATTAACACTGTGGCCCTTTCATTCATAATACGATAACGTACTTCTCAGTTTGCGTTAATTTCACGCCACATTGATTAAGAATGTTTGCTAAAAGTAACCTTTTATTGAGGGAACATACATGACACAAGGGCATGGAGGAAATTAACTTCCCTGAGGAGAAACAGTTGTGCATTGTTTGTATTATCACTATTATTAGAGCAGACCCGTCACTGTAAAGATCAGCAAGCCATGGCTACCATAGTTTGGCTGCTTGGCAGACTGGATTATTTATTGTTCATTGTATATGATGTAACCGCCAAACAATAAAACCCACAATCAAAATGCGTATTCAAAGGTTAGATCATAATGTGATAATTTTAACTGTATCTGTAATGCAGTTTTTAGTGTAACACTACAACATGCAATTTGCTACTCTTTAACCTGATTTGTACCTTTGAAGCTGTCCCTTGGGACAGTGCAGCAGCTTATTTATATTAGGCAAGTGACAGAGAGGCCCAGGTTCATGGTTAAAAGCAGCAGAGTGGCCTGAAGTGATATATGGTTATGGCCAATTAGATTGGCTGGGAGCAGATTTATGACCGAGACAGCCATTTCTCTCCCTGTCTCTGCCACACACACACACACACACACACACACACACACACACACACACACGCACACACACACGCACACACACACACACACACACACACACACACACACACGTCCTTTCTAGTTATTTTTAAGGCAATAATACAATGTTCTTTGTGTCAGAAAATCGAAACTGCCATGCTTGCTAGCACACACACACACACACACACACACACACACACACACACACACACACACACACACACACACAGAATAACTAAATATATCTAAAAGCTCAAGTGAGTGGCACACAGCATTAAAATGTGTGCGTGTCTGTGTGTGATGTGACAGGCAATGGATGAATGTACAATTGTGTTTTCGGTTGTGAGTGTGTCTGTAGGACTGCCTGCTTATCTCTGGGGAAAACCTGGTTTTGACTCACTGGTGTGTCACCGGGCTAAACCTCTTATCTTCCTGCATTCCACAACTACAAGTTTTTTCTTCTCCAGATTTTGCAGGCTGAAAAACTCTGCTGAATAAGTGTGTTGGCTCCTGGCTGGTTTTGTCTATATAGGTTTTTCTCCTTTCTGCATGCATTTATTTGAAATATCTGTGTTTGTGTGAGTGAATGTGCCATGCTTGTGCCATTCTGTATGTGTCAGACGCCATGTAAATTTGCTGCAGGGTTGTAGCTGAGATGACCCTGTTATGTCTTTTTTATATTTATCTTGTTTATTGTATATAATATGTATACATGTACGGCGAGAGCAATGCGTGACCGGAGTCAAATTTCACATATGTGTACACACACATTGCCAATAAAGCTGATTCTGATTCTGAAATCTGTCTGAAAAACATGTTTAAGTTATTTCTCCCTTCTCTGCTCATGCATGCAGTCATAGTCAACTGCAATCACGTCAAATGTATTGCTTGAAATTTAAAAACGTACTTTAAATCTGCCTTAAAGGTAATTAGAGTCTGATTTATTTTAATTGACGATCATTTGATAATTTAAGTGTCAAGGGTAGACAAACCTTTACATTTGCGATTCAAATAAAACTTTGGATCAGTCGTGCTTTAATATCGTAAAATAAAAGTTGGCAATGTGCACCAAGGTAAATGGACAAATCTAAATGATTGAGTGTCATCATTAGGAAATATTGCTTACAAGTACAAACATATGGATGAGCGCATGAAGGTTACCATAATGGTTTAGTCCAGTTCAGTTGGAAGAGGCAATACTGCAGAGACTCGGGGTTGGACTGCTTGCTCTACACTTAATTTCCATGGTAATGTGATTAAAATGTAAAGCCATCCATGTTAAATGTACCTATTGATTGAGATGACCAGATACTAGAAGGTGCCCCTTCTGTTTATTCTCTTGCCATGACCACAGTTACTGAGCTATTGCCCTATCTGCACTCAGCTGTAGATGGCTGGCTGCTCGTGGGCTTATCTTCACTGGAGCAGTATTTTATTCCATTGCTGTGTTGGCTTTATTAAATGGCCACATTATTACTGATGGATGGCAGACTGATTGTGAAGAGCAAGTGAACAGATAAGGAAATAGGAAGAGAGACAGAGATAGTGTGTTAGAGTGTGTGTAGTGTGTTAGTGCCTGCTTTGTGTGAGCGAAAGAGAGTGTGTGTGTGTGTGTGTGTGTGTGTGTTAGAGAGAGAGAAAGAAGGAGCTAAATTCTATGCAATGTATTGGGGTCATGCTGCTCCAGAAAGTCAAATGAATTAGTCGGCACCTCCAGGAAATTAGACTCTGTGTGTGTGTGTGTGTGTGTGTGTGTGTGAGTGTGTGTGTGTGTGTGTGTGTCATGCAAGCATCATGTCTGTTTCAGTGTCTCGCTCTCTGCTTGTCCCTTTGGGGCCCTCGGTGACCAGACAGGCTTTGCCAATCGAGGTCAAGGTCATGGCTGTGATTAGTGCCAGACATGAGCATCGCTCTGTTCTCTAATGGGACGCTACAAGCGGGTGCCACTGCTGCCAGCCCCATTATCTGCCCGTGGAGACATATTTGTCCTTGAATACCCATGTTGAAAACATTTGGCACATTGCCATGAACTTGGTTTATTGACCATGACTGTTGTTTGATTATAATCAGATGTTGCTTAATTGCCATTTCCAGTTTGGTAATCGAGGAACAAACACCTGTTTGTCGCCAGCCAAGATGTCAACATGATAAGAAACTGTATATGACACTGTAAAATATCCCTACAGACATGGCGGGTAAACGTGTTAGTTGGCTCCAGGGCAACCGTTTGCTGTTTGGCCGCCGTTGATCCGCCTTGACCACAACTGCTACCTGTATTTAAATGCCCATTGACACAGTGCACACAGCAGACTGCACAGGGCAGCATGGGCCGAGACCAAGAGACCAACCAGTAACCCTATGCTGTAATACTATTTTTGACAAAACAATCCTAATGAAGGGCCACTTGGCTTTTTCCTTGAGCTTTATCCAATCTTCATCAGCTTGTGGCGTTAGATCAGTTGCCATGGAGATGGATCTGTTCACATGTGAACTGTTATGATTTTGGCATGATCCATGAAAGTGTATATTCTAGACCTTATAAACAATCCAGACATAATGTCCACTTGTTTTCTTTCTTGCAGAGCTTTCAACCATTTCCCACTGTTCCATATGATGGGATATTGTCCATAATAACCAATTGAGTCAAGGAATACACATTACAATAAATCAAAATATATATTCTGAATTATACCTAACAATATAAAGAACCCTTTAAACAGCACTGTGTGAATTTAAAGGGATGGATATATAAAAAATGTAATACTAAGAAGTGTTTCACAGGGCATTGGTTTGGTGTCTGTCTGTCTGTCTGTCTGTCTGTCTGTCTGTCTATCTATCTATCTATCTATCTATCTATCTATCTATCTATCTATCTATCTATCTATCTATGTATCTATCTATCTATCTATCTATCTATCTATCTATCTATCTATCTATCTATCTATCTATCTATCTATCTATCTATCTATCTATCTATCTATCTATCTATCTATCTATCTATCTATCTATCTATCTATCTATCTATCTATCTATCTATCTATCTATCTGTCTATCTGTCTGTCTGTCTGTCTATCTGTCTGTGTGTCTGTCTGTCTGTCTGTCTGTCTGTCTGTCTGTCTGTCTATCTGTCTGTCTGTCTGTCTGTCTGTCTGTCTGTCTGTCTGTCTGTCTGTCTGTCTGTCTGTCTGTCTGTCTGTCTGTCTGTCTGTCTGTCTGTCTGTCTGTCTGTCTGTCTGTCTGTGGTTGTGTCCACTAAAACGCCAAACTGCGCGCTGATACTTACTTCCCAGCGCGAGCTCGGTGGACAGCTCTGATCAGCTCAGCACATCAGGTGCGTGCTGCCTCTGCTGACAGCGCGCGCTCCCTCGGCTCGCGCTCTCTTCCTCTCCGCGCTCCCCAGCTCACGCACCTGCGCTCCGGCCACATCTCCTCTCTGCCCGCACTCCGAGCGACGACCAGAACGAGACAATGCCAAACAATAGAGCAGCGGGGAACGACGAGAAGTGAAAGATGGAGGAATGGTGAGAGGACGGTGTGTTGGCAGACAGACAGGAACCCCGCTGTCGCAGAGGACCAGAGGGAGCAGGAGGAGAAGGGACGGAGGAGAGAGAGAGAAGCGGTCACATCTGCCGTGACTTTGGGGATTTCTCTCCGGCTAAGTGGGGAGAAAAGGGGGAGAAGCCTCATCTCCCGGATGCAAAAAAACACCGCGTGTGAGAGGAATGATTCACGTGTGTCGGAATTACCGTGGAGGACCAACGTGTCCAATTTTGGCGACCTTTTTGTCCATTTTTTTCCTTCGTTTTTGCAGTTTCGCAGTTACGGTAGGCTAATGTCTGCTTTAACATAGTTGCGTCGCGAGTCAAGGCAATACAACTAAAAACGGCTTAAGAAAATGTTGGCAGGGGTTCTCTGTTTATCTATTTGTTTATTTGAAGCATCATTTGGAGAGTGTTCGGCCTCCCAGTGACACTTGTTTTGGGGGTAAAGGAGGACGTTTCTTTTTTTCTTTTATTTAAAAAAAAAAGAAAGAGGCGAGACCCCCACCTCCCCCTCCCCTTACATAAATGTTTGCGTGCCGTTAGTGCTCTCGCTCTCGGTAGACCACCCCTCTCCCACTGAATAGGCAGCAGAGTCTCACACGCAGACAGACGCATCTCATATGCACATAGACAGAGACCGACCTGGACATTATCTCGCGCGCACGCGAACCACATCTCATATGCACACATAATTATACAAACAGACCTTACCTCCCCCCTCACACACCCTCCCCCTCACACACCCAACCCTCTCACCCTCCACTATCTGATGACTCCCCGGCGTAGTGGTGGACTTGGTACGGAACCGACTGTAGCAGCATCATCATCATCATCATCATCATCACCCTCACTGTCACCATCAGCATCCTCCTCTTCCTCACTACTACTACCACCAACATCACCACAGCCACCATGTCCTCGTCGTCGCGCAAGATCTCATCCGAGTCGTTCAGCAGCTCGGTGGGCTCGGACTGCGGGCTCGAAAGCCCCGGTGGAGACGGAGGGGACGGCGCTTTGGAGCCGGCGGAGGAGAGCCGAGGATGCCCCTTCTCCTCGCTCCACTCGTCCCACAGAGCGGTGCTCTGGAACGGCCGCAGCTCCGCCGAGAGGCCGGCGTGCCCGGCGGGCGACGAGCAGCAAGGACCCGGTGGTCCTCACAAGAGGGTCACCAGGAGGAGGCGGGTGAACCTGGACTCGCTGGGGGAGAGCCTGAGGCGACTGACCTCACCCACGGTAGGCCTCCAGCTCTGTCTTAACGAAATGTCATTACATATTCCGAAATGGTAATGCCATAGTCATAAAGGCATCTTGTCCACAAGTATAGCCTACTTTAATGTGCAATGGGGGGGGGGGGGGCTATGAATTATATGCAATATAGACTAATGTATAGTTTTACCACATTTGTAGAGCATTCTACTGAAATCAGGTAAAATGTAATTGGTCCAATCTGTTTACAATTAGAGATGAACATTAGACACCAAATGAATGACTTCAGAAGACATTCAGTAGCCTATATTCTTGGAGAGAGAAAGTCAATATGATGACCGAACAGCCAGAAGCATATGTTCCAGTCCAACCAGCTGTCTCCAAAGTTGAGGACACGCAGAGCAGAAAAAAGACATCATTCAAGGTATTCCACCATTGTAGGCTATTGTCTGAAATCCCAGACGAAGTCTTTTCTCACATCACGATGTGACGTTTGCTGTGCTGTCTGAAAAAAAGCCTCTTTTCATCTTTCAGCCTGAATCATCTGGCAGATTATATAATAAATATATTGTTGTAAGGGAGGGAGAGAGAGAGGGGGAGGGAGGGAGGGATGAGAGAAGCCCATGCTCTGTCTGTTTATATGTAAGGAGTGTGACGAGTGAGCCTGTTTCTGTGTCTCAGTTGTATTACCGCTCTAATGTAATAAAGCAGCTATTAGAACTGAGTCCAATTGTGATGGATGATGTGCGATTAGGGCATTTTCTATAGCATAGTCCTTTGTGATGGGAGGCTGCATCAGTTTGAGATTTGATTGCATCTCCTGTAATGTGGCCCCTGATATGCAGTTGGGCAACAATAACATACCCGTAAGTATAATTCAAATTAGAATATTCAACTTTAAAGGTGATGTAATGTAATTGACTGACAGAAAACCTATTTTTGACTTGAGAAGAGATTCTCAGCCAGACACCGTGAGATTTATATACAAACCAAAACATACAGTGACAAACTCTCTGGTTTATTTATGTTGATTCCCCACATAATAAGAGCACTGCTGCGTTTTCTTCAGATTGTAGAAGGTTGTGGGAATAGGTTTCTCCAACTCGCAATTGCTCAGACCCTGTGGTCCCATTCCTGGGAGAAATACTGTAGATGTTGCAGAGAAGTAGATATAGGACAGCAGTGATTGTCAGCCTTTTTTTGCTGCCCCGGCACATCCTCCCCAAAATAATTAAATTCAGCAGTGCAGGGAAAAATCTGAAGTTGGTGTATATTGAAGAGGACCACTGAGAGCCAACTTCAACTCTCTGCTGTAGGCTCTTACTGGCCCTGATCTTTAATAGATCTGTGAAAAAAATAGGGCAGAGGGAACACTTAAAGACAAGTTTGTATAACACTCAGTGATGATAATGTCTAGCATTGTGGAACTGTGTGTGTGTGTGTGTGTGTGTCTCTGTAAGTATGTTTTTGTTTGCCTATAAGTGCAATTACAGGCATCATTTGGGCATCGTCAATGGAGCCCAACTGTAAGGGTCATTGTGGTGTTGTGCTTTGGTTACAGGGAAAGGGTAAATGTCCAAGGTCTTTTTTCAGTGTTTGATGGGTGTTTATGTGTGTGTTATTCACTCACTTACAACAAAACAGCACACTGTTTATTCTCTCTCTCTCACACACACACACACACACACACACACACACACACACACACACACACACACACACACACACACACACACACACACTCACACTGTGGCTGCGTGCAGTGGCAATGTCTGTTGTTGACTGCAATGGACCGTGACAGAGAGAACAGAGCAAGCTCTCTGTGGTTGTCTTCACCCTGACCACACTGACCCAGAAGCAACAACACGCACACCCTCAGTTGTGTTTTCAGGACTTTTGGGGACATTTCATTAATTTCCTGGAGACCCTAACCCAAATCATAACTGCAATCATCCCAACCTTAAGCTAAACCTAAACCTAAACCGTAACCTAAATCTAAACCTAACCTTAAACCAAGTGTTTACCATAAAATGTATAATGAATGCCCTAACCCTAACCCTTTTTATACCCCACTAGGAAGCGAGTCCCCACATTGTGACAGTGTAATCAGATTCATGTCCCTACAAGATGGGTAAAGCATGCCCAACCCCCTTCCCCCCACACACACTCACACACATGTACATGTGTGCAAACATTAATTATCCGTCTCTCTCCCTCTCCCTGTCTCAGTTCCGTGTAACTACATTGAGGGTGGCCAATAGCTTAGTGACCCATGACGCTGATTAAAGGCCACGAGTGTTCGCCACAAATATGAAAAGTGTGAGACATTTGTGTGAGTGTGTTAATGCGCTTCTGGTAAATCCATATCCAAAGTCTGCGGCTACATCTTCCATATCAGGGACCAGTAGTATTAGAGCGTGTTTACCTTGCTGTTAGTTACATGCACAGTTGGGTCATTGTTGTGTATGTGTACACATGCTGGCTGTTTCCATGTAATTCTTCCTCTGCTTTGTACATTTGTACAGCTGTTTGTTGTGATCCGCCTGTTTTGGTTCTTTGTATACTTTCCACA
Source organism: Cottus gobio (assembly GCA_023566465.1). Lineage (NCBI taxonomy): Eukaryota > Metazoa > Chordata > Actinopteri > Perciformes > Cottidae > Cottus > Cottus gobio. The sequence continues at coordinate 18,818,693 of CM042220.1, forward strand.
AATGGGGCTAGTTCCTTAAATTGGGAAAAGAAAGTGTTGATCTTTACACCCTTCCAGAGTAGAAAATAAATTCCCCATGGCCATTTTCCTTTTTGAAAACAACATACCAGTAGAATTATTGCATGTGACATGAGCAAAACAATCAATATAACAAAATGATTGTAAAATATTTATATTGTCTGCACAAACTTGTGATAATATAAAAATGTCGCCGTCATCCTAATTTAATTTTGAATTGATGAAAGTTTCAGTTCAGTTTTGAAATAACTGCGTGTTTTTTATGAAACGATCAAAATTGTCTAATTGTTTTTTACGTTTATAGATGTACTTGACTAAGGGGCTTGTGAGTAACTAAGGCTCATTTCATGAGTTTTCCTTCTCATTGATTTTAAAAATACATAATTGTGTACCCGATTGGCCAGCATTCACTTCACTAATTTAACTGGAATTAAGCTTCTTCGAAGGCAAACATAAATGCTCGTGAACAAGCGCAGAAAAAGTTTTCTGTATAACCGTAGATTGCACATTATGCAGACTGGCACGTCAACAAGTTGACTGCTTGATTCAACTGCTTTGCGGAGCCAGGTTTGAAATGGAAGAAAACAAATGTAGACATATTACATGCAAGTATAAAAGAAGAAACCACTCTAACGTTTGTGAACAACTGCTGCTCAAAGCACAATCCCAACATTTTAGTTGCAAATAGCACGCCTCAGGTGGTGGATCTCTTTTGCATTATGTTACATTAATCTGGCATATTTGTTCAAAAGGATAAGAACATTCAAACTTCTGGCAGGGAACCAAATGTTTTGCATTTATTTGTTCCGATATTGATACCAGTATCTGAAATGCTTCTCGGAAACAGCCTAAAATACTGAATTGAATATTGGCGAACATGCAAGTCTATTCAAGTATTAATGATTTGAATTAGTACTTATTTTAGGCAAAGGTTAATTATATGGTATCATGAAATGTTCAAATGTAATCTTGATTTGAAGGATATGTTGTCGACAGCAATGTGAAATACCCTGGTATGCGTCTCATGCTGGGACGTTGTGGGGTCTCATCTGGTGTATGAGTTTCTATTTTCTTTAGTAGCGGGGGCAGCTTTCAAACTGTGCTGAAGCACCAGTACCCACTGCGCTGGGACCAAAGACCACACCGGCTCGTGCTATTGGAAATATGGAGGAGCAAGATGCAGTGAAAGGAGGGAACAACACAGACAGACAGGAAAGGCAGGTTCACATACAGTATAGACGAGTGTGACTGAACGCCATTGGCAAAGGCAATGCAGAGCAACAGAGCAAGTGGAATGGAGAGAGTATTGGTGAGATACTGCTCCCCCCAAAGGTAAAGAAACAGAGCAAACAAAAGAGACAGAGTGGTTTGGTTAAAGACCTCAGAGAAAAAGAGAAGAAGAAGCAGGAGAGGAGAAAATGTCTTAAAAGAGAGAGAAAGTTTGAGTTCTCTCAACCTGAAATTGACTTTCTTTTAATGTAACATTTTGTTTCAACAATCTTCCCTTTCATGCCCTTTTCTTGTCTATACACACAATCATCATTGCCATGATTATGTACTATTTTTAAGTATTTATTCAGCCACATGAAAGCATTCCATTTATATTATTATATTCTGTTTGACCATATTATGTATACGTTTTCCTAATTGAATCTTCCCGCTAGATATTGTAGTGTGCTTTTGACAACCGGGCAATCTACAAGCTGTTAGCCAATGAAGCATGTTTGTGGGTGAGATTAATGTGTGATGAGTGTGTACAGTAAACATGCCAGGGATTGCAACAATGTAGACTAATGACGATGTATGTGCACAGTATGTTTGCACACGTGTGGCTGATAACAGATAGTGCTTGTGTGATTGGTCATGCTGTAGGAATCCACTATAACGCTCTGTGGTAAACGAGTAGCGACAGGGAGGTTTTCCCTCACTAATAGAAATAGTGTAACTATGGCCCACTGGGTATTTTTGTAGCCATCAGTGCCCGTCCTGCTCACGCTGTTGCTAAGCTGACGTATTGGCTCACTGTAGCTAATAGTGAAAAAGTATTTTTATATCAGCCGATAAGGACATAAACACAATGTGAAGAAAAAACGAGTCAGCTCTGGGAATAGAAGCTCCAGACATTTGTAATACCAATTGGTTAGCGACAATATGGCGCCTTATTCTTAACCTGATAGTGAAATAACTATATTCACTTTTTAATTAAAACACCTGCTGACTAATATGTAGATTGCTTTTCTCTGATTGCACACACACTGTATCTGTCACTTTCCCTTCAACCTCTCCCTCTCTGTCTCTTGACACACACACACACACACACACACACACACACACACACACACACACACACACACACACACACACACAAATCACTCCTGCATCTGTCCGGAGGCCTCAGGATGACCTCTCCAGCTGGCACACTGTGTTCTAGTATTGTCACTACAGCCTTGCATTAGAGCCGTATCACAGATAATCACATTGGACCCGCCTCCTCTAGCTTAGGCTGTCAGTTACGGAAAATAGGCCAGCTTCACACACACACACACACACACACACACACACACACACACACACACACACACACACACACACATCGGGGTAAATAATTTTTTTCCACGAACGCTCGCTATTAGTAGAACCCGTCCAAATGACTCTCACAAATGTAAAATAAAATTGATGACAGTAATCATAGTTTTCTCAGCAATTACGTTGTGGAAGCTACTCAGCCTCAGCCAAATAATATTAAATTAATATGAAAAATGATAATGTTAAAATAAAATTTCGCCAAATACAGGTGTTACTAATGACAACAATGATGGCTTTGTTCTCTTCAAGTGTGTATTCAGTAAGCTGTGACAGTGAGCTGGTGAGCCAGCATGCCCAATGGTCCTGATACTGAATCAGCTGCATGGAAACGAGCCATCATTTATTTGATCTTTCATAACTTGGGCTCTTCCTGCTATGACATGTCATAATGTCTCCTCTGAAAAAGACATGTTCAATTTGAATGTGACTTGGCTGCAGGTAACATTTCAGATGTGTTAAGTTCAAAAATCTTTGGGTGGTTGTGTGAAGAGAAGTCCCAGATGCAGAAAGTTATAATAAAAATTGATTTAATAAAAAGATGATGAACAGCATTTCAAAATGAATCACACTAATAACTACACAATATATATACAAATATATCCCATGGGAGAGAGAAATCCCATGAGACAGAGATCCAGTGCCCCCCCCACCGGGCAGCAGATCCATACATACCTGCCCGGCAGAAGGCACCCAGAGATCTGCTGATGTTCTCAAAATGTCTCAGCTTTGCCAGGTTTGGGGTCAGCCCCCCTTCCTCTGGCTAGTCTCTCTTCCAGTCCATTGATTGGACAAGACCTCGTCCTTTAGGTGTTGGTCAACCCAAACCCCCTCTCACATTCCTGAGCACGTCCTCCTTATCTATCTGCTCCAATCTTCAGGCTGCGTAACTGTTTGTGGGCTCCTGATGTTTTCAGGATTCCTTCCACAATCACTCAATACATTTCATAATTCTAATTAATACATTTGTGCAGTACATACAGTGTCATCCATTCAATATTTGATAATCCATACAGAGTTATTTATTTGTCTTGACCCTCCAATGTAAACTCTCTAGCTCTCACTAGGAGCACTAAAAACATTATTTTCTAACAGATGATACGTTAGAAGTGTATCCTGCTTTCCAATTATGGATCCATAATCAAATATATTTACTCATAAAGCTTTGACCTCTGATATAATGTGAACTTATAACACCAAGAGAGGAAGCCACCAATGTGTGAGTCATCCATTCCAATGACTTCATTGGGAATTAGTGAATATATGCAGTATTGTCGCTTTATTCCGTGCAAACATGGACACACAAATACACATTGTGTAATATTTCCACTTCTTCTTGCAGACACAGACTGTTCAGGAGGCTCTACAGCGAACTCTACAATTCTACAGACAACAAGAGATCAGGTAAGACTGTCTTCATCACTAGCTGGTTCTCTTTCTGTCTCCGGTCCTCTTTAATCAGTTTCCGCTGCACACTTGCTGTCTATCTGCTGTCTGGTCCTGGGGTACCTATCACTCATTCTCCCCTTTGCCTTTATTTTTCTCACTTTTCTCTCTGTCTGTCTGTGTCTGTCTCATTCTCTCTGCCTTCCTGCCTTTTTCGGTCACACAGACAGACACGCACACACTCACTCATATATTGACACAGTCTTTCACCTCTTGTCTCTCTCTCATCGTCCTTCGCTGTCAAAACAGTAAAATGCAGTAGAGAAGGTTCAGACAGGCACAACACGTACTCACATTGTCCATGAAGCACATACTGAATACCAATATAGAAAACACATTCGGATCTCTCTAGATTTTTCAATTTCCTTGGCTGATTCCTTTTTCCTTCACCCCTTGGCCTCATGTGTTCCCTGCTTGATTCGTGTACAGTGCAACTGACCCCTGGTTTACTTTAGGCAAATCTTACAATGACACATGGTGGTCTCTCAATAATTATATATATAATTAGTATCTCAATTATATTTAATCCAATAAAAGCAACCCAAAAGCAATAGTATTCCTTCTGTTGGTCAGCACATGTCGTAGTGGTGCAAAGGTTAGAAATGAAGCCGGTGGCCAGACGGTCTCTGGTCTACTTCCCAGGCTGAAACAAATCTGTGTGGGAAGTGAAAGAGCATCACTAGCTCCTCCTTCACTGACACCGTGGAGGTGACCTTGAGAACGTTTCCCTGCCTTTCGGTTGTCCAGTTGTTTCTGCACAGTGACCATAAATATCAACCTACACAAGCTAACTTAACTTTAATGCTATCTATCTATTCAGATAGATTTTTGCCACCACCCAAAAATAAAATATCCCAGCAGCAACTCCAGAAAAAGCTCAATCAGAACAACCCACAACTGTCAAGTGTTATTTTTTAATGTATCGACTTTCTAATGAAGAAATATTCCCAAAGAACTGGTACCTGCACAGTTGTAGTGAAACCCCGTCCACGGTGTGTCTTGAAGGGATGAGATGTGGGTTCATTGTATTATTAGTTTATTAACAACAAATATTAGCTCTTCCTTTTTGACTTACGCTGAGTGTGTTTGCTTTGTGTCTTTGACAGGTGTCAGGAAGTTGGCAACGAGGAGAGGCAAAGAGAGAGGAGAGAAGAAAAGTGCCCATTTCTAGAAAATTCTGGTTCAGAAGAAGATGTCCTACAAATCCTACAGTACATGGCAACCATACTGGGTGAGTAAAGTAAGATGTGTGTGTGTGTGTGTGTGTGTGTGTGTGTGTGTTTATTATAGTTTTTATTCCTTTGTAACTGCATGTGTTTTTTATGGCCCTGGATTGATTGCACTGCACTTTGTTATTTCCATTACATGTTAAAACACACGCATAGCTTCTCTTTTTTCCTGATTCATGTTGTTCAGGTTAGTATTGTTTGTTTACATCAAAACAAAGCCATCCCACAGAGTCTCGACCTCTAAAACACTTTGTAGACACTAATATGTTGCGTACCAGGATGTGAGTCATGGTGGCAGCAAGCGGTAGACCGGACATCCTTCTCCACTTGCCGTGTCTCCCTGCTCTACCCGAGATGTTCCCCGGCCAGAAGAGATATAAAAGGCGGTCAGGAGGTCTTCCTGCCAATAAAGGCCTCTGTGCCTAAACCACCTCAATTGACTCATTTCAATTAGAATGAGGAATAGTTCCACTCGATATCCAAGGTCCTTCATTTGTCCTTCGTTCTTAAAGCTGAGTCCAGCCGTCCAGCAAAGAAAAACCTGAAGCTTCACTTCAAGGATTAGCACCCTCTTCACCCCAGTAGTTTGGTCACAGCTGAAGCCACACACACACACACACACACACACTCTTGCTGTCAATATCACCTACTAGCTGTCATAAGTTCAGTTTTGAACAGGCACATTACACACAATGTATCTTGTGCTGGTGAAGTGTCTTTTTTTAAGCACGGGTTAGCAGGATCTAGTGTTGCAGTTAATATATATATATATGTATATATATATATATATAGCGTTTTTTTCTTCAAAGAATATCCAAGTTCTTTTCTTTTAAATGTACGACTTTAATCTTCTGATGGAAATTCAGATTCAGAGAAGAATACCCCCTCTTCTGGCTCCGTAATTATTATTATTATAATGTTTTTACCTACGATGGCTCTATTACGCTGTCGTACTATTAATGCTAATTTGACATGTTTTTAACAGCATCTTTTGATTGTGTCACTTCTTGCATTAAATTATTTGCGGTTTTCTCTGCAAGTCTGTATAAATATACACTTTAAAGCCATTATTAAGGTTTTTCAAATTTGTTTTTTTTCACATTTTGAGATATTTTTCTGTTTTTGTACTATTTTGTGGTGTCAGGTTTTATTTATAATAAATACATATCAGTTTGAATTTTTCTATAATCCCTTAATCCCATTTTCTGATTTCTTGAGTTATTATACATGTGACATGATTATTTTATCTTATAAATATTCATTATTTGAACAAGGCTTTGATGTTTGACTACTTTGAACAGTGTTATTTTGTGATTGATATGCTAAAAATTATTTTCGCTGAATTATAATCTTGGTCAAAACATTTTATGGAGCAAATGTAATGCTGGGTTTCATGTAAAAGGCTGTAACGGAAAATGATTACACACGCTCAGGGGGATGCATTGAGAAATAATACTGAATGACAGAGATCCAAGATGATGTTTGATGCTGAATGACATGGCTTCTCAATCATATGGCTTCTATTCATAAGTAGATGATTTAGTCAGTGTAGGTATTCAACTGTGTGCATGTGGGCAAGTGAGGTGTATTGTTGTGTATCAGTCCATGATGCTAATAATTTGTGTGTATCCTCAAAAGAGTGCTATTCTGCATCGCTGACATCGATGTTTTGCATCCTCTCTCTCACAGGAGTACCATTCTGTGAACTGCGAGAGCATTTCGGAGAAGAGTTCTTTAGCCTCTGCTTTGAAGAAAATGAACGAGTGCTTCGGGCTGTAGGCGGCAACCTCCAGGACTTCTTCAATGGCTTTGACGCCATTTTGGAACACATTCGCACCTCCACGGGGCGCCGGGCCTCGTCTGAGAGCCCCTCCTTCCAGTGCAAAGATCTCTATGACGAGGAGAAAGGGAGAAGGAAATTGGATGAAGTTGGAGAGCAAGGAGAAGGAGATAGAAGAGGGAAAGCGTTGCTTCTTCATTGTTTCAACCCGGCCTCTGTTGTTGGCTTGGTAATGCCAGGGTTTATCAGAGCTGTTGCCAGGCGGATCTTTCATTCAGAAGTTGAGGTGGAAGAAGTGCCCCCTCTAACTCCCTTATTGCCCGATGAAGATACAGAACCCACAGACGGAGACTCCACAACCCCCACGCCGACTGCCTCCCCGACTGCCACACCCTCCTCGTCCCCGTCTCCTCCCTCTCCTTTCTCAACCTCTGTTCCCACAGTTTGCTTGTCCTTCCAAATCCAGGAGACAGGCCCTTCTTCCCTCCCCTCCCTCCCAAATGCTGCCTCAGTGAGCACTAAACGGCCCCTTCTTTCACTCTCCACAAACCCAAGTGATCTGTGCATAAGCCTGGCAACGTTTTGCCGTGCTTTTCCATTTCACCTTGTCCTGGGGCCTCACATGGAGCTACTGCAGCTTGGAGAAGGATTGAGGAAACAGGCTCGCATTGAGCCTCACCGGACCCTCTTGTTCAGGGACTTTTTCGAGATCGTCTCACCGAAGATGGAGCCTTCGTTCCCGGGCATCCTGCTGAGACTCGCATCCCCGTTTACCATCCGCACCAGGCCTGATAGCACGCAGCCTGGCACCAAGGAGAAGGTAAAGAGCTCATACATAACAGATGACACTTATCCTACTTATCACATATTTTACAGAGTTATTGCAGTTTTAGTAAGTGCTTGGTAAATTCCAATCAAGATAAAACGATAAGGCTGCGATTATGTTATCTTTCCCAACAAATCCTGCGAGGAGACCAAAACCGGTGATGCATTTGTCCCAGAAACAAGTATCGTCTTTGTAACCGCAGACAATAATTTAATTAAATTGTTGCAGGAGGTGACATATTCCATTATTCAAAGGCTATGAAGATGATACATGCAACTACTACTAATTCATTGTTTGGCGTCTGTTCATAAAATTGTTGGTAGTAATAAAAAGATGACCACCATCCTTACCCTCTAAGTTATAACACTGTAATTTACAGTGCTACATTAAGCTTCATGATGAAATCCACCTATTTTAGTCGCACATTTATTAATTGCTAATTTGGTTTGTAACAGCACTTTTATTTGTGATGTATTCAGTCTATATGATAAAAAATAAGTACAATAATCACCATCTCTGTGCTATTATGCTCACAAATGAGAGATTTGGGTTTGATTTTAAATAGGTGGTGCAAGGTGGTCACATTTTGATTTCTGATGCTAACACTCAGGTTTCCAGAGTGTTTGTTTGTGAAGACCATAGTGTCTGAGTTTGGTAAAGCTGAACGTGTCAATTATTTACTCTAGTCTCAGTCTAGTCTTGTCTCAGTCTTGAAGGGAGCGTAACAGTGTTGTCCACGATTCAATTTTGCGTGTACTAAGCAAAACATGAAAAACCCCACAGAATACACCACATGTTGCACGACACCAGCAAGCCTGTTATGTTTCTGCATGGGAAGAATGAGGTTTGAATTGGTTCCACTTTGCCAGAAAAAATTAATACTTAATTAATTGATTGATTGATTGATTAATAATTAATTGATTGGGTTGTCTCTCCAGGCTGTCAGTGTCAGCACCAAACACCCTGATAATTAATAGACGTGATAGAGAGTAGATGGATCAGTCCATTACATTTTTACATTACATGTCATTTAGCTGACGCTTTTATCCAAAGCGACTTACAATAAGTGCATTCAACCGTGAGTACAAACTCAGAACAACGAGAATCAAGAAAGTTTCTTCAATAAAGTTAAACTACAAAGTGCCATTTAAGTGCTACTACGGTGCTACTTTCCTTATTCAAGGTATAGTCGAAAAGATGTGTTTTTAGTTTGCGACGGAAGATGTAGAGACTTTCTGATGTCCTGATGTCAATGGGGAGCTCATTCCACCATCGAGGAGCCAGGACAGAGAACAGTCGAGACTTTGTTGAGTGTTTAGCTCGCAGTGACGGAGCTACAAGCCGATTGGCAGAAGCCGAGCGGAGCGCACGAGTTGGGGTGTAAGGTTTTACCATGTCCTGGATGTAGACTGGACCAGATCTGTTCGTTGCACGGTACGCCAGTACCAGTGTTTTGAATCGGATGGCCACCGGTAACCAGTGAAGGGCGCGGAGGAGCGGAGTAGTGTGGGTGAATTTCGGGAGGTTAAAGACCAGTCGAGCTGCAGCATTCTGGATGAGCTGCAAAGGTCGGATGGCACCAGCAGGTAGACCCGCCAGGAGGGAGTTACAGTCCAGCGACACTGTTAACTGGCGACTTTCAAAAGAAATATGAAGATGACATGTAGCTATCCTTGTGAATGCAGCATTCTTTAATTTTTCAATACATTGTCAAAACCTTCTCATATACAATCTGTAGTCAAAATACACCGGATTTGACCTCAGAGTCTCTTTTTAGGAAACAAGTCCACTCGCATTTTGTCACTTGTTGTTTATGTGTTGAAACATGTGGATGTAGCTGAAGTCACACAAACCAATTGGAGTATTGGTACATTCATATGGAAGTACTGGCATTACAGTGGTGGGTGGGAAGCTGTTGAGGGATCATGTCCCTGCCGCGAGCATCTTCCCATTTCCCCCTGACCAAGAAAAACAAAAGAAAACAAACAAGTACATTAAAATTGATTTCTCAATATTTGTCAAAGGTACATTGTGGTCGCTTGGGGTATGTGAATGTAATTTTGTGGGTAAAATATAAAAATATGTTTTAACAGAGTACTGCTAGTGCAACTGATTCCGAGGCAGCGTTATTGAACTAAATTCCTCCCATTTGTTTTACTGGTTGTTGAGGCATGTGAGGAATGGTTTGTATGTTGTTGTGTTACTTCTCTTTTTGTGCTGTGCTTTTCTGTGGTATCTCGTCTGGCTGGGCGCTGATTCTGTAAGATAAGGATTTGTTTGAGAGTGACCTGCACACAGTGCTAGGTCTCATGCACTGTTTGGGCGTTTCTAAGCACACCTGCTTGTTTTGCTCTTGTATAGCAAAGCATCACTATGAGTAAAAAGGTTGGCGAATATAAATGTGAAATATGTGAATTGGAGTTAGAAAAGGTAAATCATAATCCTTTCAGCTCGTCACTATACTTGTCTCATACTCTTTAAACATCTCTTGTTTGGCTGGAAAATGGCTTCCTGAATGTAGATGGCCTCTCCAAATAGGAAAATGATATTATTGTATGTATCATGGCAAGATGTGAATAAACACCACCACAGATCTGCAGCCGAAGGCAGATGGTGCAGTTAAAAGTCCCGGCATGTCATGTTTTCCCGTTAGAGCCATGTTTGCACCAGTCTTTGCCCTGGCACGTAAATATAATCCTCAGACAGCGAGCATACTCACACGGCTCAAAAACCCGTTAAAATACATTTCTAAACAACCCTGATATAATTAGTATTCACAGATTATGCCAAGTAATATTGTTTTAGTATGGTACAAGATGCAAGATGATTAGGGTGCTGTGCTGCTTCATTTCAGTTCATGTCAGTGCTGCAGAGAATGTCTTATGATCGGGAATAAAGAGACAATACATCTTATATACATCTAGATATTGTATTCAAACATGTGCTGTAAGGCCTGCGTGTATGGACTTCAACCATTATTTTGGGCTGCAACTAACAAATATGTTCAATATGAATGAATCTGTCGATCTTTCTTGATTATTAAATTAATTGTTTTGTATGAAGTCAGTAAATAGTGAAACATTATAATTTCTCACAGCCCAAGATGAGGTCTTCAAATGTCTTGTTTTATACATCCAACAGTCCAAACCTCAAGATTTTCTCTTTATTATCATGCATGACAAAGAAAAGTTTACAATAATTCTCACAGAAGTGGCTTTAAATTTGGGACCAGTCAATGTTTAGCATTTTGGCTTAAAAAAGGACTAAAACATTTCTTTGGAAACCAAAATAGTTACTCATTAGTTTGATCTGAAATGACAGATACATCAATTGACTAATTGCTGCAGCGCTCCTATTATTAAGTTTTGATAAGATTTTTCAAGATGACACTACCCATGGTTGTTGTTAATATAAATTGGAGTTGCTACAATGTCACAATTTGTGAACAGTTCTGTTTGAGTGAACATCACAAAAGTGAATCATTCATATGGGCTCCTCCCAGACATATTGTGTGCACTGCAGTGTGACGGCTCGGATAGTGTTTCAGCTGTGTGTACACAGAGCTCTAATTGGGTGATTTTGGACTTGTTGTGGCCAAATAAACCAATCCCTGGGTTTGGTGCATTAATCTGTACACAGGTACACCGGTTCATAGATTCTCCGTTTCCTGTCTTCTCCATAGAAGACAGGAAACATGCAGATGCACATAATGACGCACTGCAATGCTCACAGTAGCTGCAGGATTCCCCTCCTCACAATACGGAGGACCACTACAATACATCTCGTTTCTATAGCTGTCATCTACTCTCTGCCGGTGTCTCTCCTATATTCACACTATCATTATCTCTCCTGCTCTGCTGCGTACCCATTTCTATTTTATTGCCTCACATTGCAGAGTTTCTCCTCTAACATATTCAAAACTTTTTTAATTGCTCCCTCTTATGGATTCAGACAGTTATTTAATTTAAAAAGGGGTTGCAGCTAAGAAATGGAAAAGCAACAACAATTGCTCAAAAAGTGCTTTTTCTTTCCTGAGTCTAACTCTTTCTTCTCTATTAGAGAAGACAGACTTTACTTGTCTTTTTTTTTGGCTCACCTTGGGCCACTGTTCAGGTTACATTTTCTGGCAGGCACACCAATAGGATCACTCAGTATCTTCTTTTATTGTTTTCAATGGCATGTGTTTGTGGATCCGAGGAAAGGTAGTCATCCTCCATATTTCAGGAAGATAAATTCATAGTGAATCAGGTTTCATATCTGCTTATGATTAACATTATTGCTTTCTTTGATACATCAATCATATTGATCACATTGTCACTGTTCCCCCAGTAACATAAATTATGATGTTTTCGGGGCTTTTAATCATTAATAATATTTTAGTTTGAGCCTTTTTAGATACCAGATGAATGGGCCTTGCAATGTACGTGAATTACTGTTCAGTCAAAGATTGTATTTGAGTTCAGGGTTGGATGACGTATCAGTGTTCTGGTTCTTATAATCTGTTTATCCACAGCCCACTGGTTGAAAAAAGGTTGTTCAGCATATTCATGCTGGTTTCAGTGAGTCAGTCTGTTCCCTTTTTATGTGTATCACCATTAATCAGACCTGCTACTGCTGTAATTTAGATCACTGTTGCAGTTTGTGGAGTTGGGTGGAGTGACATTGTTTGACTTTATTTTTTCCATATGAATCTTGTGTCACCTGGGCAGAGAAGTAGAACAAACGGGGAGAGAAAGAGAAGGATGGGCTGACATTTTCACTAGAAAGGGCAGCGAGAGAAGGCGACAGGCCAAGGTAAAGAGGCCACAAAAGAGCACTCCCCTGTGTTGCACCATGTGTGTATTAGAGTAGCCTGTAGTGGGTTTGCAGTTTGACTTCTCTCCTTTCTTCACCCATGGGCATGGACTGTGCAAGAGGCATCCAAAGACCTACTGAAAAGGTCAAGTCCCAGCTCTCTCTGTCTCCCCGCTTAGTGTGAGCACTGTGATCAGCACACAGGGGGGTGTACACAGGTTGCACTGTCAAAAGCTATCCTCGAACCAGTTCGTCATGTCTCCATTACACCACAGTTTCCTTTATCCGTTAGGGTCCCATGTTGTAGAAGTATGATTTCCCAGTCATTTCTTAATAAAAAGTAGGTCTAGGTGCCATGTACATACTGTGCAAGTAAACACTCAATCATGGCAGAGATGCACACTGCCTATATTCAGAAACGGTGCTTTTAAACAAGCACTCAGGAATCCCGTACGGTTGTGATGTCAACTCTGTGAAGTTGACCCCCCAGCGAGTCCCCCGGCTGCAGTGACGCTGTGAAGAAGGCTGGATAAAAGGTGATGCTTTCGAAGCTTGGAACAGAGCTGAACTCAGCTCGGAAATCAGCATACGCTTTCATTGGTTATGAGACATATCAACAAGGTTGTGCACTCACTTTTTGAGGAATGTAGTATTCAGCCTACTAGAAGACAGGAAATGTAAATGTTGATGTCATTTGATTGGGCCAGGGCCAAGCTGTGGATGTAGACTTACTTGGATGCTGATATTTTCTTTCTCATCAGAACAACATGATGAATAAGACAGAGGATCCATGAATCACAACACCTGCCTCCACCTTAGTGATCCCATTGCTGTAAACACCCAAAAGCTCCCAGACTCTTTGGGTCATAGAGTCAGGATTGTGGTTACGATGAGTCAGTGTGTTTTTATGGTTCTAAGTGAACAGTGTGTGCACTGTAAAATGTAATTGCTGACCTTACTTAAAAAAAATAGTGAGCTTAACTCATCTGTTGACCTTACTTGATGAAACTTGGTAAAGAACACTTTCTGTTGAGTAAAGTTAATAAACTTATCATTTCAAGTAACGTTTATTTAAAAGAATGAGTGAGGAGGGACCATCGGCAAAGCTCGGTCGCATTCGGCAGCAATCGGCTCGATTGCGCATGCGCAGTTCACCCCTGAAGACGTCCTTTTCCTGAGGCGTAATGGCGGATAAGCGGGAAGAAAACGCTGCTCCGTCAAGTTAGTTGAAGGTAAGTTTCAGCTGCGTAATAACATGTCACCGTTCATCTTTTTAACAAACTTAGTCGTACCTTTGCCTTATTCTTCATCGGTTAGCAAGTGGTAAGAGGTTAACTGTATGTCTTCGATTTCAAAAGCTAACGTTAGCTAACGTTTAAGCTAGCTAGACCGTCAAGTACACCTGTGGAACTCCTCTAGGATAGCTTAAGCTTAAATATAACGATAATTTGCGTCTCAGCAAACGCAGTGTGCTTATTAGCGGGTGCAATGATGATTATGTCAATCTTTCAGGGCCGCTTTAGAATTCGGTAAGCATCTCTTTTTTATTGTTCCGGTCCATGGCTTCTACAACCGCTAATGGTGCAGTAAATGAAAAATTCAAAACGAGTTTATCAGTTTACCAATTTAGAAGTAACTTACAGTACACTTAACATATAACGTCACGTTTCACTTATTACTTTTGCTGAAACCATTTTTTTTTAATGGTAGACAGGACGGAGCGGTTATTATTAACCGTGGCCGTCTGACTCACGTGCACTAAACGCACTGCCTTACTGGAGTCACGCAACTTTACTGACATTGAATGAAGATGAAATGTAATGTTAGGTTAAGCTGAACGAGTAATAATTCAACAACCGTTTGATGACTGACCTCTCGGCCACAGTGCTACTCTACGTTTTTTTTTTTTTATTTACATAAAAATGGAAATGACATTCAATTTAAGCAATAGCAAGTTGAAAACTTTAAGCTCCCTGCCTATCTCCCTCCAGTCAATTTGTGACATCCACTTGTGTAATTTAGTTCTCATAAGATTACAAACAAAAACCTATAAATAATAGAAAGAACACAAGATATATATATATATAGCTGGGACAAGTATTTCTAATCATATTTGCCTGCAAATATGGGGGCAGAAAAATAAGTGAAACTTGTGTGTGCTAAGTTTTAAAATCTTGAAATCTTCCTTTAAACTCATGGATAGTTAGCTGTAAACATGCACTTGACAAGGAGTTATTTGCAGTTTGACTAATGCAATTGTTATTTCTTTTGTAGGCTTTCCAGAAACCTGGCAATGAATTGGAAGTGTAAGTATTGCTTATTTTCTTCTGAAAAGAGGACTCAACTATTCAAGCACTATCGCTTAAAACATGGATCCTATGCCAGATTGACTCCAATTCCATGCCTCCACACAGATTGTCTGTGTTCATTCAAGTCATTTAATGCCCTCAAAGTGCATTTGACAAGAATTCACTCCCGTAACGATCATAATGAGCAGATGAGTGGAGCTGATGAAATCCCTGTGATATTCCATTGTCCTCTTTGCAATTTTGAAGAGCCCTGCACCGAACAACTTTTTTTTTCCCACCTGCGCCAACATCTGAAAAAACAGGAAACGGTTCAGTGTCCATACAAAAACTGCACTTTTGAGAGCAATGTCTACTCAACATTTAATGCTCATAAATGTAAACAACATGGGCTTCCCAGTCAGAAGCAGTTGAAGTCTGACATTGCCGTGCACGTAACTCCTCACAATTCAGATCCAGATGTGGCTCAAGATGTACCAGAAAATGAGTCTTTTTCCAATGAACCTCTCGATTTTTCCCAAGAGGATGAGGCTGAAATTGAAAATTTGGATCGTTTACAGCCTCAACTGGAGCATAATTTGGCCTCACTCTTTCTTAAACTGCAGGCCGTCTTGCATATATCTGACATGGCAGTACAAGAGGTAATACAACACCTGAATCAAATTGTCCTTCTCACAGAGCCCCTTTTGCAAAATGCCATTCACCAAATTCTCAATAAACATGGCGTTAGTGACACAGATTCAGTTGTGAGAGAGATTGTGAATGCTGTCAGAGAGAACAACCTGTTTTTGCAGATGACTGATGCAGGCAAGGCACTCTCCACTGCCAGTAAAAGAACATCATATTTTCAGAAAGAATTTCCCATGGTCATGCCAGTTGAATATAGGCTTGAAAAAGAATCACAGTCACTCACTTACGTGCCAATTCTGAAACAGCTACAACAACTGTTAAACAGGGCTGATGTTCTAGATACAATTCTCACTCATAACAGCGTTGATGGATTTAACACTTATAGAGATGGCACTCTGTATCAAGGAAATGAGTTTTTCAAGACTGAGACCTTAAGGATTGTGCTAGGTCTTTACATTGATGATTTTGAGATAGCAAATCCCCTTGGTACTTCAAGAAAAAAACACAAACTCTGTGGTGTTTATTGGGTTCTTGCCAATCTTCCCACAAAACATCGCTCCTCCCTTCACTCCATTCAACTAGCAATACTATGCAAGGCGAGTGCAGTCAAACAGTATGGCTATGCAGATGTCTTCCACCCACTTCTTCAAGATCTTGATACTCTTGAAAAACACGGAGTCTATGTTGATCAGTTAGGCGAGTGTGTGAAAGGAACTGTGCTCTATGTGTCAGCTGATAACCTAGGTGCCCATTCTTTGGCTGGTTTCCAGGAGAGTTTCACGGTGGAGCATCCTTGTCGATTCTGCATGGCGAAAAAGAGTGACATTCAGCTGAAAGAGGTTCAGTCAGGAGCATTTGAACGCAGAACCAAACAGAATCATGACAGGCAAGTTTCTGAAGTTTTACAGGATCCAAATTTGGTGAAAGAGTATGGTGTGAAACGTTCTTGTGTTTTAACAGAGAAGTTGGAACATTTCCACACGGTCACTGGGTTTCCACCAGACATAATGCATGACCTCTTTGAGGGTATAATCCCTGTTGAGATGTCCTTGTGCATTAATGATTTGATCTCCAAGAAGTACATCTCCCTTGAATCCTTAAATGAAGGTATCAAACGTTTTCCTTACAAATTCACAGACAGAACTGATCAGCCTCAGATCATCTCAGCCACATATGCCTCCAAAGGTACCATTGGTGGTAATGCCCACGAAAACTGGGCACTTACAAGACTTCTCCCACTCATGATTGGTTTTGATATCCCAGAAAATGATAAAACATGGGAAATCTTAATGCTTTTGAAGGACATCGTAGAACTGACGGTGTCGTTCAGATTAACAGAAGAGACTCTTGATTTCCTTGATGCCAAGATCTCAGAGCACAGAGGTTTACTTTTAACAGTATTTCCTCATTTCAAATTGCGCCCGAAGCACCACTTCATTGAACATTATTCTCAGTTGATGAGGCTGTATGGGCCGCTCAGAGATATGTGGACAATGCGCTTTGAGGGAAAGCATAAATTCTTCAAACAAGTAATTCGCAACACAAAAAACTACAAAAACATCCCACAAACTCTGGCTGTCCGACATCAAAAAATGATGGCATACCATATGGACTTGTCCTCATTTTTTAAGCCAGCCATCCAAATGGACAAGGTGACAGTTAGTTTGGTTTCATCTTTCCCTGAGAATATCCAGAACTTGCTGAAGGAGAGGTATGCTGCTCAGAAGACTGTCCTTGTTGCATCATCTGTGAGCATTGATAGTATCAAATACAGTCCAGACATGATTGTATCTATTGGTGCTTGTTCATGTCTACCTGATTTCAGGCAAATTCACAAAATCCTTGTCGTTAACAGTGATGTTTTGTTTGTGTGCAAACATCTAACGTCATGGTATAACCAGCATCTGCGTTCTTATGAGCTATGCAGTCATGTGTCATCACTGTCGGTCAACAGGCTCTCTGATCTGAATGACCCGTTTCCTCTGGCAGCCTACAGAATTAGGGGCAAAACATTTGTTACCCTTCGACATTATATTTTGTGCTGATTTGGATGTCAAGTTTCAAGTATCTAAACTGCATTTTTTTGGGATCTTTTGTAGAGTCACAACAAAGACTGGGGATAAAGACCACACTCAGGATAATTGTACAGGACAATGACATAAGGAAAATTACTCTCTATGGGAAACCACAGACACTTGACTCACTCATTGAACAGCTGGAGGAGAAGCTGGGTCTTCAGTACAAGTTCTCCCTTCAGTATGAGGATCCTGATTTTAACAATGCCCTTGTCAACCTCACTGACATTGCTGACGTACCTGATAAACCCACCCTTAAGATTATCGCCCATGTTCCAACACCTACATCAAGCACAGCTGACACAGAGATCATCTCTTTTTCGTCCCCGGATAGTCGGTCATCTCTGACTCGGTCTCCTTGGCCAGACAGTTTTGAGATTCCTTATTTTCCTGTCGACATTGAGTATAGATTACGCCAAGGAAATCTTCACTATATGAGAGATCAGACATATCTACAAGTGCCCAGGGACATGAAGCATGAGATTCTTGAAAAATTGGCCGAAACAATTTACAGCTTCAAGGCATATCCCAAAGATGAAGAATTCAATGATGTCGCAACTGCACTAATTCAAAAACATCCATGCCTCACTGAGCCAGGCTCTTCTAATGGATGTAACGGCTGGAAAAATAGCCTTAAGTTTAAAATGGGAAACTATCGGACCAAACTGCGCCGAGCTGGGTGTACAGATGTGGTTGTAAATGGAGGGAAAAGAAAAGGCCAAGTGTCTCCGAGAACTGTAAAAAGACCCAAACGGTTTGAAATCAACTTTCTACCCAATTTTCCTGAGGGGGAAGATGAGACTAGTATGGAGTCCAAACGAAAGGAACTTGTAGAGGAGATGAAGAAACGTCGTCCAACTGCTCCGCTGATATCCAAGAACATGGACTCAACGTTTGCCTTGAGAAGAAAGGAGTTGGTGAACTTGGAGCCTCCAGTGAAAGACACAGTTGAAAGGTGGCCAGCACTCTTCACAGAGGGTCAGGTAAATCAAAATTGTTTACTGAATAACACTTATGTATTCACCTCAAGTCACCTGGAACTGCTCAGTGGGATGTAGTATTTTGTAATTTGGTTAATGTATATCTAATATGACTACATCTTCATTTGTCATACTTTTTCCTTTAGATTCTGGCAGAGTTCTGTCGATTGTCAAGCAAAAACCTGCAAGCAGAGTTCTTCAAAGAACTCGACAAATACACTCCTCGCTTCCTTGAGATTTTCAAGTCCAAGGGCGGAAGTGTCGGACAGATACTTCAGGAGTATTTGCAACAAGTCAACCCAGGGGTAAGTTTCTTAAGCATTTTTTTATGTGGTTACTAAAGTAGTGCTACTGTATTGCATGCAGAACTGTCAATTGATTGTCCTTGAACACTTAGGAATTATGTGTGTTTGAAATTATCTTTAGAGTACAGATGTTACTGGGAAGCGAACAGCAGTTCTCCGTGGGCTTCCTGTCATCCTTGGAGATGAGAACACTGACTTCTACAAGACATGCTTTGTAAGTAGACTTTAGTCAAAATTATTTAATTCCACACCACAGGATGTCCAATCTATCTAATGTGTTTCCTCTGTTAATCTTTTGTTATTAGCTACTTCTCTTCCAATTAGTGCTGCTATACTTTGTCTTTTAATTCACTGATCATCTATCTCATATTGGGGCCCTTTTAGTGGTATCTCCTGTCTTTCCAGTCGAGTCCAGTTGTAGCTCTCTAGAGTCGCCCCATTCAAAACTCAAATGCCTTCAAGAACCAAAAAATAACAATGAATTTCACACCCAAACGAGTATCTGTACAACTTCACATGTCGGCATGATAGTAGAGGGGTTCTACTAATATCTCCTATTACCAAAACAAAAAAGAATAACACAGGGTTAACACAACAATGTTCTGAACTTTAGAATATTTTTATGTTTAACCACGTATTCAACTTTGATTGATCAGAGGAGATATTAATACAACCCCCATCAGACAGGTGAGGGTGTACAGACACCCGTTAGGTTGTTGGTTTTTCCATTATTGAAGCTATTTGCGTTTTGGATGGTGTGAAGCTGCAACTTGACCCTATGGAAAGACCGCATGCCACCAAAGGGTCCTGATCTGGGCTAACTACCTGACATTTCTATTTCACTTCTGCATTCTGTTGTATTTACATTTTTGCTATTGTTCCATTCAAATATCATCCTTATATGTAAATATATACATATTCTTTATTAGCTTTTGCAACCATTCAGTGAATCAAATGATGGATCAATCAATCATAGCAGCATTTACTGCTGATTGAATCACTTTATTATCAAATAATATCAGAATCTAGCTTCTGTCTTAGTGGCTGTCTCTTCATTTTGTGGAGCCTTGTTTTGCAGTGAGGCACAACTATAACCATTGTGCGTTCTACCATAGAAATGCAAACTAACATTTGACATGCAATTGTGTTTTTTTATGCTGTTATCATTGTTAGGACTCTGATGACCTTCCGGACATGTCCCACACCTCCCTGGGCATCCTGACGGTGATTGCGGAAGACACTGTGGCCTCTCCTCACTCGCTGCACCTGGAGTCTACGGCTACTTCAATCGTTTTGGAAGGAACATTAGTGATGGATGACCTTGACAATCTTCCGCATGCCATGTGCCTACTCTTCGGGCTTATTTACGCCCTGAATTTGGAGTACCCTCAACAACTGAGGAACACCTTTGAGTTTATTCAAAGAGTGCTTCTCTCACTTGGACCAAAAACCCTAAAACCTAAAATACAATCACTTAAAAATCTACTGATGCAGTAGTGACTGTCTTCGCGACTGTCTTCACTATGTTCATGGTAAGTGACATGCTGGGTCAGACCCGAGAACCTTACACTTCCATCTCCAATGGAACCCTTTCCTAGTATAAAAAAGTGGTGTACTTTTACTGTTTGTTTCACACCATAGTCAAAAGAAATGTTAAGAACAAAGCAGTTTCATCAGAGATGTTTTTTCTTTTGGCATTTTGATTTTATAAAAGTTGAGGAAGTTCATTTCAAGACATTATGGGTAACTGTGTTGTTTTTCTTTAGTAATTTGATAGATTAGTTGGCAAAGTTCAGTTCATTGTAGTATTTCAATAGATCAAACTGACAAACTTGTGACATTTCTTTTAACTATTTTTAAAGCTGCAGTTGACAACTTTAAAAATAACTATTCACCTCAGGAACCTAATTTAGTGTACACTGGAAAATGAGAAAGTTAGCTTTGTTCTGTTTACCATCTGTTAACCAAGTTATAGCAGCTGGGTAACATATCATTTGACAACTTAACATATGTTTCTGAAAACCTTTGAGGTGAGAAATAATTAAAGTAACAGAATATTGATTCATATTTGCATAACTGACTATAGTTTTACAGTTATTGGATTTTACAAGTTGTGATAGAAAGCTGCTTTACAGACTCATCGGCTTGGTTGTTTTTCTGTGCGGTGGAATTTTCCACATGCCAAAACTGTTGTTCATAGTGAACTATGGTCTGTGTTCCAAAACTTAATCTGGCAACATGTCCAGCCATGTTGTTTAAGCTTAAGAAAATGTGAGAGGACAAAAACTCAAAACATTTGAGTTTTTATTATAAATAAACTCTGTTTTCCATTATAACTGTTCTCTATCTTTGTTTCAACAACTTACAGTTTGTAGTTCAGCTTACTTGAGGATTTTAAGGCAATCGGTTTCCTGATTATTTCCTAGTAAGGTGAATGATTGGACTTGTAAAGATAACTTTTTCTTATTAGTACCGCTTACTTAATATAACTCAGATCTTTTAAGTTATATGAATTGACTATTTATTGTCAACATAATTAATGATTTTAAGTTAACGTCACTCAGATCCTTAAGTTGTCATAATTTACATTTTATAGTTAACTTAATTAATAATTTTGTGTTAACATAATTAATGTTTTTAAGTTAACGTCACTCAGATCCTTAAGTTGTCATAATTTACATTTTATAGTTAACCTAATTAATAATTTTGTGTTAACTATACTAATATTTACTTCAATTGCATGAGTTGCCTGAACTCAGTTATTTTCAGCTTTAAGAACTTAAAATAATTAAGCTACTTTACTTAGAAATGTTAAGGCAATCGGTTTCCTGACTTTTTTCAAGTAAAGTCAACTTATTACATTTTACAGTGTGTGGAGCTGGAGCTCTAAACCTGCACTTGTCTTGGCTTCAGCTGATTTATCTGTTGTTGACAAAATGCCATGATGGTTCAGACACAAACCCTGCTCTTTTCTATGATGTTTGTAATGCAATATGCGGTGGGAGATCGAGGATGATTTGTGAAGGCTAAGGAGTAGTTGCGTGAGGCACCAACAGGATGTTCAAATTTGCAACGGATGCTAATAACATAACATAACAAATGTTCCTGTATTGCATTCGGTTGCTGAATGAGGGTTGTTTGGGCATGTGTACAGCTGCGTGTCTGAGAACAAAGACCATCTTGACATTAGCACCACCTTTGATCTGTTTCTTGATAAATCACTGTCATGATGGGTTTTTTTGTTGAGAAAAGGCTTTGAAAATCAGAGCCCTCTGTCTCTGTCTAGTCTTGATGCATTTACAAAATAGAGCGAATGAAAATACAATGGACGAGAAAAAAAAAATAGAGACAAGAATAAAACACCAGAAGTATTAAACAAGACAAAACTAGTTTAGTCTGATTGTAGAAAAAAATATAAAGAGAACAGAATGTCTTGATACTTTTCTTGTGAGATTAATTCCTTGAGGATCGTTATTACGAAACATGATGTGAATAATGAGCAGTATGAACAGACTCATACAGATGAGTCTTAGCTTCTCCTAGCATCAAGTCTTTTTCTTTGAAAACGAGGCAGTACAGGCATTTCCAGTCATGTTTAAATTCCCCAGAGCTTTCTAACAGCCTGGCGAGAGCATACATCCAGGAAGGTGTGCCTCTGGGGGTAACACGTCCTTGCTGCTGCAGTCATGAAACTCACTTGGCATGACCGCCTCACTACTGTGCTGCTTGCTTCTGCAGCACTGTCAGCTTTGTAGTGGCTGAATGTGCATCCAGCAGCACTTCAGCTGCTATTTTATTTTAGACTGAAAAAGAAGAATTTGTTTATCCCTAGTTTGGTGAAAAAAGGGTGAAAAACATATGATGCAGAAATGGGCTATTCATTCTTTTTGCATAAAAGGGTTTAAAAAATAGTCATCAAACATGACGCTCAAAATCTAACGCTGTTTGATGTTATCTATTAAAGTGGGCCGTTTTTTCCCCCATTAATTTCAAAAGAGTCTGATTTTGAGCTCGATCCAATTTTAAATCAGGTGCAGATTAGTTGTGATCCTGTATTCTAACTAAAGCTTTTGATTTTCTGAAATAATAATAAAAGTCACGCACAGCCAGTGTCCAATGAGATGAAAGCTGGATCAAAGAAATATCTAAATTAATTAAAACAGATTGATCTGCACACCACGTAGCTCCCGTTAGAAGATCTTTTATTGCTGTGCAACTCCTGACTTGGTGTGCGCATCTTCCTGTTTTTATTCTTTGAAATGTGCCTGAAACAGTCCTATCAGCTGATTACCTGCATCCAGAGCATTTCAACATTGTTAGTGTTTATTTGGCATAGAGCCTGCAAAATGACTCATTTTGACCTCTGATTCTAGTCTCAGATGAATTGAACCAGGTGTGTTTATTTATTTTTCAATATGAATCAGCATTTTAAAGCTTCTGCTGACGCTTTCATTTGAAGCAAAAAGGAAAAAGCACATCCTGTGCAAATGTGTGTGTTTTTGTTGTTTGTCTAGGCTACATGCTGCGTGTGAGTGTGTGCATTTAATTTGCTGTGAGAGTAGGATGTAAGAATACAGCACAATATAGTCTGTAAACATAAGAGCATTGTGTGTCTGTTTGTGTGTGTGTGTGTGTGTGTGTGTGTGTGTGTGTGTGTGTAATGGTGTGATGGAGAGAGAAAGAGAGGGATGAGAGAGGCTGACTCATTGACTCTTTGCTACTCAGTTCTTGTTCATGCAAATGAGTGTGTTGACATGCCACAGTCCGCTCACAAAAGACAATCCATTAGCAGTTTTTTCCACCTCCCGCTATCCTTCTCTCCATCTTTGTCTCTCGTCCCTCAAGTCCAATGTGTCTCGTTCTCTTGTCCCGCTCTTGTCTCCCTCACTTCTTTCCACCTCTGGCTCTTTCATCCATTCCCTTTCATCTATCTTCAGCTCCTTGTTGCCTATGGCAATAGCAGCCTGAATCCTTACTCTGGGATAGATCTTGCGTATGTAGAAAATGACATCACAGTGTGTGCGGCTCAGGCCTCGCTATTATAAGACATACAACATTAACATAAAGGTATGCAGTATAATACAAACCTCAATCATGCAGAAGTACAACACACACACATGTACAATTCTCAATGGAAAGTCACAAAGCTTCTGGACTTCATCAATAATAGTTAAGTTTGATATGAATAAAAATGTTCAAAACATTATTCTTGGTTCAGGATTTTTAGGTGGACAAAAAAAACAAATTCCATGCTCTGAAATACTGTATTATAAACATTTTAACAAAGTTATCTGTGAAGAATTGCAGGAGCAGAATGTTTTTTCCTTGTGGCGACAATGCAGTGACCTTGAACAAGGGCTCTGGGTAAATGTGTAACAACATTACACAAAAAAAGAATCACTACTACACATTGACTCGGACACAACAGACTGTTTAATTCTCACAGTTTGCTTGGTTTTTATCTGTTTTTTTTCTGTTTGTTTTCCTCTTTCTGTCTCTCCAAAGTTAAATTGTGTTTTCTTGTTGTCGGCCTTCTGTTGCTTCTTTTTGACTTTGCATTGTCTCATCATGCTTTCAACTTACTTTTCTCACATTTTCATTCCCTTAATTCATTTAGCTTTTTCTGCAATGCTATTATTTCTCATAATTTATTTATATTTTTTTTAGCCCTCTCTTATTTTCTCTATCTCCTATCTCTCCCACCCTCCCCCTTCTTTCTGGGTGTTCTTTCCTAACCGCTCATTTTGCCCTTCCTTCCTCCTCCGTTCCCTCACCTCCTCTTTCACTGTGCTGTGATGCCAGAGATGCAGGCAGAAGGAGAGGAGAGTGCTGAGTTAAACACAGACGCACAACTAGGCCAACACAACTGCCTCCAGGGATGTGTGTATGGGTGTGTGTCCATGTATGTTTGTATCTGCGCATCAGTGTGTGTGTGAGAGTTTGTGACAGAGTAAGATGAGAGTGACAGATAAACATAGGCAGACACACAGAGAGTAATCTAGTGAGACACCGGTATAATTATACCTACTGTACACAATTAAAAAAGCAACAACAGTTGCTATTTCAATCTTCATTACGTAACAGGAAAACGCAATGAAAAAAAATAAAAATAATAATGGCATCGATGGCATTCGTCTTGCAGTCAGGGAAAGTTATGCCGGTCCTGCAGGATTGCTTGATGAGGTCCTGATGCTTTTATGCAGGAGCAAACCACATTTGAGGTGTTCCAGTGCGTACAGGACACTGACTCAGTCTAGACCACACAGTGCAGTGACCTTAGCTGTAGCGTGCATGGCTATTTAAGGTTTATCTGAGAAGGCATTGTTCCAGCTGGTGCTTGTCAAGTAAAAGTGCACCTTGCAATGTGAATGGCAAGTTGCAAGGCCCATCTGCACAATCTGCATTGCTGGTCAGATTGCTTGCAGCAGAACATGCATTGTTACTGTGTAACCTCCATCTTGCCCTGTCCACCTATTGCAGCTGTTTGAATACATTTATATCAGACAAAATGAAACTACTTCAAATATATTAAATTATAATAAAACAGGAATTATTATATAATGTGAAAGATGGATTTGTGTCTGCTTTTGAGTGGATGTACTCACACAACGGTTCTTAAACGGCCATGACACTATGACTACTGCTGTATTGGTGTGGCAGCATGTGCAGATGTTACGCATACTGTGCTAGTAAACCATGCCTACTAAACTACTGATTGTGTGTGTGTGTGTGTGTGTGTGTGTGTGTTGTGAGTCAGTCGTTCATACAAACTGGATCACACCAAGTTGTGTTTTAGGGGATAAGAAGGTCTCGAACTTGGACTCTGTGGGGTGTAGGATGCATATATATATATGTGTTTTGCATATGTGTTTGTATGTGTGTATCACAGTCAGAAGCAGTATGTGGGTCTCCCTGCTGGATGTATTTTCTGTTTTTCTGTGTAGGAAAATGGTGTGTGTGTGTATAGATGTAGACTGTATGTATTATGCAGACCTAGGAGAGCCTTGTGCTATAAATAAAACAGGGCTGCAGTGTGCTCACTGGCGGAATAATCTATCTGACACTATGGAGAACGAGAGAGAGAGAAGTAATTGAAGAGACAGAGAGAAGAGCAGAGAGAGAGAGAGAGAGAGAGAGGGAGCGACAGGAAGGAATGAAAGACAGGTGAACATGTGGAGAGGAAGAGAAAGTAAAGAAAAGGAAGGCACGGGGGCAAGGACTGAGCAGGAGTTGGAGTCAGATTCAAATGTAATGTGCAATGATGCAATGTGCGATGCCTGTTTCAATCTCTCTCTTCTCTCTCTTCAGGCTGTTTTGCTTGTACTTCCCACACCTGGTGTGTGTTGTCATCATGGTTAAGGGCGTGTGTGCAAAACGTCAAGAAGCTAGTGAAACTAATTCTTATTCACCAACAATTGCAGTATTTATGCTGTTGACAACAATACTGCAGTTGTTGGTAGATAAGCAGTCTTGCAAGAGTTTCTTTCAAAATGATAACACCTTCTGACAGAAATATCATTATCTAACTGAGCATTTTGCTTCTCGATTTGTCTTATAACCAAACAAATGCTTAATATTCAAACACTTTGCATAGGTATGATATCATAGGTTGTTCAAGGAGATTTGGATAGAGTGTGGTTCAAACCAGTGACATTATGATGATAATTAGCCTGCATTATGCAATAGACCTAGCCATGCTGAATTCAATTTACGATCAACTAAATCACAGTTGTTGCTGTCATTATAATCTCTGCTTTATGTAGAATATTGTTTGTGTAAACCAGTGAGTAAGCTTGTGTGTGTGCATACATATGTATGCAGCCATGTGGGCATAGGAAGGCATGTTTGTCCAATATGTTTGTTATTTGTACAATTGTTCATGCATTTCTAAAGCTAAGTCGTTGCCACCATGTGACCTGGAGATGTTTTCATTGACCAGAAAAACAATTCTGTGTTTAATCAGATATTTATTCAAGCGTCCTGTCCAGCCAAGTTTCTGTTAGTCAGAATCAAAGAGCAAACGCATCATTCTTGAATCGCCCTTTTAACATCGATGGAGAGAGAATTCATAGAGGAGGCGGTTACTGGAATAGTCCAGCGTTGTTGTGTGGATGTCCCGACATTGGAGCACGTTGGTTCGAGGAAAGCAAGTATCAGGTGGACATGACATCCATAGTACTGAGAGGCATAATTCTCACAACCTTTTTTTCCACTACGCCTCTGGCTCAGTGTATTTCTGCAAGCTGCATATAATCAGGGTTGGATGTAAAGTTTTCCAAAAGGCTTTAATTTCCGTAACTCTCCCCTTTCCCATTTCATTGCTCTGCCAGGTTATGGAGCTGAAGGGTCAGATGATCCATGTGCCCGAGTCCTGCTCCCTGATGTTTCTGGGTTCACCACGGGTGGATAAGCTGGAGGAGCTTATGGGCAGGGGCCTCCACTTGTCAGATATCCCGATCCATGATGCCACACGGGACGTTATCCTGGTGGGGGAGCAGGCCAAGGCTCAGGATGGCCTGAAGAAGAGAATGGACAAACTTAAGGTAGAGTGGTTATATTCTGGGTCTATTCTATATTGACTGTGCAGGACCACGTAGGAAAAATTCATCAATAAGCTCATCAATAGCCAGATAGATGTTTTGCTTCTTTGCGGCTTCTTACTTTTCACCGTCTTGAATATGTTTACACTGTTTAATAGACATACAATACATAGGAACTAGCTTGTGTCTGGTATTGGTAAAATGCCTTGTTTTCAGGTTGAGGGGTTTAATTACCTCTACGCCTCACCAGCTACAAACAGGCCACAACATACACTTCATGCCTTTGGTTGCCAACAACATGAAAGAATGCAGGTTTACCTTAATCCCCTGCTATGACAGGCTCATATCAGTTAAGACCCGCCATCTTGTCTATTGGCACCCAATCAAAATGACAAATGACAACCTGTGACCAAGGCATGTAGAAATAGAGAAACTACACTACAAATATTCAGTATGTTTGGTCGGTCTTTATTTCTGTTTTCCAGCATGCGAGTTGCTCACTGAAGCAAACTTGTTTAATCCAATGCTTCGGCTGCACTGACTGATTCATAATAGCTGGAAGAACGTGGCTCCTGGGACTTGCTCTTATAATTTGCTTTCAAAGTACCCTTGAACAAGCCACTGAATTTTGACCCAATCCTATGCATCCGCTCACTGCAACACTCTCTCACTGCAACTACTCCCCCAGGCCACTGGTATAAATAGCTATATCTTAGTTTCACTTGAACAATGGTATAGCACTGCATCAGACAGATTTGGCATCATGAAGCTCGCCCACAGACACAATTACTCATATACAGATACACAAAATCAAAAATAAATCAAATGAATACACAAACACATGTACATGCACCATCAGTTTTAATTTGGTGCAGTACTCCCACATGGTGGAAATGTTGTCATCAGTGGCTTCTTCAAAGCAAAGCACACAGAAAACAACCTCCTACTTTCCTTCTCTTGTCTCCTCTCAGGCCACATTAGAGCGGACCCACCAGGCACTGGAGGAGGAAAAGAGGAGAACCGTGGATCTCCTTTATTCCATCTTTCCAGGTGATGTGGCACAGAAACTGTGGCAGGGTCAGCCAGTGCCCGCTCGCAAGTTTGATGACGTGACCATGCTGTTCTCAGACATCGTGGGTTTTACGGCTGTGTGTGCCCAGTGCACACCTATGCAGGTCATCTCCATG
This sequence comes from Cottus gobio, assembly GCA_023566465.1. NCBI lineage: Eukaryota > Metazoa > Chordata > Actinopteri > Perciformes > Cottidae > Cottus > Cottus gobio. The sequence goes on from CM042220.1 coordinate 18,847,392, forward strand.
CTGAACGAGCTTTACACACGCTTTGACTACCAGTGTGGCATTCTGGATGTTTACAAGGTCAGTAGACAGAAGGACACACACATCTTCACACATCGTCATGTTGGATGTTGAGACGGGGCATAATTAGACAGAGGTCATTTAAATTAATTGTAAACGACAGTTTCCCAGGAACTTGTGTTGCAGTTGTATCAACAGCTAAATATTTAGGGTTTGTCTTTGTTTGTGTACTGTACATATGTGTGTTTGTGGTGACATAAATCACCTTTTTGGGATGGGGGGGTCAAAATAGGGACAATTGCACATACCCATAACCTAAATCATTTGAGGGTGAAGACATGGTTTAGGTTTAGGGGAAAGGGAAAGGATTAGGTTTTGGTAGTTTTATGTCTAAGGTTAGGGAAGGTCTTCAATATAAGTCAGTGTAATTCCCCCAAAGGTCATGAAAACACAACTGTGTGTGTGTGTGTGTGTGTGTGTGTGTGTGTGTGTGTGTGTACTGTGTGTGCTTGTGTTGTGGAAAAAGTAACTGATTAATGGCCAGTCTGTGGGAGCTTAACAAAGATGTGTCAATATTGTCCATCTGACAGTGTGGCTTTGGGCCTAGTTAGTTTTCGCTGCAGCCTGCCACCCCCTCCCCCGTCCTTACTTTCTATTATCACATCAGTATTTCTCTTCACTTTTACTCTTTTCACCTTTGCTTCTCCCAATCATCACCACTGCCATCATCTTTCCTCTCTCTCTCTCTCAGCAACATATACTTGCTGCATTCCCATAAAAACATGCTTTTCCTTTGTGTTATCTCTCAGAAATGTCTCGTGTCAGATGCCTGGAATAAAGGAGGAAGCGGTACAGAGGCAGGCGGAGAGATTGTGTGTGTTAAAGAGGGGATGTGTGTATAGCAGTTAAAGAGCGAGCGTGTACGTGTAAAACAGAAAGCAGGAACAGGAGGACAAGTTGAAGAGATTGAGGGATGCATATGTTGCCATTGTCATGGTTACTGTGGAGACGATTGTGCTGGTGGCAGGCCTAAATGAGTCCTAGTTTTCTTTTTCCCTCCTCTTTCTCCTCTTGCGCTATCTATTTTTTCTTCTTCTTTATAACGACCACGTCATCTGTTATGACACCTAGCTCACTCCTTTAGCTGGAAATATGGGAGCACAACCCTGAGAACAGCATTCCTTCATTGCTTTGGAAGTCATTCAAGGAAAACGTATTCTTACTGTACTTCAATGTCTGGCATAGGAAGCCCAAACATGAGACTAGGAATGACTTCCCTTGTGTTTGAAGCTGTAGTATACATAATGAGCTCATTACAGATCATTAATTACTGCTTACTGTATGTAGGAAACACTGCACTGTTGCTTAAAGGATAAAGTAAGATGTTTTTTCATTGGTTATGCAAACAATAATGCAAAGAACATCAGCTGATAATGATGCCACCGGATAGATAGAAGCATTTTTACATGCTAACACATTAACATTTCACAGGTCTCTGGTGGTCTGGTACATCTTAAAAAAAATCTTTATCGTTATGAATTATATCATTTTTTCCACTTAGTAGACGTAAATTAGCTTTGAGCTAATTCTAGCGCTGCACAATATGTCAAGCATTTATATAGATAGATAGATAGACAGATAGTATAGCAGTAATATTTATATATTTGACATCCTTCATGGTTCCTTATACAAATATAACAAAATAAACCTGTTTGTAATGCCTTTTATAGAATACTGTTAAACCTTCTAAAGGGATTATAAAACATTTAATAAAAGATTATTTTGTGACGGTATTTCAGTGATCTTCAGGATGGATGCCATGGTGTCAAGAATTAATAGAAATGTTTTTTTTTTACATTTTTCTCGGCCTCTCAGACTGGGTCAGACGCAATGCAAGAGGCTGTAAGTGGATTTGCCGAGACCCTTCTCCAAAGTCAGGCCGAGAGAGCATCAGACAGAGACTGTAGTTCTAATGTTACAAGAGGAATGAAGGAGTTATTTTAATTTACTACTCAATGGAGATGTTATGAGTGATTGAATGGACGGCTTCTTAGTTTCACACTTCAGCTAAGCCACATTTATTCATTTCGGTTTCTGCCCCTCCTACTGTTTCTCATCCAGATCGAAACAATAGGCGACGCTTACTGTGTGGCTGGAGGACTTCACAAGAAGGTCGACAGTCATGCAAAGCCGATTGCACACATGGCTCTGAAGATGATGGAACTTTCTGAGGAAGTGCTGACACCCGATGGGAAACCTATCAAGGTGAGTTTTTTAATTTTGTGTAACACTGATCTGCTGCTAGCGCATGAAACCTAACCTAATAATCATAAATTGGCCCTATTTTATTAAAGATAAAGACTTCAGGGATTGGTATGTTTTTTTGCATTTTCTGTTTATGCATTTCCTTACAGCCAGAACTTTACCTCTGTGACATTTTATATTTAGTCTATTTTATTTTACATATTTAAATGTGTTTCATTTGTCGGCCTCCATTTATTTTTGGTGCAGAACTCTTCTATGACCAACTGAACCTAAAGGAGCTGTATCGCTTGTTTGATGCCTGTATGTTTTGCATGCTGAGTCTGTGTGTGAACATGTGGGTAGAGCTCAGGATTACACCTGGAATAAAGGTAAATTATTTCTGGTTTCATCAGCAAAACAGTATCAACAAACGAGACAAAGCAATAGAAAAAGACATTTAGAACAATGCCATTGTTATCATGCTCTGTCTTTTCTTTTACTTCCAAGATAATGATGGAGATGTTCTACATGTTTCTGTACTGCGAGCAACTCTCATGAATTAAGAAATTGCTCTTTTCAAGTAGACTAGTTACTTCTGTTTGAGTAACATTTCAGAAAAGGACTGAGCCTTTAAAAAAAGAATGATATCCGAAGCATTAAATGGCCTTTGCTGACTGCGACAGACTTGTAAGTAATTTCGTGCGGCTAAAGCACAGCGAGTAGAGCAGCTCGTCCTTTAATCACAAGGTCGGTGGTCAGATTCATTTGATGTCACGTATGTATTTGACTATCATAAATACATTTTATTGAGACAGACTAATTGTTCTGTTTTGTGCCAATGTGTCGGCAACAAGAAAAGTATTGCATAACGGCTCATCCTTTACAACTTGAGTTTAAAATATTCTATCTGTATCTATTTTTGTGTAGTTTTTTGGCACAAAGCGCATTTGATTTGAACTTGTTTAAAAATACACCAAAAGAATGACACATACAAAATGTGTATGTGAGAGAGAAGCTGAGACAGAGCGCTGCTGAATAACAGACAGGACACTCTTCTGTATACTGCTGGGGTCCCAACATTGGCCATTTGTCTCAAAATAAAAGGCCTTGCCAAGAATGTCTGGCCTGCTCTCATGCTCATCCACTTTCTCTCTCTCTCTCTCTCTTTCCTCTTCCCCTCATTTTTATTTTTCTCTCATCCTCTCTTCTACAACCTCTCTCTAACTCATTGCATTAATGTTCCTCTTCAGTTTCTTACTTTTGATTTGTCCTCTCAGTTTTTATTGTTGTTCTGCTCTTCTATATGTTGCTCTCTCTTTTGTGCGTTCTTCTTTCTTATTCCCCTGACTTCCTGTTGGTAGAAAGGACAGTTATAGAGATATTCAACACTTCAGCATGATACATGCTGTTCAGTGAGTGCACTCAACTCCAGCCAATGTTGCACTGTTATGCAAACTAGCACGAGAGCTGTGAGAACATGTTTTGTGAGAGAGAAATGGAGAGAGTGGTCACAGGACACAGATATAAATATATATAAGGGAGATATCAAGAGAGAAATAGACAAAATTGTTTTCAGTTTCATTGCTGGTTCAATTTCAGGCCTGTGGCATGTGTGTGCTTGTCAGTGTGAGTGGGTGAGTGGGTGTGGATATTAGTGATGCAGTGCTTATCTTGTCACTGCTAATATCGTTATAATGTGTTCATGTGGGCTTATTTCCACCGATCTTACATTACACCATCAGTATCTGAGTATTTTAAATTCATAAATGGTCAGGGACCACATGTTCACCATGCAGTGGCCATTACCTCCTGGTACACAGAGGTTTGACTAATCAATTAAGCGACTGATTGTTTCAGGACTAAAAACCAAAGAACATCTTCCTCTGATAAAAGTCTGTTTGCATGTGTAAAGGTTAGTGTAGAGCAGCTTAAGTACACGTGGTTACCAGTGTATTAGGTGGACCTTGCTCAAACTAAGGATGAATCCCTTATTAGTCTCACAAGGGGAAATGTATTCTCTACATTTTAACCCATCCTTAGTAATTAAGGAGCAGTGGGCAGCCTCGTGAGGCGCCCAGGGGGCAACTGGGGGTTCAGTGTCTGAATGAGACTTCAACATGTGAGCTATGGGGAGACTGGTGATCGAACCGGCGACCTCGTGGTTTCAACAACCCCATGAGATGCAGACGTCCCCAGTGCTGCAATGGATCCCTCCAACATGAAGGTTGTAATGTTTTTGTGCACCTCGTCCATACCAATCAGGGTAGGCTAAATAGCAGTTCCACTTCTCTGTGTAATGCAATACAGACTACATCCACAAACTACATCCTAATAATCCTACCATTGGATCAACCCCTCTCTATATATTTCAACCTTCACGGCTGTAGGATGCATTGCAGGACTCTTGTTTCCGACTGGATTAGCTTAACTCAGACTGACTTAATGAACTCTCAAATGATTTTAACAACGTTGACTCGATAACAGCTCCATCTCTGTGCTTCTGTTGGTTTGGCCAGAGGCTACAATTCTGATTGGCCGTCTTTGCTGCTGTGCCGTTTGCTCATTGGCTCACAAGGCCCATGTGCTATGGATGCTGAGTCATAGCGAAAAGGAGGGGAAGAGTGTATGAGTGTTACTGTGTCTGTGTTTTGAGACTAAGAAATAAATAGGAGAGTTGGTGCTGGATGCAGATTTGTGTGTGTGTGTGTGTGTGTGTGTCTGTGTGAGTGGTTGTCTGTTGTAGAGACAGACAGACAAGTGCACGGCCATCTGTAAGCAGTTTAACTGAAAAATAGGTCACACTAGTGCACCTAGCCTCCCTCTCTCTCTCTCTTTCTCTCCCTCTCACTCTCTCTCTCTTTCTCTCTCTTTCTCTCTCGCTCTCTCTCTCACTCTCTCTCTCTTTCTAGTGCACGCTTTATGTCTTGCTGTCTTTTTCGTTCCTCCTGTGCTGTCAAGGTTTTGCCATCTAATTATAAGTTTATTTTTGTGCTTCTCTCTCCATTGTACTTCTTTCTGTCTTTCCTTGCGCGTTCTATCTCACTACCCCATTGCCTGTTGTTGCCATGACTACCTTGCAGTGTGCTGACATGCACATTATGGATATAGAGGATGAGCTGCTCAAGTAGATCATTAGAAATCTACCGGGTTCCACTAGCTTAGTGTGTGTGTGTGTGTGTGTGTGTGTGTGTGTGTGTGTGTGTCTGTGTGTGTGTGTCTGTGTGATGTATGTGCATGTGTGCTCTATGTGTGATAACTTGTTGTTCCCAAATGGAGGAAATCAATAGTTGGTCGAGTGGCATTGAAGTGGTGTGGTTAAATTAAAATGATGGCTGGATAGCTTTCACTCCGCCTGCAGCCATTTATAGATTCATAGCTCAGCCAGATTATAATATGAGCAGCATGAGCTGGAGGCAATTATTTATTTGATTAATTTTCCTCTCTCACTCTTGCTATTTTAAGATTGTTATCAAATCTTCTGCCACAAGATATCAGATTAGATGATAACAGCTACAATAATAATATGGAAGTATAATTGCTACAGTATAATTTCCAGTTAGCGGATCAATACACACAAAAACATGGCCTCACAAAAGCCAAAGGAATCATCAAGTTGGAATCAATGAATGTTTTGTGACGTGTTTTGATAAATGACTCAAATGATTAAATGATTATCAAAAAAGTTGCCAAACACGTTTTTGTTGATAAGTTAATTAACTAATCATTTTATCTCATGAGCAATTCATCTGCATGCAAATAGTGTAGATACATTAATAGGGAGAGTGGGGGGAGGTGGTGGTGGGGTATGTGTGTGTGTGTGTGTGTGTGTGTGTGTGTGTGGTAATGTAGACACAGACTTGAAAACGCAGTACCAACAGCAGCAGCATATCTTTCGTTTTCAGGAAGTGCATGTGTGTTGTCAAGGAATGTGTATGAACCACAATTTACACTGTATGCATCGGTTTTGTTGCTGTTCTAATCTTTCTCCGCTCTAAAATCGTTCTTCTCCCACCACCCTCTTCCTCAGCTAAGGATCGGTATCCACACCGGGTCGGTGCTGGCGGGCGTGGTCGGGGTTAAAATGCCACGTTATTGCCTGTTTGGGAACAATGTGACACTGGCCAGCAAGTTTGAATCGGGGAGCCATCCGAGGTGTATCAATGTCAGTCCCACAACTTACCAGTAAGTAACGGCACTGCACGTGCACACAAACAGATGTGCGATCTTGTTTTCAACAATAAAGGCTTTTTAAAGGTGCTTTAAGAGATCTCTCTTTGCTTCTCGACAGGCTGCTGAAAGACGACCGATCTTTTTCATTTGTCCCTCGCTCACGGCTGGAGCTCCCAGATAATTTCCCCAAAGAGATCCAAGGGACGTGTTACTTCCTGGAGGCGGGGACATCTCACAGCCACGCCTCATTGACCAGCTCTCGCTCTGCTCCCCCGGCCTCTATGAGGAAAGTCTCCTACAGCATTGGGACCATGTTTCTAAGAGAAACAAGTTTGTAGGTCCCATTCACAGACCAGGATACACAGGTATTCATTTTGTGAGAGGCTGAATTTGAACCTGTGGAACATGCAGGATATGGATCACATGGATCTTGGGATATGCAATGCATTCTTTTAAAACTTGGATTCAGACCTCTGAGATGGCCTATATGAATGAAACTTTAAAAAAAAATGCTCTCATTATCGCTGAAAAAGAACAACATGCCCTCATTTTCTCTGAGCGATGGAGATATGGTTCAAAAGACTTGAGGATCAGCAACTGTGCTAGTCTCACATGGACCCTTCCCTAAGGAAGTGTACTGATTGGGTCAATTAGCAGAGGAACCTTAATATAAAATATAGCGGTGGAACTGAATTCCTCAGCTCCCTACCTGGTTTCTAGTTCTCTCCAGTGGTCCTCTCTCACAAACAGAAACAGTACCCTAACGTGGGTCTAGAAAACCCGGAGAGAGAACATTTACATGACCATTGTTGCACTCCGAAAAGTGCAAAAAGAACAAATTCACTTTCCATCAACAAAGTGGATGCAGAGAAGTTACGTTGTATGGACTTTAAGAAGATGGCAACACATGTTTGCTGTACATCATGGCCTCTTGTATGGGAAAGACCACGACTGAGGACAATACAGCTCCCCTTGCAACTGTCCCTAGATCATGTCATGCTTTACCAAACACACGTCTAACATCTGCTGCTTGTCACATCCATCTGACACATCTAGAACCAGTGGGTCGGGGTGGGGAGCGAGGAATGAGAGGTGTCACAAGGACATAGGTTTGAAAAGGGGTCGTCAAAAAACAAATGCCAAAAACAATCGTATTAAGCTGATCTTGGATCCTTTTCTGCTTTTGACCCACAGCAAACTATAACCAACAACAACCCAGCCATTTCATTGCAGGTAATATGTTTAGGACTGAAAATTATTCCCAGCTCAGTGCCTTTTTACTGCTCAAGTCAGGACAAATACAAGATGGGTTTGTTTTGAATATTTCAAAAGAAAAAACACAAGGAGCGCTTCATTCATCTTGTTTTTCTACTTGTTTTAAGACATTTTCGTTTACACTTTATATACACAGGGGGTTGCAAGATTTAAATGAGGGAGTGATATGTGCCAAAGGTTATGAGCCACATTTGGAGCTGCGATGTTGCAAGTCACCAACTTATCGCACCAAGCTGCCAGGAGTCCCAACTAGTTGTCTTTCATTTTGAGACGGCCGTGAGAGACTGACAAGATAAATCAAGCGCTTCTCAAATAGTTCAAATATTTGAAATTCTATTCATCTGTTGCTTTGTCCAGATCAACCAATAATAAACACCATATAGTACTAATAATATAGTACTATACTAACTTGTACACATCGTCACAGAACGCATGCTTGACACGGTTCACATTTACATACATAATCTTTTTTAATTGCATTGTTTTTTACCACGTGAATATATGAGTATACACTAGCCCCATGCAAATGTAACCAACAGAAAATACGTTATGTCTAAGAGAGACTTCATAAAATTGGCATATTTGGATAATTATTTAATTGAACTTGAACTACATTGTTGCCATTGTTCTCTTTGTTTGCTGACATCACATAGATGTAACGTCAGTGAAGTACAAATCATACATCAAGTTTATGTCTAATAAATAGCTGGCTGTTACAGGTCCACAAACAAAACATAAATTGTCGTAGGCCTTAGTTTCCATAAAATATTATGTTTTTGATGAAATGTTTTATTATCAAACAAAGTATTTCAAGATTGGTCAACATCAATTCCTTTTTTTTATTTGATTATTGTGACAAAAAAACTATCTAGGTTGTTTAAATTTGAATCAGTGGTAGTACCTTCTTGGTGAAAAGTGTTTTTCTCAATTGTAAAACAACATCAGTCAATATTACTTAATAACTAACTGTTAATATCTGCTCTTTAAAATGGCAGATTACATGTTTGACAATGGAACAACTCCAGCACAGGTTTTAATTCACTTTTAAATCATAAACCTCCAACAGGAATGGAAATAAAATAGCATGATGCAATTTCACTACATTTGCCAAATGACATAGTGGCTGCTGAACTTCTAAAAGATCAAATAAAATGTGCCAAATAAAGCCCCACCAGCACCTGCTCATCCTTCTAAGGCAAAGGATTTGTTTCCCGCTGTCTGCTATGTACGTTCAGTTGTTAAAGGCAGGACCGGCACATTTTGACAGCCAAACACGTTCTTCTCACCGGTGGGGATTCAACAGGAACATATGCCGGCTTTGATATGTAAAGCGCAGCTTGTGGCAAAACATCCAAAGGATAATTTACTTGGGACATGAAAACTAATGCCCATCTGGTCATAAGATTCAGCCAATGAAGGGCGGTGTGCCCTCTACCTGAGGTTGGCGCCAGCAAAAGGAAGCAGCATATATATGAAGAAAAGACGGGAGGAGGAGACTGCAGAGATTTCATTTTAACCTGCCAGTGTTTGAATCAAAGGTAGTTTACAATGCTTGAAAACGTTATTATTGTCATACATAATTATAACAATTATTCCCCGACAAATGTACTATCAGAAAGCTTGAACCTCTTGCACATTTACAGCATTTTCTATAAAGGTCCCAAACAATTTTGACAATGAAAATAGACATCTTTGAGAAAGTTTTTCCCAACTCCCCAAAGTCGTATTCCTCTTTTCTGTAAACAAAAATAACTATAACGTACTTTCAAAATATTTTCCTGTTTATTTAAATATACTATGCAATATACAATTAATAATAAACTAACAACGATAACACTAAAAGATAAAGCCAATTATTCAAAGACTTGGGAGTATAGTTTTTAGCCTAAAGATATCTACAGTATAACTTGATTTAAAGACAACTTAAAATTTAAATCACTAGATTAATGTTTTCTACACCTAGAAAGCAGCATAACATTGTATTGCTTTGTGGCAACACTGCCAAAAAGGTTTCTTGGAAACTAATTTTCTTTTGTGATATTATAGAGAACCAGAATCTGCAACTACCTGGGACATCAGTGAAACATACATCATATATATGCACACATCTGTGATCCAGAAGAAGCACTTTGATGAGAGTAATGTTGACAATAGGTTCAATATAATTGACAAATACATTAGAGAATGGTTCATCTTTTAACAAACATCCGTGAGAGGTATATGAGTTTTCCTCAGTCTTATGTTTTGCCCTAATGATAAAAAAAAGTATAAAAACTGCAGTTTTCAGAGAGATACTTAAACAGTCTGCAGCTCTATTTTAGTCAAATCAAAATTCCATATGGACAATTGAACCCATCAGAAGTACCTTGTGTAAAAGCTTATTTTAGTGGGTCAAACCCAAAACATAGAACAAGTAACAATTTGATGTTACTCAGGGAAGATGTATGGCAACACAGCCCCATAGGGAGCAATTGTCCACAGTATACTTCAGTAAATAATGATAGCCATGTTGCTAGTTTAGTTGAATACGTGCTATTGCAAACTCGGTGTACACGGACCCCACTGTCTATTGGTTTGACAACGGGATATTTCATGGGTTCCGATGTAGCCAGCGGACATCTGGGCAAATACATATTTTCCATTTGTTTTTTGCAGTCCGATGAGCAACTTGAGAGGTGATAGTTGCTGTTGCAAGACGACGGGTACAACTGGGTTCACAAGTAGCCCGTTTACAATCTAATTTTAAACCGATAAAAAGTCGAATCATTCAAAGATGATAGTCGGTGGGCTCAGAGATTGCATTTCAGCCAATGCGTTCTGCTTCCTTCGCTCTCCTTATGGACCTTCGACCTGCATTCAAAGACGGTTCGAACGTGATTACTCGATACGACGGAGACTACAAACGGAAACCAGAACACTTTTGATACCAAAATCTCGTCCTGTGGCCTATAGAGATTAGACAGTGCATAACAAGATCAATAAATAGATACTACTTTGCATCGTATGCAGCAGTAAAAATCTTTAGGGTTCTCATAAGGCAGGTGAACCACTCTTAAGTGTATTTGACAGTCGTGTTATTGAGCCTGGGCTCTCATGATGCTTCAGCACTCTCTGACTGCCATCCTTGTGATTGTCTACAATGCATACATGCATTTATGTGTACTAAATTAATCAATTGTAGCATACATGTAGAGCAGGTGTCATTTACATACAACTTCAGCAGTGCCTGAATTCTGTATCTCGGCTAAATAAAGGACATCACACCAGCGTCACACCCACGCAACTTGTGTCCAACGCTCATGCCTCCAAGTCTGTAAGTTCTCAGCATAATATGAAACGTTTGGTCAGATCTTACAAGTCTTGCTGTTCTGAAGCGGAGAGGTTGCAGATACTGGTTTTCTACCGGGTTGTTGTCACCAATGGACCATTAAACTGCAATTCATACTGTAGGTCACTTACTCATATGCAGGCATCACAGTAACTGTGGCAATACACCTGAGCTGTATACTGTATACGCAGTGTCAAACAATGAATATGAGCAAATGTTGTCATGAGCCTGAGGTAAGTCAGGGAGGGTCCAGCATCCAGTGAGCGAGAGCCAAATACATCTGGAACTCCAGCAACACTGCTTGTCTGTCAGTGTGTGTGTGTGTGTGTGTGTGTGTGTGTTTCAAACAATATAAAAACATATTGAGATTGCAGATGTACAAACATAATAATTTGTTAATTAACGCCTATAACAAATCTGTACAATTTAGATCTATTTAATATATTAAACTATGACAATTGTTATAACATCAGCTGATTTTTTTGGGGGGGATATTTCACGAAATTATTTTTATGTAATCACACGTTTCACTGCTTTGTTGTCCGTTTTCTATTTCAGATACATTATGTCAATATATGTGCCATCTAATGCCAGGCTGGGTTTCCCAACATGCCAGTGTCCCACAAAAGTATTCTTTTTTCTTTCAAGAATTTAAAAAACAAATAGACTTTTCCATTGACACTATTGTACTTTTTTATTAGACATCAACTTTTGAATGGTTTTCTTAAATGATGGATTTATGAAGCAACTCAATGAGCATGACACTGTCATTTTTATTGAAAGACAAAGTTGCTGAACATGTGTTTTTTGCAGGGCATTGTTGTAAACTCTCTTGTTTCCGAGATCAACTTCACCCTCATTGACTTGCAGTAGAGTGGGTCCAAGCTGATGGGAAACGGGTCCCTATTTGTTTAACATTAACCTGGTTTTAACAGCAGAAACAAACCATGTCCAGGGTTCACAAAAGAAATCCAACCCTCCTTAAGGATGCACATTACTCCACCAATCTCCAATCTGTAAAGCTTCACCCTCATGAAAATAGTAGCTTCCATAACATTTGTTCACCAGCTCACGTAAAAACTAATATACTAATTGTGACATTTCACTGGGATCTCTCTCAGATGTCTCTTTGGAATCCACTGGTCGATGTCACGTGTCAAAAACAGTAGACAGTGTTTTGTACTTTGACGTTGTGAACTTGCAGAGCTGACCTTGGACATGAACCCTGTTTGATTCTGCTGTTGGCATCAGGTGTGTATGTGGTAGAGGCTTGATGACAGCTGTTCATTTTTGACTGACATTAAGGGCACATCTTCTGTCTTATATGATGTAAATAAATAAAAAAACACCAAGTATCTTTAATAAGTAGAAAAGACTGTGGCTGTTACTGTATATACATGCATTTACACATTTCTATATGACTGATGAGCATGTGATTCTCTAAGGATGTATTTGATTGTGACAATGATACAAGTGGAAGAAATTAGATTAGATATTCCTGTATTAGTCACAAAATGGGGGGATTTGCAGGATTACAGCAGCAAACAGGGTAAACTGCACACAAGAGACAAAGTAAAAAGTCAAAACAAGTGATATAAATAATAAATATAAAACATCTACAATACTAAATAATATATATATATACAGACAGAATAAATGTAACCATTATGAACAGTTGTTAAATCACAGTCGTAGATAATTACTGTATATATTGCATTATATCGCATTATTTCTCTATTGTTTTTTGTCATTATGCTGTAGCATTTAAATGTTTCCATGAGAATAATTGAAATATAATCCTTCAACAGAGTAGTTATCAATGGAACAAAACCTGCAGTAACTGATTATTTGGCTATTTGATGGCAGCAGATACAAGTGGTAAACAACACTGACGAGTCACCTTTAAGTTGAAATGGCAAACTTGTTGACAAACAATTATCTATACATTTAGTTCATGTGAAACCACTTTGTGAATGCAATCCAATAGGAACACTCTTTTTGCTCTGTATTTGGTCTCTACCAACTCTTGAGGGAAACATCTGGCTCTTTGGCTGCTGAATGCTCCACTATGTTCAACTGGGGCGGCTGCGACTCAGAAGGTAGAGCAGGTCGCCAGTAATCGGGCGGAAGTGTCCTTGGGCGGCTGCGTTGGGAACCAATGCTATGAGAGTGGTGAGAATAAACCAGAGCAGTAACGTTTATGGCCAGACAGCTAAAGAATTAGCTGAAACCCGTTCTGCAATGTTGAGGGGAGCCGGAGATTCAAGTGATTGTTCTCTGTAGGTTTCATTACCACAAAAGACCTCTCTCACATTGAGAGAGGTCTTTTTATATCATGTTAGTGTAATTATGGGCAACTGTGGGTCACTGGTTAGCAGGTCTGCTTTTCAATCAGAGGATCGGTGGTTCAATCCCCGGCTCCGCTAGTCCATACCAATGTGTCCTTGAGCAAGACACTTAACCCTAATTGTGTCTACTGTATAGCATGTAAGTCGCTTTGGATAAAAGCATCAGCTAAATTAAATGAAAATGAAAAATGAAATATCACTTCCATACAAAATTAGTCGTATAGTGTGTGTTATGTGATAGAGGCCCGATACAGCAGGTCCACACACAGGTGTTTTCACTTGTTGCCTAATTAGAGCTTCTATCAGAACTGTGTTGACGTGCACAGACTGTGATTGGTTCACTCATTCACTCTCCTGTTATTATTAGGTGACATCAACCCATCCCCCTCCTTACTGGTGGTCTCATCAGGCTTGGTAATGATAATAACCCATGTCGTGGTGTATGTTGACCATTTCAGTCGAAAGCTTTACACTCCTTCACGACTGTCAAGCATTTAAAAAAATATCCGTGCAAGTTCGTAAAAACAATCATGACATTTTCTTTTCTTTTTCGTCTTTACAGGTTTCAGCTAGTCCTCAGGTCCTTTGGTAGTGTGATTGTAAACCTCATTTTCATGTCATGTTTTTCCCCCTGGTTTCACTATTTTATCAGTTAATAGCTTCAATTCCACAGAATGACATGCTTTTTGTTATCTGTCCCAGCTTTCGTGAGCACCTTCTGAACAGTGCCATGTGCACTGGTGGTTGAAATGAATTTTCTTTAACGTAGTCTCTTAGTACTCACTTGTCACGGTGTAACTAAACCTGTTAAAACAAAAGCACTGTATATGTAAAGAGAGGATTTCCGCCAACCAGCCTGACTGTTTAAGGAGGCTTTCAAAGTTTTGTTGATAATTTTCAGCCTGCATGCAATTTGCAAAATGAAATTGGCTGCTATGTAAACTATGGTATCCAGTTGTTTTTTTTGCTGTTTCCTGTTATGTTTGTTATTGTTGTGCAGCTTTTTGCAGAAATCCTCTCACACAGTGCAGCTTCAATTAGTAATAACAGTCAAGTCACACTTAAGCCAGAAGCCTGCAAAACATTCAATGACAATTCCAATGACGATGTTCATTTCCCTCCCATGCATTCGTTCCCTCATCTCTGCTCAGTTTTTATCTTCTCCTCTAACCCTCCAGTCCTCCATCCGTCCTTCTGCCCTTTATCTTTTAACCCCTCGCACCCTGCATATGCAAATACATCCCCATTACACTAATTGGCTCTGGGAGGTTTGAATATTTCAAACCATCTTCACTGCACAGAGGAGTGATTATGGGCTGTGGCATAACATTGCACAAGCGTACGTGCTAATGGAAATCTCTCTCTCACACACACACACACACACACACACACAGAGATTGAAGGCATGAACGAGTGAACAGAGGTCATGTAATTTACACACACTGTGCTTGTCATATTAACCAAATGAAGCAGGGCCGAGTTATGGGGTTCTGACAGTATTACAGTTTGACAGGGAGTTATGAGGGTGCTGTGGGGTTAAGGTGTGTGTACTGTATATATGTGTCAGACCACCCTGCATCAGAATGAATTATGCAGCCATTATTCATGGTTGCATCTGTAGAGGAAATGCACTCTGATCTCTCTATAGAAGAACATTGAGTGTGGTTTGGTATTCCTTTACACTTGACCTCTGAGAAGAATTTCTACTGTGAGAATTTTTTGTGTATATTTTACGAGAGTGCTATCGTAGCCGTATTGAAAAAAAAAAGTTTCGAGAACTTGTTCTTGACTCCAAGGTCAGTTCAACAACATCAGTGGTTTAACACAACAAACCAACTCAACTCCACTTATCCGTTGCTCTCAACTGCATTACATCGTCTTCATTGGTGAGTAGGAGTTTACACAGTGGTCAATGATTTCATCAATTGCAGTTTTAGGACTTTTTGTCAGTGTTGGCTTGGTAAAATGCTCTTGAAAATCTCGTACTGTAAGCAAACATATTCAAAAGCAGAATGTAGGACATCTCGGTCCTCGTCAACCTTCATCAGATTAATATGTTTCGATAGGCTGTAAACATGTAGATTTATAAAGAAGAACTGACCTTCAGCTTCCTCTTGGTTCTTGTTGGGTAATAAACTGGCAGTGACTCTCACTAACAGGGCGTGTCCACTCACACCCACTACAAGACCACCAAGTGTGTGTGTGTGTGTGTTTGTGTCGAGGGGCGTGATCGTCAATAATGAATCACTGCTGCGTTCGTCATTTGTTTTCTACTTTCATTTGTTCTCTCCCTCCATCTTTCTCTCGTCCATCACTTTCTACATTACTCTCTTCAGCTCCATCAATTCTTTCACATCACTCTCTTCCTCTTTTTTTCCAAGCCACATCCC
The DNA here is from genome assembly GCA_023566465.1 of Cottus gobio. NCBI lineage: Eukaryota > Metazoa > Chordata > Actinopteri > Perciformes > Cottidae > Cottus > Cottus gobio. The sequence continues at coordinate 18,863,144 of CM042220.1, forward strand.
TCTCTAATCAGCTTGGCCTTACATTTCTCTGTTGTTCTGCTGTTCTATGTCTTAGCACCCTTTCAGCTCAATGCCAGTAACATTTAAGTAATCTGAATTTAGGCCATGGCTCATGTAGTGATCTCCTTATTTCCATCCCCCAATTTAGTATTTAACCACTGCTGCCCTGCAACAGATTTGACCATACAGTAATCATTATAGTTTGAGTTTGATGTGGGATATTGTTCAAACTCACAAAATATTTTTTTTTTGATAGGTGCACAATAAATATGACACTACATTGTGGAAATATATGGCTTTAACACCCCTTAAACTACTTAAAGGGAAGCAAAAGAAACAATATGCTTGAGTGTAACTATTGAATACAATTTAAAAAACAGTGAACAAGATGACAGACAAACAGAAATCTCAGCCGACTTTATCCCAAACAAGCAATAATCCACATGATCTGCCTTGCTCTGATATTTTGAACCAGGGTCACCACAGAGGAAAAGAGATGGGCGGGATTGGGGATTACTGTTGATCCACGCAAATCAAAAGAGCATAGCCGTAACCTCACGAGGACGTGACTCTGCTTGTGTTTGTGTGAGTGTTTACAGTAAGAGTCTTCGTGAGCCGGCTTGTGACCGCCCCCAACGCTTCCATCTCCCTGCACATGTGTATTTTTACTTTGCTGTATGCATCGTATACATTCAGCTTCATTCATGCTCACAGGACCAACAAAGTGATGTGTGTTTTATCGACTGGAATATGAATGTATATCGTTTGTAGAAGTCTCTGCAGTCACTCATATGTGAAATCCTGGTTAATCTCAGCGATCTGTATATAATATAATTGGGACAACGTTTCTAGCGACAGGATTATTGTAAATACATCATTTGCACCAATGTGGCGGAAACAAGGTAATCTCAGCTCTACAGAGCATTTCAGCATGTTTCAGCCCATATAGTAATTGTCATTTAGAGCGTTTGTACAGATCATAGACTGTAAGTTGACATAGTCACTGTGACGTTAGCCATTCTGTTTGGGCTACGGTTTTGAAGCTCCAAGTAAGGCATGTCGGCTGTGGCAATCTTGTTTTTTTGTAACCAGAAGTGACACGAGAAGTACCACGAGATACTGAATAAGAGGTGCAACTAAACAAGAGATATTATACAATGTCTTCACTTAACCGTGTGAAATGTGTGTTTCTTGTTTTCAAGACTTCTGGGGACATTAAATTGACTCATGTATTTCCTGGAGACTCACCATATCCCAACCATAATTGCTACCAGCCTTATCCTAACCCATACTTTAACCCTAACCTGACCCTAACCTTACACTAAGTCTTCACCCCATAATGTAATGATTTATGTTACACAAATGTGCATTTTGTCCCTATAAGGAAGGCGAGTCCCCTCACTGTGATAAACAGATTTATGTCCCTACAAGACAAGTAAAAGACACCCACACACACTGTCAGGCTTTGAAGTCAGTCCATCGCTGCTCAAAGGAATAGAAGGTCACAGATACACAGCTGATTAAACAAACTGCACGTAACTGTGTGTGTGTGTGTGTGTGTGTGTGTGTGTGTCTTGTAATGGCTGTGATTTAAGGATATGCTCTCAATACCCTCCTACTTCCTGGAACATCATGTAACTGTATTACCTCGCTCTCATTAGATACTCATTCAGACCAATCAGATTGCTCTGTAATCTAATCATTGCGAATATATTATGAGAGGAATCCATTATTACTGCAACCATGCAGCTAATTAGAAACTGGGACGCACCACCTGCTTTGTATTTGTGTCATTGTACATGGTTATGGATTTACTACACCGGCCAAATGAGTACATTTAGACGCCCATTGACTCGCCACTGAGCTGGTTTGGGTTATGTGGAGACATTAGAGATATATATTGTAGACTTAATATATTTCTTGTTGTCCTGTGGTGCATGTTTGTGCCTCAGAGAGTAAGCTTATATGTGTTCATGTGAATGTGTGTGGCCTCCAAATGAATACCCAGCTCTTGTGAATTGAGAGCTATGGACGGAGAGACAACGCGGTCGCCTTGACCTGATAACTCAGGTTGTGTGGTGTGCTGGGAGTTACTTTAACTTGGCTTTGATATTATGACTCAGAAAGCCTGGATGTGTCCTCACTCAAGTCTATGTTTGTGTGTATTAGAGAGTGTGTACTTCCTGTTATTTTATGTTTGTGTACACATTTGTCATTGTTTAATTGCTGACTGTCTAACCTTCTTAACGAGAGCAGAAGAGGAAGACAGAGATGATTGTGAGGAGCAGGAATGGGATTTGGTTATTTGGCAGATGCTTGCAGAGCGACTTACAGTAAGTGAGTAAATTAATTTACGGGAAGTACGAGATGAATGGAAATTCACAAAGAGAGGAAAGGAGAAAAGTAATGAAACAACGCTAAGTCTTGACTAGAGAGATATGCAAATAATGAAGAGAGTGACAGGGAGGAAACACACATACACACATCTGAGACTCCCAATAGACTGCCACGGTTGCACTGGTTGATGTTGTTGCAATGGAATAAACATATTCTCAGACAGCTGAGAAAAATTATCTTGGAGAGTTTTACCCATCATTTTTAGACACCTCAAGGTTATTTGAGTCCATAAAAAACTATCCCCAAGCCTCATTACTGCTGCCAGTCACACGATAACTATGAATAAACATGGATGTACAATCACATCTGCAACATTAAAGACTTTTTGAATCTTAGATTTTAGACAGATTTTAAATCATTTTTTATCTAGAGTATTAAAATGTTAAGATTGAGGGTGAGGTGAAACAAAATCCTCTGAATGAAAACCGTGATATGTTTCATACGTCCACCAAGGGACATGAGCGGACAGCGCTTAGCTTTAAGGAAACGATCTGTATCGGAAACAGCCCAAGCGACGAGCTGCATTATGCCACCAAAACAACAATTAAGTGTGCAAACTGGTTTCAGACACATTTGAAGTTACTTGTCACAATGGTATTTTATCTAACTTGTAATTCTGCTGAACAACATAGATGAACAATATTATACGTCATAGTACAAGGAATTTAAATCATCAAAACAAGTGATATTTGCAGCCAAAGATTAAATACATTGCATGCATCCTTTCCCTAACACATGCACTGTGAATAGGTTTGGCTGCTATTCCTGCATCATAACAAGCTTTAGCAGCCATGGAGAGTGTCAAAATTATTTTCCCAAAATGACACATCTCTTTAGAATTCATATTCACTTCCAAAATCCCTAATTTATTTATAACGTAGTCAACAGAGCAATTTTATAGTGCTGAGTGTTTTTTTTTCCTTTAATGAATAGTTTGATTGCAGCATATATTTACCACATAAAAATACAAAAATAACACAAGATTCATAAACCACAAGTAGATTAAAGTGAAAAGAGCAGATTGGAATGCATTCCATGTTCCTCTCTTCTGCTTCTTTTCAAAACCGAAAAGCGCAGGCATATATACGCTGCATAAACATATACTTTACTGTATGCAGTGTAATGGTTATGGACAGTCAGACTCGTCTGCCCACGAGCACGCACAGAGTTTAAATAAAGTTTAACAGTAAACATTCCCCCGGCCTGTTTGACATTTAACCCTCATGAACTTGTTCTATTCGTCCTCCGTTTCTCAGCTGAAACAACAATCCTCACTGTGCTTGTTTGTGTTTCTGCATATTCACAAAAATAAACTGATGAGAATTTATTGATGTTTTGATCATTCAGAATAAGGAAGAGGAAAGATGCGTTTGTGTGTCTATGTTTGTTGGCTTAAAACAAATTTGGCTTCATAAAACTAATTCATATTTTCGAGGCCTTTGATCTGACATTTAAGAAGAAAAACAAACAGGGTTTTTACTTGCATTCATTTAAAACTTTAAGATGTTCAAGTAAAGGTAAAATATTTGGACCCTCAAATGCAGTGTGTGCCGTCTGATGTGCTTTCATTTGTGATATATTCCTCAGTGGAGGAATAAGCATTTTTCTCTGCTGCACTTTTACACAATAATACAATTAGATCTCTGAGACACCACTGCTACTGGTCCCTGAAGAGTTGTCTAATATCGGACACAGTTGTTAATCCGCTGCTGAAAACACCCCAGAGTAAACACTGCCAATGTTTTATAAATGAAATAGACAGATTGCATACATCTAGCAAGAAAAGGGTCAATTCAGGAGTAATAACTACATGCAGAACTACAGAAAGTACACCACTGATTTCCTGTACTTAAGTCGTTTTCTTTGGAAATCTGTACTCCACTATTTATATTTCTGTTAACTTTTACTTCACTACATTTTGCAAAGAAAACTGATACTTTTACTCTGATAAATTTCCCCTGAAACCTTTGTTACTCGCTACAAAATTTAAATATATCTTTAGAAAAATGAATCATGAGACCAACATCGAGGACTGTGGTGGAACACAGACTCCACGCAAGCAGGTTTGGCAAATCACAATATTACGCATTTGTCCTCTTCATCCAGTCCAGCGGTCCCAAACCTTTTTTGCGCCACGGACCGGTTATGTGTAAGACAATATTTCACGGACCATCTCTGGGTGACGGGAGACGTGTATGTTCTTTATGTACAGAAAGAAAGAAAATCAACAATTTTAATGTTCCAATGAGATTTATTCTTTCAAAACATTGCATTGTAACCGTTTCAATATTTTACTGAAGTAATACAAAAATAACTTGTCTAACTTGTCAAGAGAAGGAATGCAGCATTACATTGTTTTGTGAATGACTATTCACATACAGACAGCATTTAAATTCTCAATTAGAACCTGACTGGACAGAGGGACTGGGTTAAACATAACACCAATCTGCAGTCCACAGCATACACTGTAAAGCAAAAGTGGTGGAACATTTATACATACATCATTCAAAATAAGTACCATAGATGTTAGAAAAAAAAGAGACACAGCAAAAACATTGTTAAATGAGAGTACCTTACATATTTTTGTGTGTGTGTGTGTGTGTCTCCTTCTTTGAAACCAACTCAGATATACAGACCTATATTCACATCTGGCTCCAGCTGCGCCATGGACTGTACTTGATGTACATTCATTACAAGCTGGTTCTTCTAGGTTTGTAACCTTGGTTTTAGTTCACCAAAATCATTGCAACTTCTCCTTCAACCAGACTGGACAGAGATGGAGGGAAGATGAGCTCACAGCACCTTCTCTCAGAATGAAGAGGATCTCAATCGCAATGTGTCGGAATGAGTCATCATCATCAAAGTCCTTTACAAATAATAAAAAAAACACAATTACATTTCTCATCAAATAATTATCAATAATGTTAAGCAATGTAGCGTAGTTACAGGAGAATCAGATGCACAAGGGAAGGTGTGAACCTTATTCTAGAAAACTATGCTCACAGGGTTCATCAAATAATGGTGACATTTTTAGATGATGCTGTCATGGTCCTTCTAGATACTCTTTCAGAAAGTAAGAGTTACTTACAAAGGCTGTTTTGTAGGCGTCTGTGGGATTGTCCCCAAGTATTATAGGAAGCCCCCTCAGCACCAGTGTCCAGTTGGCGCTGTAGTCTTTTGGGGTAAAAAACAAAAAACAAGTTACACAGCTATAATGACAAGAAATAAATGGTCTATAAGAAAGTTGAACAGTAGCACTTTCTGTGTCATGTCACTACATCAGCTGTGAAAAACAATGCAAACGCATTATGGAAATGTACTAACCTTTGTCTGTTGAGAAAGCTCTGGCAACAGCTGCCCAACTCTTTTAGATCAAAATATATCGATAAGCCGAAGACTGTGCCGATCAAGGCTTTCGTATAGTTTTTGCTTGAAGTTCTTGCCCACCATCCGGTTGAACTCCATGACAGAGAATGATTCAGTATCACATTTCAAGAGTAAATACAACTTTTCCAGTGTGAAGTAAAGCCACCTGCAAAGTAGTGCTGGAATAACACCCATAAATGTCCTTGCTGGATTGGAAATGTTCATTCTATAGTTAATTAATTACACTCCATGTTCCACATACAACTGACCAATATGCCACCCGTCATACCTTCTTTTAATTTGCCTTGACAAGAGACATCAAATAATGATAAAAAGAGAACAATGCAAAAACATTAGAATAAAACTCTCAAACATACCTGGTCTTCTGTGAACAGCGCAGGCCAGCGCTCCACCATCACGCGTATGGCAAGTTCAGACTCCATCACAAGAACCTAAAAACAGAACATAAGACAACTATTAGCTCAACTTCCAACTCAACTTCCAACTCAACAACCAGTTCCAGTAGCATTGACTCCATGCAAAGCGTTAACCAGCCTCTGCTAATAACCATTTACCGTTTCCCACAGGATTGGAGTATACCTTTGGCAGGGGGGTAGACAAGTGTCTGATCTTGTAATGTAGCTCTACATGGTGTACGTTAGGCTAACGTTCGCTAGCTATCCTAAATGAAATGAGACCATTCGTGTAGTAGACAGATCGCCGGCGAGTTAGTGAGGAAGTGTTAGTTGAACGATATGGTTGATTTAAGTCGTTTCTACTCATTCATCATTGCAGCACTGGTTGGTAACTTAACTACGTTATCTAACGTTAAGTTAGCAGCATTACGTTAGCTAACGTTAAGTTAGCAGCATTACGTTAGCTAACGTTAAGTTAGCAGCATTACGTTAGCTAACGTTAAGTTAGCAGCATTACGTCAGCTAACGTTAAGTTCCGTAATGCTGCGCTCTCGCGGCTAGCTAACGTTAAGGGTTGACAGGAGCCGCGAGAGCGCAGCATTACGATTTGAACCATGTCGGAGTTGGAGATGCGTGTGTGTAGCAAGTGGGGCTAGCTAAGCTGTTATGCTTCCAAAATGTGTTTCTGTCACTGTTTCAGAGAAAGCATGTACAGCACCTTTTAAAAGCATGGAGCGCTGACATCAACAAAGAGGAAAAGGGCTCCTGAGACTCCCTCCAGCAGCAAGCAGACCACGTTAGTGGACCCCTTCACTGTCTCGGAGGTCCATTGACAAAGCTGTCTGTAGTATGTGGTCCAAGGGCTCCAGCCATTCTGTGCTGTTGAGCATATACTTCTAAACGCACTGTTACAACTGTTTTATAGTGTCATATTGCTTTTCTGAGAATTCTGATGCCAACTCCTTGTCCTTGGTCATGGTGGCCACAGTACTTGGAATAAAGAATAAACTTGCTAATTCTCCAAATTCTGACCCTTTGCTTTTTTATTAACAGCATTTACTTGTACTTTGACTTTGAATATTTAAGTACATTTAATATCATAAAATGACTTCTGATACTTAAGTACAGTAAATATCAGATACTTTAAGACTTTTACTCAAGTAGTATTCTAATAGGTGGCTTCTAATTTTACTGGAGTAATTTTCCAGTAAGGTATCTTTACTTTTACTCAAGTATAGCTTTTGGGTACTTTATACACTACTGCAGAAAATATAACTACTACAGAAAATATGTCTGATGGTGTGATGATAAATGTGTGTGTCTGTGTGTGCGATGTCAATGCCTTTTGTCTCCTTCCCTTGAGTGAGGTTTTGGAGTAATGCATAATGGTTTGCTGTCACAGGACGTGCTGTCTTGTACTGTCAAAACAAATCTGTGTGTGTGTGAGATGGATGTGGATGGATTATGTTGTTTGTGTGTGTGCAGAGAGACTGTATAGTACATGGTGAGACTCGCTGCCCATTAACTTCAGACTCTGTAAACTGGAAAGTAGTTTGGTGATGTAAATTTCCAGCAGCTGTACTGTGTTACATTTAACAGCTAAAACATGCAGGCAGCAGATAGAGTAAAGTAAGTAATTCAGATGTGAAACAACAGTCTGTGGTGTTTTAAAATTGTATTTAATTGTATTTAATACACAATCAATCAGTCAAAGAGCATATCAAAGAGCCAGAATCAAACCAGCATGGACAGTATCTGCCCTGGCTGAAAGTTTGACCATCCACTTCCCCTCCCGCCTACGAGTCTGTGTCACTGTTCAGAGTGCGTCACTCGCTCTGAGCATCGCATTCAACTGGATGTGTTTAATATGCATGTGTCCACCAACACAACTATTCCTAATTAACTTTCCATTGCATTGTTTCCGTGGTGCCAACAAGTCATTTTAACACAGCACGTAATGTGCTGTGAAGAGGTCGTGGTCATTTGCCGTGTTTCTGTGAGATGAGGCTGCCCTGCACGGAGAGCGAAAAGATAGAAATTAATAGTTGACTTAGATTATTCTGATTGTGAAAAGAAAGGCTAAAATGACTCTTGCTTTTGCTATGGGGCTTGTTTTGGGATGAAAATAATAATGTTGAATGTAGTTTGAAAAAGTAATATTTGGTTCTAAACATTGCATGGCCTTCAAGTTGATGAATCCCTTCCAGCTGTCTCCATCACACTAGTTTGTAACTTTTTCTAACATTACAGTTACAGTAGCTGTCTTACAGAAACAACATACTCTGTGGGGGGCAGGTGCAGGACAAGCGACCGAGACTGAGGTCTAATCCACTGCTGCAGCGCTGACGTTGCTCTGACGTTAACGCTGTGTGTCGATTCCTGAAGGGGAATTGATTTTGTGCACCCATGGCCATTCCCCGAGCACTTACTGATCATTATGTGCGCGTCTGTGTGCGATAATGAATTGTCCAGCTATGAATCAATTATGTTTAACTTAACAAAGTCAGGATTGCTGCTGCTATTGGCAACAGGTTGAGGTGGAGGTATCCTCTGTTTTTCTCAGTGCATTTCTTTCTTTTCAGCCCTTTTCCTCTATTCATGCTTTCAATTTAAAAAGTGCTCCCCCATGTGGTCTTTCATCCATTTCACTTTCTCTCCCTTCAATTTTTTTCTCTCTTAATTTCCCCTCTCCATGCCATCAATTCCTGCATGACCAGGATGCTCCACATCAGCAGTTTTAGAGGCTCTAGCAAACAAATATTCCTACTCACGGGCGACAGAACGAGTTTGGCAGCCGTAACGTCAAAGCTGGCATCACTGTGTGGTGAGAGTAGTTTAGTTGGATAATGGGACCGCTTCACCAATGCCAAATGTTGGCATTCAAATATTTCATGCAGATTTAACCGAGTCACCTTGAAGATGTATTTGGAGTAATTGTACTGCTTTCCACAGCTATCTGGTTGTAACACCACAGACAGTTTATTTTTGCATGGCTTTGAATGAACCCTTACAGTAATCTCTTTCTTTCCCAATAAATATATTTAAGTCATATCATTTCTTGACTTCCTCATCTCATCTTTTTTGTATGATCTTGCTTTGGTTTTGTTTTGCTTCGTAGCCTCCTGCTTCCTCCTTCTCTTTCCTTTCCTGTTTCTCTCCAAGGAAACTGGAGTAACTCTCTTGTTGCTCTTACCCACCCCCTCCTCTCCATCATGCCCTTGTGACTGATGCTAGAGTTCTGCCTGCAGCACTAGATTGCATTTGTGCAGATGGCTAGGAACACACACACACACACACACACACACACAGGTTTGCATTAATACAGCGGGCTGGATGTAGGTGCCCCAGTTACATATGGAAAATAGGGCAGCGATAGTGGTTGTGATTAAGTTGTGTGACTGTGTGTGTGTGTGTTCTAAGGACGCTTGTTCTGCACATGTAAGGGAGGGTGAGCAAATGTCATCCTGGAAACTGGTGTGTGTGTGTAAAAGTGTGTGTGTTCTGCTTACATGGATCGTGGTTATCTGGATCGTGGTCCATGCCTACTACTCATTATATGAATAATTTCATATGTCATATTCATTGAATGTGCTGTAACTGTTTCGTTGTTCATTCTGTCTCCCAAAGGTTTTTACTAATTTTGGGGGAGTTTTTCCTGATCTGATGTGAGGTCCTGGGACAGGGATGTCATATGTGTTCAGATTGTAAAGCCCTCCGAGGTAAATTTGTAATTTGTAATTTTGGGCTACACAAAATAAACAGAATTTTGAATATTAAATGTAGAACATTTCAGTTAATTGTTGCAAAGATGATTTATGTAGTTGACATGTTGAATATACAGTTCCATAAAGATGAAGGCAATGTTTTAGTAGAAATGTAAAATATGGAGGACACATGGAGACGTAATAAATACAAATACTTAAATGAAGTGATTTTTATCAATGGTCTAATGGTAGTCGTATTAAGGGTAAACTATTGTGGAAGATATAATCGTTTGTTTTGATTGCTCCAATTATCATCTAATTATAATCTACTTTAATTTGCGCTTCCTGTTTACATGTCAGTGCTATTACTTTTATTTCTGCACACGTGCCATGATCAACATCAATCAGACAGAAAGCAGTCTATGGACATTATGCATTTACTGATCTGCAAGTTGACTCCAGACAACAGAGCCTGATCATACCATTATGATTAAAGCTAATGGATGTGACGGTGGTATCCATCATCTCTCTCTAGAGCCATGTCTCCGGCATGGTTATAAAGTTATAATACATACCTGTTCATCTAATAGGCACATTGCTACAGTTTGACTTCTTAAGTTTATTTTAGCTGGATAAATAAAGAAATAAAAATGTCTCAGTCTGATGCATAAAGTACTCTCGTCTCCATCCTGCATTTAAAAATAGGTATCCTCTCTGACACACAAGCAAACCTGAGGCAACTATAAATGGGCTCTCTCCAAGGAGAGCCTGTGTGACTCCAGTCTGACCCTGCTGCCCACTCGCCCCTCCTTCCTGCTGCAGAGAACACACACTATAAGATGGTGGAGAGGCTACATTCACTCCAGCTTCAGGCGATGGCTACATGTGTGTGTTCTCAAGCTATAATACTTTCACTAAAAGCATACACACGTGCATGCACATCCACTTGAATGACTCCACTTTTCCTCCGACACATTGCCTATATGTGTGTGTGTGTGTGTGTGTGTCTCGCATACAAACACAGACAAAGGACCTCATGGAAGCTTCCTCACAGCAGGTTACAATATCATCACTTCTCAACATTACAAAAGCACAATCAGTGGTGAGAAAATAACAAAACATCAGATGGGAAGAACTCCTGAAGGTGGAAGGAATCAAGAAAGAGGAAAACCTGACATGAGGATTAGCAGCAGGTGTAGTAGAGGTTGTGGTGTTAGAAAACAGGTTTTTAACATCTCATGCCCATGTCGGATTGTGTGTGTTCGGTTAAAGTATTTCAGACAATTGCATATTTGTCTGTCTTTGATATATAATATAATAGCCAATAAATCATTTCCGGGCTCTTAGGATGTCTGTCTGTATTTGTTGATGGTTTTAATCGTTTGATTTGAACTCAAATTTGATTTCAACTCCCCGTAAGTTTTGGCATTGAGATAAGTCATTGATCTTGGTTTCACGATGTATCCAGATACACTTAGATTGGTTGTGTGTGCACATTTCCTGTGTGTCTACGGCTAGTCTCAAACTGCATTATATTTTGGGTGCTCATCAATGGCTGAATGTTCGAGGACCCTTCATCTTTGGAGCGACTCACACTTTCTTAAACACCTTTTATTGTCCGTTTCCTACTGATATTGATTGACTGCTGACTCCTCACCCACTACTCTTAAGCGGCCCCCGCTCGTGATAACACAGCTGAGTGCATGGCCGCTGCTCAGCTGCCGGAGGAGCAGTGGGGGGAAAACAGTTTGCTCTCTTTTATTGTTTTGGACGGTGTGACTGTCGGCCAACAGCTAAGGAACAACCGGGCCACACACTGCTGACTGAATCAACGCCACTCAGCGGCCAGAGACACACTGGTGGAAAACAGTTTACATAATACATTTAGTCACGCTTAAGCCGTGAGACGGAGCTGAGATGCATGCCTACACAGAGCTGGTGCAGACATCCATATAGATTGCAATGAGAGCTTATCTATCTGTCTGATTCAGGGGGATTTCACCCTTTCCAAGTTGTTTTCTTTCCCTCTCTTCTTTTCAGCTGTGGTCGCTGCAGACACACCTGGTTGAGAGCTGCCTTACGACGAGTGCACCTTTAGTTCTCAATAATTACGGTAACAAGAAAAATGTCTGCAGCAGCCACTTTGTGTTTATGTATCTGTATCTAGGGTCATGAGACGATGAGGTGGAGTGTGTAATGTCACAAACATGGCGCATTCCCGACCGCACACACGGTACGTACCATTTGACCTCTAACATGTCGTTTCCTTTCTGTGTGTGCAGGAGAGAGGGACTATAATTAAATGTTGCGATTAAAGTAGGCGATGCAGAAAGAAGGTAAACACGCGGCTACGAGCTGTCCTCAAGAGAGAGGGAGGATGGAGCAGATATGAACTGCAGAGGAAAAGAGAAAGGCAACGCGATGGTTGACTAAATATTCTTGATTGAAATGGATGCGCTACCAGATGGTGGGAGACGGAGGAAAAGAAAAGAGACAGACTGGATGAGATAAGGAGGAAGAAGAAAATTAATTCGAGATATGAAAAAGAGGAGAGGCAGATATATTTTGTTATACAAAAGGAAGTGTAGAAAGACACGACTCACAAGCATCTCACACATACATGCTTAAGGGCAATATGGTTACAAATAACGTCTTCACGATTTTTGATGCAGTGGCAAATTATTGCAAAATCACCACATCAAATGTGATTTCATCTGCGTTCTTCTGTAATGTTTCGGATTATTAAAAATAACTTTCAATAACCAATTTCTTTGTTTTTAATTATATTTTGATTGAAATCATTGACTGGGTGAGCATAGTTTTATAAAATCTTCACACAATATATTATATGATAAACTGATATGTAGATCAGATTATTGATAAATGCATATTCATCACACTGAATTATTACCCGGCTCTGTGCACATGTGAGACTAGAAGAGAAGGGGGACTCAGAGAGGAGAGCGAGAGCAGGAAGGAAAAAATAAAAGATTTCCCACAGAACGTGCAGTAGTTATTGGATACTTTATGAGTTGCTCTGCATTGAACTCACAATAACTGCTGGATAAAAGAGAGAAGAGGCTAAAATACAGAGAACTTTAAGAATTAGTTTAAGAGAGACGTCAAGTGAACACCAAAACTTTGACATTGCCACTTAATTAAGTAATTATTTATTTGAAACTTGCATTTATGATTCACATTGGGAGTATAATTAAGTAATTATGGTAAATTAATCATCTTTATAACTGAATTATGCCATATTTATCTTACATATTATACAGTATATACAGCATGTATTACAGATTTCTTTCAATGTGTTTTTTTGAGTGTACAATGAAGTGCTCAGTGCAGAATCTTGGACAATGTGTCCCTGAACTTACACAGGACATTAACAAAAAGTTGTGTGTGTGTATCAGGCATGTACGGTCTATTTTTTCATCTGAATCAAGAATCTAAAGATAGAAGGTGTCAGATGCCGTATGGATTCTGAAGCCCTCAGAGAGATCTTTGGTCAAACCTGACTGCACTTGTGTTGAAGGAGAAAGCAGCTTCAGTATTTTTTTGCACTTCTAAAAAGGTAGGTGCGTGTGTGTGTGTGTGTGTTATGTGGATGCGTGTGTTTCTTTTTGTCTCTGTGGAGCTTCAGCCTTCATCTTGAAGCTGTCCCAGCAGGCGGGGTCTTCCTCTGTCAGAGGTGAGGCTGAGGCGATGAGGTCACTGAACGACAGCAGTGTAAATGAGGTGGGAGGAGGAAGAGCTGGACGAAGAGGCTGCCAGTAAGCGAGAAGAGAGTCTATAATTAGTCAAATAGAGTAGTGTCTAATAGTGATACGATTAATGGTTCATTTCTGGGTTTTTTAAAGTTATTAAAATTCACAATTTGTCATTTATCGATCATTATTTAGCCTGTAAAATGACTGAAAATGTTCCCACATTGCATGTTCCTAGAGACCAATGTGTTATGACACATAAAACCTTCCTTTAATTATGAATCTGAGAAAAATCCTTCTGAATGAGAACAGCTGTAGATGTTACGAGCCCTTACTGCAGAGTCTGCTGGTCCGAGGGCTACAGCAACATGATGCTCAGCATCCAGCAAGCTCTCCTGCAGAAACACACACACACGTATCAGCACATGCACATATATAGTCTGCATATATTGATAAATAAAAACCTCTACACTCATTCAAATTCAGAGCAAGTACTACATGACAAATAATGCATATGAGCCACCTTATCAGACACGTTCATACATTCACACTGCATGCATCTACAACTATTGAATATATGCATGTGAACATCTAGTATCTGTTTGCATGATGAATTGCAAGGACAGTGTGCAAAGTTTCAGTCAGATAACCTCTGCGTTTAGAGGTCACACATTCCCGAGCAATATCAGGTTCCTGCGATAAAGCAGACATGCATTCACTGAAAAATGTCAACGCTTCGCTTTAAGATGAATCCATTCCACAGCGTGATTGATGCAGTTATGTAACTTTATACAACTGTATACAACGTTGCTTGTGTAATTTGATGAAGATTATATTAACATAAAACATGCTTATTATATATATATATATTTTTTTTTTTAATATAGATAGATTGATAGATAGATAGATAGATAGTATCTAAAATGGTAAAAACATATTTTTAAAGCTGTTTTGTTTGTTTAGAGATGTTGTTCTAGTCCAAATGTAATTGCCTTTGTAGCTTGAAAAATACAGTTGGACATTAAAGGCCAAAAGCTGTGTGTGTACGTGGGAGTAACAGGTGGCGGTGTGTAGTGGGGGTTTAGTTACAGAAAATGGAAGAGCGTAAGGGAACATAAAAAGAATCTCAAAGGGAAATGATGAGGACAGAAATGTAAATATGTTGTAAATGTAGCTGTTTCAGTGGCTATGTTATAGTCTGCTTTCAATACGTGTTATGTCCCTCAGTTCCTGTATAGCGGCTGCAGGGGTGACATCACCAGAGGACGGCAAGAAATACAAAATCTCATAGCTGCTTTAGTAAACTTTTATAACTAAATATTAACATTTACTTCTCTCTCTCTATCCGTCTTTGCTTCACTGATTATTTCTTTGACTTTTGTACTAGAACACATTCTCCATCCTTTATGCCGTGGTTACTTCACTGCCCTACAATCTATAGTACATCTATAGAAGTGAGCTTTTACTCCCCGGTGTGAAAACAGACACTAAAACAGCATTAAGCCTCCATGACCTCAAGAGAGCGGAGAGGAGACGCAACATCAGGCTTTTTCAACCACTGGTAACCTTTTCACGGTCACTTGTTAATCCACCTGCCACTGGGCATGGAGAAAAGAGTAAGAGGAGGGGAGGGGAGGGGGAATAGAGAGGAAAAACACATGGGAGAGAGAGGAGGGGGGGAACACGGAAATAAAGAAAGAAAGTAAAGAGAGAGAGGAAATAACAGAACACATCAAAGGGAATTGCAGAGAGGACGAGGAATAAAAAGGAGCAGAAAAGAGGACAGAAAAAGGGAAATAAATGCAACAGATGATTTGTATATTGTGACAGAGAAGTGCATGAGGGCCACTTGAAGGCTCCTTATTGCCATCTCTTTGGGTATTTCTCTGTAAGACCTCCTGTCATTCACTCTGCTTTTAAGGTGGGGGCGGGGTGGGGGGTGTGGGGGGGCTGCCACTTGGGAACAGAGCATGAAGGACCCCAAAGCACAGCTACCAAGCTACTTTAAAGTTAACTCATTTTCTAAAGGCTGTGTTACAAGACCCACCAATAAGAAAGAACTGTGTATTATTTATCAAACTGTTTTTTTTTTCACTACTAAACAGTGCAGGCTGGAAATTAAACTAATCTTAAATCTGCCTTTAGTGTGTTTTGGTATTTTTCAAATGTGTCATTCCAGACACAAGATGGACGTCTCGTTTTTTTAGAAAACCTGGAAGGTAGTGTTTTTTCCTTCAAAACAGACTCACTTCAAATACCCAGTCATCGTCCTCTTCCTCATCGAGATGCATCTTGGTCTGGCGCAGTGCATACTTCAGTGTGAGCGGTTCAGGCGACAGGTGAAACTCCACCCTCTGCAGGTTGAAGCCCAGACCCACGCCGATGGCTTTGATGAAGCTCTCCTTCAAGGCCTTGGTGAAAGAGAGGAAACTCAATCAGCTACATTAAGAACATGATCACCAGCACAGAACCAGGCCTGAGATGGTCAGTCTCTTGTGCTTCTTTGTGTGTGCTTCTGTGTGTGTGCTTCTGTGTGTGTGTGTGTTTGTTTTTGGCTCAGTAGCACAACAACTTAAAACCACAACAGATGGGAATCTATGCATAACAGTGTGTATACAAAAGAGTGACTTTGTGTTTGTGTGAATGTGAGTGAGTGTGTGTAGCCAAAACCAAGCCTGCTTGGTAGCCAATGAGCCACAATAACAGTATTACAAGGCTAATCGCTATGGCAACCGTCGAACTCTGCCATTAACAGTGCGGTGATGATATCAGAGCTTGACGTCTCTGTGCCACCCTCTCGATCTCACCACATCTTTACTTAGCACCACCGTTGATGTCCATCTGTGTGTGTGTGTGTGTGTGTGTGTGTGTGTGTGTGTGTGTCTCTCTCTCTCTGCAGGAAAGAAATTATACAAGAAAAACTGAAAGAGGAGAAAGAAAGTACTACTGTGCAAGACTGAGGATGTAGAGACAAAATATGAGAAAAGGAGAAAGCGCGTGCACACACATGCACACACGCACACACACAGAGACACACGCACACAGAGACAAGCACACACGTACAAAACATGCTGCTCGTCAGCAATGCAATTTGACAACAGGATAGTATGGTTGCCATGGTTACCCAGTGGCGGTAGAACGCAGCGAGCTGCTGCTGCTCCAAGCCGCCTGATTGGATGACGCTCCACTCGTACGCTGTAAACTGACGAGTCATGATGCGGAAAAACTCTGGCACGGAGCTGCTACCTGGAGGGAAGGAAGGAGGGAAGGAAGGAGGGAGGAAAGGTGTGAGGGCCAAAGAAAGGGAAGAGCAGAGAAAGAAGGATGGAGACACCGACATAAGAGACAAAGACGGATGGAAAGAGAAGGCCGGGTTATTCAAACACACTCAGGTTTTGAGATTACTGTTTCCTCTCTCTGAAATACACCAGTGATTTGACTGACACACACACACACACACACACACACACACACACATCCTGAAACCTTTAACATACACAAGGCAACAGTGACCCCTTGTGGTTAAATCGGAAACTACAAAAGCATTTTCAATTCCTGCCTCTTGTAGGACGTCAGCTGATTCTGATACAGATTTGGTTGTCAGATTGATTTTTGTTAGTGTGAGATGGTTGAAATAGACAGCTGACATCATTTTATAGTTTGAACCTTAAGCGTTTGATTGATTATTAAACCTTGTTTGATTATTGGAAATTCTCACATTACAGGAGACATCGACAACATTAACTTAAGAACAGGAACTGCCAAAGAGAAATAAAGAATCTCATGACAATCAGTCTTTTTTGTCTCATCTTCTGATCTCAAATGATGTTCACAAAGCTGTTGATATCGCCAATGCTGCTTCAACTGTTATGGTTAGCATTTACCTGGCATGGTGGTCTTCATGATATCCACCCCCACCTGCACCCCCTGCTCTGCAGCAAGCACCGCGTAGTCCCCCTGGTGGGACAAGTTGAAACTCCAGGCTGGGGGTTCAGGACCTGGATCTGGACTGACCTGGAGGCCAACAGAAAGACATAAGTCATAAGTTTGTGGGTATTTTCAATTATATGACAAAGAAAAAACATGTCCGTCAGAGAACCAATTTAACATCGTCTGAAAGCTATTGAAGTGGGGAAAGCTATGCAATGAATCAAAACACAGAAAACTAAGTCAAGGCAGAGCAACAGTGCCGTACAATTTAATTTACATTAACTATGTCTTGAGCTCAACTATTACTGGTTCTATTCATACTGTACAGCACGTAATAATATACACGAATCCAGCTGAGCAACGGGTCTGTTCTGGTGACTCCACATATAATTATTATTATTTCCGCTACTTAAGCTTAGTTATATCAACAAGTTACATTGATCATTCTATATACACACACACACACACACACACACACACACACACACACACAACATATATTGCTTCTGTCCACCTGGGGAGAGGGATCCTCCTCTGATGCTCCTTCAAGGGTTTATTCGGGTTCACCTGCTAACCCCTGCACCCTACCCTCCACTACTTGACTCATTCCGCACAGCTTTTCCAGTTTTCTTTTTCTTTACCAAAAATGTTCTGTTTATTTGTTTGCGCCTTTGTCTTTCTATGTTTTGTTTTGTTCGGTTTGTCCCTGCCCCTGCGTAAAGCGTCTTTGGGTATTTAGAAAAGTGCTAAATAAGATTAAATTATTATTCCCCCTTTTCTCCCTGTTCAAGATTTTTGGGGGGGACTTTTTCCTGGACCGATGTGAGGTCCGGAACAGAGGATGTCGTATGTCTTCACATTGTAAAGCCCTCCGAGGAAAATTTGTGATTCTGGGCTATACAAAATAAATTGAATATCACAAATAAATTGAATATCACGAATAAATAATAATGATATGTACCTCCAGTGGTGCTGCCAGGTAAGGTTTCCCTCTGGGGGATCGCTCCAGTCTGATCTCCGACCAGGGGATCCCCATCCTCTCACACACACATTTCCTCAGCAACAACCTGCCAGCCTGACGAGTGACGGACAGACAGTGTTACACAAGGATAACTGGATCTGTCAGCACGCAGAAGGCGACAGACACAAACACGTGCACAGTCACACTCACCATGGCTGACTTGGCATCCTTAGCAAACACGAACTGTCCTATCCGGTCTTTCTCCTCCCGCTGAACGCAACGAGCAGCAAACAGCCAGTCGGACCGGGTCGGTGTCCACGACCCACAGCGGAAAGCCCAGCGGACAGAGCCCATCTCCTCACCTGCGTCCGCTCATCTGGACTCCTCCACAACTTCAGGCTTCTCACAAGTTGTTACGCTACGGTTTGAGTGACAACGTACAACACAACTCTGGAAACGTTGTATCCGATGCTTTACCACGTCCACAGTGGCGCCTGTGTGCAGCGCATACCTGGACACAACTAATACAACTACTAACGTTGCACTTTTGGTGTCTGACAGCGGGGTGAGCACGCCGAGCAAGCCGGAAGAGCCGAGGCGAGATTCAATGTCGTCATAAGTGGGCGCGGTGGAGAATTGACCAATAGGAGCGATCTAAACTGTACACAACTAACGGCATCTTTAGGTACTCTCAGGAATATTGTAAAAACGAAAGAGGACGTGTTGTGGTATCAATGAATATGATATTTTTTTCATACCCGAGAGAGATTGGATATGCTGAAGCCTATTGACTGTAAAGCTGGTGTATCTCAATCTTGCTACTTAAAAAAATAGCTCTCAGCTCGGGCTCATCCTTGAAAATCAATGAAATGTATCTTCTGTAACATAATTGTGAAAATAGCACCGTGCTGCGTAAAAAAATATCTTATTTAGAGGGTCTTTTTTTTTCTCCATCCAAAATATTCTATCCGATATCCACATTTACCGTCCTATTTTCCGCTTCAATAATGGGATGATTAATTTGCGAGTTGTACCTGAATGCACCATTAAATTGTACCTCTACGGTGTTGTTTTGATTGCGGTACATCTGTGTGTGTATAAGGTAAGTTGTCTTCACAATATATGAAAGATAATGTTCAATTGGAGGTGGTGGTTGAATAGGCAACACACACGACTACGTTACATTTCTGATAATGATAATGAAACTCGTTTGGTGAGAAAAACACTGTCTCATAGCGTATATCGTTCCTTAAAAAATACCCTTATTTTTTAACTCGAAATATTTTGGAGATACAGTCTGAGGGCATAACCTAGAAGCATATACTGCTCATAGGTATGTTGTCCACGTGTAGGCTAGCAGAAGAAACACATATCTCAAATCTCTACTTGCAATAAACCTCCCAAGGCTACAATTGTGATTTTAATATTGTAGTAACGGTAGCCCACAATATATGTGGTCGATATTGTCCGCTTATAGTAGCTTAATAAAATACGTTAGCATCGTATAAGAAGGTGTGTTAATGTGCTGCAGAAAAAAATTTAAACATCAGCAGTATTTCATTGTCGACAACTCAGCATTTGCGAGCCTACTCCCAACCTTCAAATTTGCATTTCTTCATATTGACAGATAATCAGGTAATAAAAGAGCCCTTTCTAAAAATGTAACATGAGACAAATAACAAACATTTATGCGTTTTTCATCAAAAGAAAGTGAGATAATAACTTATTGCACATTTTCGTAGTATATTACGCCCATTTCATATTCAAATTATATTCCTTTAATATCTTGAGAAGTATTTTTTTACTCAGCAATATTAACGACTCTCTGATTTACATACAGGAAGACTGCAGAGTCCTTTCAGCCTGTGATGCGTCTCTACCTGTGTACGCTCAGCTGGCAGCAGTGCAGATCAGGGAATAAAGGTGGAACGCCCTGCACACATCAAATCAGGGCCTCATCAAGGAAAAAGTGAACCCTCCTCCGGGAAGAAAGAAGACGTTTGATGATTTAATCCTCCAGCCAACCAGGTGTGACCTCTACAACTTCACACACTTCTCTCTCACATGTCATTACACAGAGCCAGCATCTAGTGTAACAGCTGAGCTCAGTCTCCCAGGTGGAAAACTTCACAGGGAATGCTGGAGCCACAGAGGGATCGCTCCGTGATGAGAAACACTGTGATTTTGAAGGAAAGCTACACTTCTAGACATGGATTAACCTTTACAAATAGCATCCCCCTTTACTCTGACCTCTGACATTTGTACACCTGTTTCCATTCACCCTTCCTTTTCTAACTCCTTTATTTTTTTCTATTGCTCCCTTCATACTACACCGCTCTCTCCCCCTTGTCTTCTTGCTTCCCTCCCCCAGGTGTCCATCCTTGTTTCTTTTTCTCTCTCTGTCTCTGGGGTTTCAGTCCCCTTCTTGCTGCCAAGCTGGATTTCCTGCAGGTGAAGCATCTGAAGAGGAAGAGGAAGAGCAACTACAGTGTGAGAGAAACACAGACGCTCATCAGGGAAATCCACAAGAGGACGGACGTGTTGTTCTCTCGACAACAGGTATAGATTTCTTCTTCTCTTGGATAGATCAACCGAAGTACAAATCAATTATCTCTTATCCAATTGCAACTTCTTCCAAGTTGATTGTAACCTCTGACATTTTTTTTTCTCAAACCATTTGTTTAAAAAACTTTGTCTCAGGACACAATTAACTCACATGCTCATCACAACTAAAATATTCAAACATGAGTCAGATAAAGAGTAAACCTAGATCAATCAACCGGGTCCCGTTTAAGTCAGCTCCTAAGTTAAATGAAAGTGCAGTGCAGAAAGGCCAACACATTTTTTAAAATAGTTAAGAAGTATATTTCCATTATCACCAGCAGAGAGCACTGATACAGTTCATTTTACCAAACCTATTTATGGGATCCATGTCACAAATGTTTTTCTTTAAGTAATGTATTTGTGGAAATAAAATGTAAAGTGTCAAATACCAGCATTGGTATTGGCCTCAAAATGATCCACTGGATGTACTATAGAGGAGCATTTTGTTACATATGTGTCAGCTTTTTCAGTTTTTTTGTTCACACAGATCTACAAGTGCGTTGTCTTCACAAAGGCCATGTTAGAATTGTCAGAATAAATGTTTTTCTTCCCTTCTCCCTGTGTGTGAACAGAACACAGCCATTAATGAGTTGAAGAGACAGGCATGGGAGGAAGTGGCTCAAGGTGTTAATTCACTGGGGGAGGGAGAGCTACGCACTGCTGCTGAGGTGTGTTTATTTCTAAGTTGTAATCATACTTTAATATAATTTCTTATTAATCAAACCTATTAAACACAAGTACCTTTCCGCCACAATCTCCCGTGCAGGTGAAGCGTCGATACCTGGACTGGCGTTCACTGGTGAAGAGAAAACAGCTCCGGGCTGAGCTCTCTCTCTCCTCCTCCTCCTCCTCGTCTGTGGCCCTGAAGACTGAGTATGATCAGTCCTCCCCTGAGCACGAGGCAGCTTCTCTGGGATCGGGGTGTGACCAGCTGCTTGACCTCTCGAGCCTCTCGAAGGATTGTCACTGTGACTGGCCGGAGCTGGCATCTCTCGGGGAACCGAATGGGCAGGCCATGATGGCACCGCTGGGTGTGAAGATGGAGGACGATGTCAGTGAATACAGAGTAAGAAACAATACTCATCATACATCATGGTGCCACGGTAGTGCCTGTGAGTGTATGATAACTATAGATTAGACATTGTAATTAAATCTTAGAGTGCATTCATTAAACTAGCATGTAAATGAGGACAACATTATTTTCTCAAACACCTTGATGTTTTTTGATAAAGGGCTCAAATTACCAGTGTTCATGTTAAGACAAGTTGCCTATATTGAGATGCAAGTATTTTCTAATGTGTTCATTAGCCTAATTAATATCCCCATCGGCAGAGGTAGTTATGTTAAACATAGCACAGTGCCAGCTCATGTTGTAGCTCAAGTGGCTCTTGTTAAGCCGTCCTTTTGATTGGGCTCATGTAGGCCCACAAGGTAAAGATCAAATTAAATTAAGGGGTGTGTTAATTAAATGGGATGTATTCAAACTTGACATATACACGTTACTTTTTTACAATCGCATTTAGATGTGGTCACAGATAAAATCATCATCTGTTCAATCTGTGGTATTACAATCTCCCACAATCATTCTGTAAAAGAAATCTCCCACTCTATCTCCTAACAGTGCAATTAACCTGTTTCCAGTCTGTTAAAATTCTTTATAATATCAGCCTGACAATCTGCAGTGGTAAAAGTGCTAATTGTGTTCAGTCTCATCTGAATTCAGTGACATTCATTTAACAACTGCCACACATTCTTTACACAGTCGAAGGAAATCAAAGCTGCAGAGGCTCAGATCTCCTGATTTCTTTTGTTCCAAAAGTTCCAAAAATGCTCGGATCCTGCATTTCCCCTAAATAAACGTTCATCATCTTTTATCAAGTTTACTTTCTGAGACTCTGTCATGACAAGTAAACTTCTTTAAGAATCTCTCTCTCTCCTTCTAGCTGGATGCTGATGGTGATATGGGAGATGGAGAATTAGATGAAGATGACATTCCCTCCCTCCTCAGTGACATTGAGTCACGTGGTGAGGGGCACGTTGGTCACGTTTACTCCCACAACGACTTGGACATGCTCAGCTCCTCAAAGAATCCGACCTCGACCACCAACAGAGGCCTTCCACTCGCTGGCGGGCTGATGGGGACGCCAGCCCATGCTGTGGGTGGACTAACCAATCATGAAAACATGGGGGCGGGGATTCTGGTTGCCGTTGAGAAACAGCGATTGGAGCTGGAAAAACAGCGCCTGGTTGTGGAAACTGAACGCCTGGCAGTCGAGAAAGAGAGGCTGGTGGTGGAGAAGGAGCGACTTTGTCAGATGGAGGTAGAGAGGGAAAGGCTGCAGCTGGAGAGAGAGAGGTTACAGGTGGAAATGGAAAGGCTGAGGCTTCTGCTCGTCGGCCAATCGGAGCAGGTTAACTCCTCCTTTTACCTGCCGCCACAACAAGGCCCGCCTTCATCCTCCACGTCTTTATCTTCCCCTTATGATGAACAGAGGGAGAGAGATAAAGAAAGTAAAGCGTGGATTCCAATGGTGACTCTGGAGACAGAAAGGCTCAAATTAGAGAAGGAGCGACTGCAGCTAGAGAAAGAGAGGCTGCAATTTTTTAAATTTGAGGCAGGCCGACTGCAGATTGAGAGAGAACGCCTCCAAGTGGAGAAAGAGAGAATGCAGCTGCACAAAGATCATCAGTGCCACTGAGAAAAGGATGAGAGAGAGAGAGAGAGAGAGAGAGAGAGAGAGAGAGAGAGAGAGAGAGAGAGAGAGAGAGAGCGAGAGAGAGCGAGAGAGAGCGAGAGAGAGCGAGAGAGAGAGAGAGAGAGAGAGAGAGAGAGATTAATACATTTCACCAGATTTAGGGCTACTTCCAATACTGAAAACAACCCAGAATGTGAATTGCATTGGCAGCTGTTCTTTTATCAAGTTCCTCACACACACACAGACACACACACACACACACACACACACACACACACACACACACACACACACACACACACACACCCTTAAGGAAGGTGTGAGGCACTTAAGTGATCTATCCTGACTTGAAATCTGATCGGGCCAAGGACAAGACTGAGAGAGAGGGCTGGCATATTTATGACCAACATGATAAAGCAGTGCCTTATGATGTCTTCATAAAATGGGTGATTGGACAGAAAAGATGCCATGATGATAAAATCAAGGATATGTCTGGTTGGTTTGCCTTGAACGTATTTGATTTATGAAATGTATAGTACCTTATCCAAATACATGAATGCACAAAATGTGCAGTATTAAACACGACATGCTGGGATATCAAAGCAAAACATCCTTACCTTTGTAGTAATGTTTTATAATGTTATACATGAAAGCATGGAATCATGTAGTCTTACTTTGCATTTATGCACCAAATCTGTGCAAATTTTTCTACTGCATGGGTTCTTGTTTCTATAATTTAGCTTCATACATTCAGAAACAAAAGCACAATATTACTTGTACAGAGAGCTTTTTATGGTATTTATGTTTTGCTGTCAAGTTCTTGTGTTAAAATGTCATTTACATGGTAATGCCTGTGACTTTGTATATTCGTCCAGCAGTTTTAAACAGTCACTTTTACTATTTTTTACTGCAGACATTTTAATTTGTAATTGCCATAGCCTATATATAAGAAGTGGACGTAGTCAGCGTATCACCTATTGGTTTATGGACTGCTGTTTTGAAGCCTTGAGTTCAGCTGACACCATGTTGTTGTTTTTCTTCGCTCCCATTGAACAGAACTTACTATATTTGGAAGGCGGAGCAGTGACGTAGAGACGTATACGGCTCTGGTAGCCTGCCCTAAAGCATACTCCACTGAACCATCATTTACTAAATGAACATCATGCTGTAATGAAGAGACTTAAAACTAGCGATTGAGACCATAAACCCAAGTTTACAATGTTTACTGAGGCAATACATCAAGTGAGAAGTAGGATCATTTTCTCATAGACTTCCAGACTTCCTGACTTATTTTTTGCATCAGGAGGAGTCGCCCTCTGCTTCTCAGTAGAAAGAATGCAAAATGTAAGACATTTCCGCATCGGTTTCACTCATTGCAACAAAAGCAGTGACACTGGTCACGAACAACGGTCTCCTGGGTGTAAGTCTTGTGTTTGTCTGACCCATACACCTCCCACCTACCAGCCGAAATCGGACCTGCTTACATTTTATACTACGTCACTTGTAAAGAGTGTATCGTAGTTTGGCGGATTCATTTACTTTGCAGTCAGTACAGACGACATGGTGAATGAATGAGACGCAAAAAAAGCATAAAGGCATTTATTGACACTAAATGATCTAACGTGATGAATTGTTGAGCCCTTTGGTGGCATTTGGTAAAAGCAGGCTGCAATACAAGGACCCCGGAACTGAAGAAGCTAAATGGAATGCAGCCATCACTAATTTGATTATTTACACACTTTACTCTTCTTTTTGTGACATGTCAGAATGTTTGCCATGAAAAAAGGACTATTAAGATTTGCTGTTTTTGCCATTAAGATTTGTGGACTTGGAAAAGAGCCCGAACATCTGCGATGGGCCGCTACTGGAGGTAATGGTGTGCATGCGATACAATTAAAGTGAAATATTCCTGTAAATGATTTGTGTTCTCCAGTTTTGTTGTGCTATCAATATACTGTGAAGTCTTACTGGCTGCTGGAAACTATATTTAGCTAGTGTGTACTGAAGATGATGTCGTCCAAGACATATAACACACTCTTCCATTTGGTTATTATGAAAACAATAACCCTTTTTTTATGTTTTGTCTGTTTAAGCAACTTGATTTCAGGTGACATAAGCAGAATAGCAGCCCTTTTTTTTGTTATTTTCTTTTAATATATGTATAGTCTACAGTATACACACATATGTATATATATATATATACTTATACTTTTTTATGATTTCTTACTAAGTCCATGTGCCTTTGTGTTGATAAATTATTTCATAATTTTTTCTGAGGAAAAGAAACCTCCAGACAAAATCTGTAATGATCAGAGTTTAATAAAACCTGTGTTACTCATTCAAGCCCCAAGTACTGCTTTTGGTGGCCAGCCTCTGTGGTCTCTCTCTTGTCTTGATGTACTCTGTACTGCCTTTGAAGAATAATGGTAAAAGAGAATGAGAAGATAATGAGAAAAAAAACCTTCGTCTCCTCGGTATTGATGCTCCTCAGGAATCCATTTGGGGGTTCTCTGGATCCGTGCAGGCTAATAAGAAGAGACAAGCATTTAAAATGACTTTAAGAGCATAACACGGATGTGCTTAAAAAACCTGCATCTCCAAAAAGTCAACCTTTTGGGGGATTTTGGTAAAATCATGTAACCCAGTGACATTTTCTTTTTGCATTTTGTATTTCAATTTCTTCTACGGTTTAAGTCATAGTGGTATGAATGCCACGGCCCCGCCTTTTTCTGCCCAGTCCCCCGTTGCTCCACAACATTGCCCCATTGTCCCCAAGAAATAAACCGTTGCACTTTATTACTTCCTGGTCTGTGTCTGCATTTGGGTCTTACTGCAGTCCTGACAGAACGATCTAGCTCCCATGGACCCAGCAGATCCCTTTCAGCCGGGCAGTGCATGCCTTTCTGTGCAGAACGCCTCCAGAGGATGAAAGTGGGATTGTACATTTACTGTGGCCGAGCAGGTCATTTCATGGTCTCCTGCCCCGAGCGGACAAAAGAGGAGGCTCATCGGCAAGCCAGACCACTCCCCCTCCAGTTCCCCAGACCAGAATGCAGCTTGAGGCTACTCTCATGTGGAACCAAGTGTGCTTATCGCCTGATTCATATCAAGAAAGGGGATGCTCTCCGGACCCTCCTGGGTCACTTTGAGTACCTGGCCATGCCTTTTGAGCTGACCAATGCCCCTGCTGTCTTCCAGGCTCTTGTTAATGATGCCCTTAGCGATTTCCTGAACAGCAGTCAATCTCCCAAATCACATGGTAGCGGTGACTTGGGAGATTGAGTCCCTGGAGGCCCAAAGAACCCAGACAGATCCAGGAGGGGGTCCTATGAAGTGTCTTTTTGTGCCAGTCCTTTTGTCAGTCCTTTTGTCTTTTTGTGGCAGCACTGGCTATCCCGCAAGTTCATCTTGGACCCTTCTCTCATTCGGGACTTCCATTGGGGCCACCCTGGCGAGCCTGGTGGTTTGCCTGGAGGCTCACGTTGAGGGGATGTACCATCACGGCCAGGCTGTTTCTAATATTTAGTTAACCTTCATTAGAGTGGCTGTGGCTGTTTTGTCTGTCTAGATTCTGTATTATAACATTTTTGGTGAACTTTGTGTAGTTTGAGATTGCTGTGAAGATATTTAAAACTGGAAAGTGAAGCTGTTTAAAAGAATGACATTATAATATATAATTATATATATAGTTTTTTTTTTAAATGTTGGTTGGAATAAAAGAGCATGAAGGTTCAAGGTTGCTGTATATTCTTACGCAGGATGAGCTAGATATTTTTAAGGCTTTCAGATTAATACACAAGCCATATGTTGCTATATCATGTCTTTGAAATAATCAGCATCAAATCACATCACACGAGCAAAGGTAATATTGTTGTGGACTTTGGGCATTGAATTTACGGATCTGTTTCAAAAAGAGCCCTGGGGAAATGCTATTTTTTTCCTCTTTCAGCCTCCTTTAGACAGTGATTTACACTCCTAGTTTACTTTTAAGGGGAGGCTGTAGCTCATGGGGAGAGTTCTCGTTCTGTAATCATGGGGTCGTCGGTTCGATCCCTGGTCTCCAGACACTGAACCCCTAGTTCCTCCCGAGGCGCCTCACGGCAGCACACTGCTCCTTTATTAATCACTAAGGATGGGTTAAATGCAAAGACCAATTTCCCCAAGGGGATTAATGAAGGATCATTTCTTCTTTAAAAAATGTCAAATATATGAATCACAGGATGAGGAAATACTGCAAAAGCAATAATGCAAAGCAACAATATATAGTTTTCACTGTGATTGAAAAGAGCTATGATAATCATACTGAAAGAAATCCTTAGGTTTTTAATCAACTTGTTATCAGTTCCTCTTTAATCTAAACCAAAATATTGTAGTCACAGTTTTCAAATGTCCAACAGCAACATGGACAAAACAGCAAGGCCTCAAGCTGCTTGTGTGTGCTACGAGTGTTGGGAATTCAATTTCATCTCCGACCATGAGAGACACCTCAAAGAAAAAGTGTGGCTGTGAATGAGAAATCAGGGTTTGAGCTATCTTTTTCCCAAAGAGAGGAATGCAGAAAAATGAATAAATGAAGTATGACAGGAGGTGGGAGGATAAAGAGAACGAGCAGAGGAAAAGAGCGAGAACAGAGGAGAAATCAGGATGGGCTGAACAGGACGGGGGTAATGCAGAGTTGAGGGAGGGAAAGACTAGATGAAATGAGCCAATAAAAATAAAAAGGTGAAAAGGCTGCTGTCGCTTCAAAGTGACTATAAAAGAGGTAGATTGAAGTTGTGTGTGTGTGTGTGTGTGTGTGTGTGTGTGTGTGTGTGTGTGTGCATTTGCACATGAAGGTGCAAGGTTAAAAGGTTGGCAGGGCCACCTCCAAATTGTTATTTTCCTTCATCTTTGGGTAAATGGGAAATACTTGTCTGTAATAACCCAGCTTGGTGTGTGAGTGTGTATGTGTGTAGATATGTGTGTGTGTGTCTGTGAAATAGATAGGAAATAATGGGAAATACTTGTCAGTGATGGCTCTGCATTAGAAGTGTTGGGTCCCCACGGATTGAAAAAACGAGTAATAATGACAACATCGCAGCAGGGAATTTAACCCTGTAACAGCTGGTCTACAACAGCAGAGACTTCACATAAACAGAACAGATATTATAACTTTATATTATAACTCAACATCGCAGCTGTTCTTGAGGACATTTCAAAGCCGCTGAGTAATTGATTTGAGCTCTGATTTGAAGGTTATATCTCCCACTATAGCTGTGTTGTAGTTTCCCAGACACCATTAGGCATAAATATAATGGAAATGTTCAAGCTTATTACAAATCTTCGGCCCACCACTTTGGTCCAGATGGAAATATCTTAACAGCTATAAGATGGATTTGCACACTCTTTTGTACACATCCATGGTCCCCAGATGACAAGTCTTGACATTGGTGATCCCCTGACGTTTTCCTCGAGTGTCAACTTCAGGATGAGATTTGAGGCTTGGAATGAAATGTCTTGACAACTATTGGTTGGCGTACCATGATATGTTTGTACATCCCTTTGGATGATCGTCTGATTTGTTGTCTAGCAGGTCAAAAATATAATTTGTTCAACACATTTTGAACAATGAGAGGATGTACAACAGATGATTAAATTAGTCTGTTACTAAGCTGAGTAACACCCACATTTCATAATCTGTTTACATCATTTTTTTTTTTTAAAACGTAGCTGTAATAATACTTGTGCATTATGGAGGACTCAAACTTGAAATCTGTTAATCCCGTTTATCACCAGTTCTTAATTAAAGAGAAGAAGCAACCCAATATGGAAGAAGATCAGAGGATAAATAACCACGCAGAGAGAGCACGTTCAGCATTGATGTTTTACTAGAAAAAGAAACCAAATGGTAAGACAAAAAACAAAGGAAGAAAACAAATAATGTTAAAGCCAGAACGTTGACAGCCAAGCAGTTTCCTTTTTGCTGTCTACGTATGTGCTGGAGGTGGCAGAAAAAGAAAGACAACGGTATCATGTACAGTTCGACCGCCTGTGTGGTGATAGCTAGATCAGTGTGTCTCTTCACAAATGTACCACTGTAGAGATTATTTCCTGTATTTCTCTCATGTTGGATCACTGTAGTGCTGCTGAACTGATACCCTGGACTGAGAGGACGTGAATGAAAACTTTCTGCCTTATTCTTTTGAGCCATAAAGAGGGTTGTTGTTTGAGATTCTTGTGGGTTTAAGGTATTATTTTCCGTTTATGCTTTTGCCTGTTGAGTGTGACTTGAATACATGCAGACTGATGCGTGATGAGGTATGTGTGTGAGTTTTAAAAGAAGTTGGACGTTTTTCAATGTTTTTTATTGTTAGATGTTTGAGGTT
Organism: Cottus gobio; assembly: GCA_023566465.1. Classification (NCBI taxonomy): domain Eukaryota; kingdom Metazoa; phylum Chordata; class Actinopteri; order Perciformes; family Cottidae; genus Cottus; species Cottus gobio. Next base: position 18,893,293 of record CM042220.1, read on the forward strand.
ACGACGTAAAAGAACTAAGAGCCAGAAGAAACTCAGATTGTCAGATGGTGTCTCGAGTTCTCTATGCCATTATTTTGCAAGGAGTCAGGGCAGAAAATAAAGTAACGTGTAGACATTGCACTTTGTACAGACAGTTGTGTCTTACAATGGGACAGTATGTGAGATAAAAGCATGGAGAGGGCAAGGGAAAGACAAAACAAAAGAAGGAACAAGGATGATTTGAGAGATGGTAGGCAGGGCAGTGGACAAACAGTAGAATAAAGAAAACAAAAAAGAGGTCAAGGAAGGCTAGAATAGGAGAGATGAGCAGGGCAGAAAACACAATATTTCAGTCCTACACACAGTTCAGCTGTATTATGACACAATCTATATCTAGGCGTCACCACCAGGCTAAGTTGCATTACAAAAGTAATACTGCACTGATGTATATCCATTAAAGATATATTTTTCTCTTTTCCTAATTGATCCTCAGATATTAATATATTTCCCCCTCCCTTGGCAGTTGGTGGATGCACCAAAACAGGCTGCCATATGCTATGTAACATTTTAAACATTTTGTAGGATTGATTGCTCTTGTCAAGCATGATGCATCCAAGCATGTCCTCAAAATGTGTAAACCCTGCTCAGTTTGTACTGGTGTTGGACTTCAATCGGAAGCCGACTTACGTACATCTGATGAGAAGACAAATAACAAAAAGCACTGAGGCGATATGAAAAGCAACACAAATGCTACACTCACCAAATGTCAGACAGCATTGTTTACTACAGTATGGTAATCGCAGTAGCCCATCCTCTCCAGAGGCCTGCCTAAAAGCTTCAGTGCTGAATACTGGCACCTACATGCCGTCTCAGGGGCCCAGCAACAGAAGGTTTTCGGGGTAAAAACACTGTTCGAGAATGAAGAAGTGAAGAACTACCGGTGAAACAGACAGACAGGCAAAAATGAAACGGTCCGAACCTCTCGTGGGGCTGGAGTGATCTGAGCTGACCCTGTGTATGCAACAATGTGTGTACGTGCGTTCCTACGTGTGTGTCCGTGTGACTGCCAGATGGACATTCAGTGTTGAGCAGGAGACACAAAGACTGTGGCATATTAATATTCTCAAGTTATCAAAAAAAACAGCCATATAACAGAATGTATGCCATGGCCTATGACAATCTGTGATCAATGTTTTTCTATAGCTCTCTATAGACGTATAGATATATATTTATTTGTATTATATATAATATGTAGATTTATAAAAAAAGATTTGATCTTAATTACAAGTAGTGGCATTTTCTTTTATATTCATTATTGCAATGAATTGTTATCTAAGATGATTAAAAAAGACAGGTGAGTTTTGTTTTGCTACGCAGTTATTTACAACAGTTTTAAAAAGCAAGCTTTCTGATATGGTACCTTTCCCCGGCCACTGAAAAAGACTGATGATCTCAAATGACAACCAAACTGCCCATTAGAGTCATTACCATTATAGACATTTAAAATGATACCTATAGTTCAAGTCAAATGAAGCTCACCCACCATAGACTAGTGGCTCTCAACCTTATTACGGCCCTTGAAACCAATGGTTTACTTCTCTAGTCACCCCACTGCTAAGAAACAATCAAAGAATGATGGACTTTGATTTGCCTTTTCTATTGCTCTGCTACTTGGATTTGTTATCCAAGAGGACATGGAGGCATGATTAGTTTTCACAATTAAAAGGTTCATCACATCATTTCCTCACATTTTCTCCACCATTCATTTTTTTCACCAAGGTCCCAGCGTTCAGGTTGAGAAGCACTTCATTAGGTAGCCATTTGAGTTCTCCCCACGTCTTTAATTTTTTCTTCCCATCACTGAACATACAGTTTAAACTTCGCCTTTGCCACTCAGCAAAAAGTAATCATCAATTTGCTATTTAGCATTTCTACTGTCATGACGATGCTGTTGATGAAGGACTTAGTTAATTACTACAGTTTATTTTTTTCTTTTACAAACCCCTGTGAAATCTGTGGCCGAGATCAGCCACGCGTGTGTGTTTCGAGGTTACTTCTGTTCTATATTGGCTGATTATCTCGCTGGTTTTGGAGCGAGAAATCATTCTATATGCGTAGTAAGAAAGCATTTCATTCAATTTGAACAGTCCATGGCAAAGTAGCGAATTTGCACAGTCCGAACGTTCAAGCTTACAGTTTTCTGGTCTTCTATGGGTGATAATACCTGGCACTCTTTGCAGGCAAGTTAAAATGACGATGACCATGATGATGATGATGAAAACAATGTTTGTAGTCTTAGTAAGGCGTTGTCAAGGTGTGCGGCGCGGTGGCCAACACTGTCCTACGAAGACGGAGCAGGAATAGAGTTGTTTGTCTTTTTTCTTCTTTTTTTTTACGTTCATCTGCGATCATCATGTTTATCACTATCATCATCATGATCAGTTTTGCGGTCATGTTCACAGCTTATAGTTCATTTCATGTAAGTCTGTGCTGGCTTTCCTGTCGGTGTGTCGATTTCAGGATGGTGTCCTCCCAAAAAACAATAAAATGAAAGCTGCAGGCAAGAGTGATAGTCATAGTTGTCCTTTGTTTTTTTTCTCCACTGTTCACTCCATAGTTGTTTTTCACTTATCTCTTGAAAAATAAGTCAATGGCAGCAGGAAAGTGAAATGATGATGCGCATCATGTGTGTTTGTGTACTCAAGTATGTAACAATGTGAGTTTTTGTATTTGAGTATCTGTAATTGTATATATATACATATATATGTATATATATACATATGTTTGTGTTATGAATGAAAATGGTATGTGTGTGATTGCATGTTGGTTGTTTGTGTCCTTGTCGAAGTCTGTACGTTTGAGTGTCGTTAAGGCACGGAAGGTGTTTTTGGTTTTCAGGGCAGTCCAGAGGAGACCACTGCAAGGCCAGGGTGTCGAAAGGAGGCGTGGCCAGCATGCATGGCTTTGGGGCAGTCTGGCGTCAGGACACGGCCATTCTCCCCCACACTTCCTGTGATGGACAGACGGGCCTTGTTCCGCATGGCTTCAGAAAAAGACAGCTATATGAGGAGAGGTGGAGATGTGGACGGAGAAGGGAATAGAGATGGCAGAGTTGAGATTAGTTTGGAAAAACAATCATGTCATAGGCATATGCAAACGCAACCCTCTTCGGGAAACACTCTCCTCCCATCACGAGCCGTGTTAGCCCATTGAAAAGTTGCATAAGCTTAGCTGGCCAATCAGGACGTGCCTATCCGAAAACACACAAACCCCACCCGATACATAGCCCACCTACTTCTTTATAACCTCGGCTGCCACAGTGGAGAAATAGCAGTAGGGAGTCTAAGCAAACCCAGGTAGAATGTAACTGACCTGAGTAGAGCCGTGGGATCTTGCAGGGGTCAAACACACAAGATCTAGACTCCCTGCACGCCACATTACTCGGGTCATCAAAGAGCACTGGGCCCTGTAGGCGTATGATGCCCAGAGGGAGGTCAGGTGTAACCGACAAACATTCACCTTTTTCACCAGTCTTGTATTGTTACAATGAGCACAGACCCTGAAAAGGAACCTGACATGTCCAAGAGATAGAATGGTATGAGTAGAGCAAGGCATAATCCACCTAGTTGTACAAATGTTCTCAACACTCACCAAACCGAACATGAATGCCCACCCTGCAGACACTGCTCACTGCATGTAAAATGTGTGAGGGCCACAGTGGGATAATCTCTTCCTGCCTGACTATGGGCTTGGGAGATACTCACAAAGCTCTCCCGCAAGACCTTTCTCGGATATTTATTGGCTACACCATTAACTGAATCACATAAACAGCTGTTCAGTGAGTCTGATGGGGTTCATGCGTTCAACATACCATCAAGTACTTGGTAAAGCAGATGTAACGTTGCCTTCCTGTCCCTGACAAAAGGCATACAGGCAGTTTGCAGAAGAGAAAATGATGTCAAGTGGCAACTTGTGCTGCCTTAAATATACTTTTTCAGGGAGGCACGTCCTAATTAGCAAACTTGTGATCGTGATTGGAGGAGAGTATAACCTTTAGAGTCCAGTAGAGGGTGGAGTGAGTTAGAACAACTGTGAAACAACAAACTTTCATAAAGACAGAAATTTCTATAAAAAGGCATGCCCAACAAACGCTTACATGCATGTGCCTGTACAGTACACACACTGAACATATACGCAAACAGAAAGGTGTGAGGGTGCAATCACACACAGTCAAAACAGTACTGGGTATGTTTTGCTATTTGAATTCCAGTCTATTTTTGTTGCTGTAAGACTCGTATTATAAGCTTCCTAATGAAACAATCAAATAATTGATTAGTCATTGTCAAAATAATTGCCTACAGTTTTGATAATTGATTAATTGTTAAAGTAATTTTCCAAGAACAAAATGCCAAGCAGTTAGTGGCTCCAGCTTTTCACTTAGGGGCGACTGTGGCTCAGTGGTTAGCAAGTCAGTCTTTCAACCAGAGGACCGGGGTTCAAACCCCGCCTCAGCCAGTCCATGTCGTTGTGTCCCTGAGCAAGACACTTAACCCCCAGTTGCTCCCCGGGCGCTTCACGAGGCTGCCCACTGCTCCTTAAAGGATGGGTCAAATGCAGAGGATAAATTTCCCCACTGTGGGACTAATAAAGGGGTTTCTTCTTATTTGTTGTTAATCAAAGTTTGAATGACTCTCCACTTAGTTCAAACAGGTAGACATGCCTGTGACTTCATGTGTGCGTGCACCCCAAAGTACACATTCAAATCTCACAGTACGAATGCTACAGTAACAAAGTTTAACTAGAGGCAAACGTAAATGTAAAAGCAGGCACAATCAACAAACATGTACATAGTAGACGGGTGGATTTGGGTTGTAGACATCTGCATTACAAAGGTGACCATGCATTTCTGGGTTTCTCTCAAATGAAAAATTCCAGTGAGGATTTGAAAGGATTTAGAAGGTGAGGACTTTGGAAAAAGACAAAAGGAAAACAAGAAGGAGTTTTCTTTTAAGGTTTCAGATTTATAGAGAGGGAGTGACTGACTATACTGCTCAGAGTAGGGTGACACTTCACATAGACAGACTACTCTGTGATGTTTCATATCTCATATCTTACAACTGGCTGTGCATGTTGAGTAAAATGGGTGTTGCTTGAGCTCTGAATGGGTTGCTTCTTAACACGTGTCTGCTATAACTGAAGTTAGAGGACAAAACAGTTAACTAAAGCTAAAGACAGCCAACTGTATTTGGTAATACATACATAATAATCTTATTTTAATCAGTGTTGTCTTGCTGATGTACTGCTCAATTAAAAACCAAAGAAGAAGATGTAATAGAGCATCTATGAAAATATATTCAATATTCAAGGAACCTACAAATATTTAGTCCTAAACTGTACACTTTCATGATGATGCATCTGTGGTAAACCTTATATTTCATTGTAACTTTGCATGGCTACCTGTGGACAGATAATAACCAATATTTAGTGTACCACATATAGCTGTCATTATTCCCATTTCCTGGGTATTGATCTACACAAGGTGATAATCAAGAATGACCCTATAAGGCCTATGGAGGTTTGCTAAGCAGATTGAGGTCCAGTATTTCCTATTGCTTAAGTTAATTGCTCTCTTCCATCAATACCCATGAGTCATGTTTTTACAACAACATCACTGAGTAGCCGTTCTATATGAAGTGTTTGCCTCATCAATTATTCCTCTCCATTAACACTAAGTAACTGGGCTGTTTGGACGTTCTCAGGGCTGGAATAAGTCAGAGTCTCTGTTTAGACCATCTACGACAGGGGTGCACAACTCCAGTTTATGGAAGACTCATTAAAGGTGCAGTGTAAGGATAGGGTACACTGCTGACTACTGGCCACCAGACCTAGGAAACATCAAGTTAGTACGACTAAACGTTGGCTATTGTGCACTGACGAAAATGTTTGTGTCTTGTTTTGTCGTTTGTAAACTAGATTCCCATGGATACACTTGATATTTCTAGTCATGGTCTGATAGATTAACATCTGAAATAAAACACTTGATCTCTGAGTCCATCTTAATGAGGTCCTAGAAGTCATGATTAGTATAGTTTCCCCATAAGGGATTGGCTTATAATCAGTATATTAGATAGGATTCAGGGATTTTGAATTTAAAGAACGTAATGCCATTAAATGAAATGATGGCTGCAGGTTGACTATCATCTATGGACAAAAATTAAAACCAATTAAAAACTGCTGCTGAGGAAACATAATCCTGCTATTTCATTTGTTCCCATAATAACACCATTTTTTTAGATTATATGTTAGCTGAATGAACATGATTAGATCAGTATTTAAAGAGAATATTTTAAACTTGGCTCAAGCCATCAAAGGTGCAGTCTTACCCTAAATTAGTTTGAATTGGCTCAGCGTGAACTGTTTTTAAAAGATTTTTCACTCACGCTCATACGTCCTTTTGACATTGCAGGGGTCCTACTAGTTCAGCTATGAAAAGTACGCCAGACATCCACTGACATAAAAACAACTTAATAGTGTTTTTCTATTCCTGAAATATCTAACACATTATAACTGAAAAAGTTTTATTCAGAACCTAATTAGTGATAATTGATGTCCACACGTTCGCCAATTAATTTGTAGCTAGAAGCATTCACTGCTTAATGAGGAACCTCACAGTAACAGTGTTCTCAGGGTAGTGAAGTGTCAATGTGGACTATTGCTACAACCTTAAAATAGTTTGTTTTTTTGCAAAAAAGTACTTGCTGTAGTTTCATCTTCTTAAATGTGAGGATTTCTTGGTTTTACTGACTTATATAATAGTACATTTAATAATAATTTAGGGACCTGTTTGTTAGTTGCAGCCCTATACAGTATACGAAATGTACTCAACACAGCACTAGTCCCTAGGGTTGGAGTTGTGCATCCCTTCTCCGTCATTATTTTGTTAACTATTAGCTAAAATTACAATGCAGGTGCCTAATCAAGTCATGATCCAAGAGCATCACCATCAATGTCATCATCATCTGCAGCCAAAGATGATGGAACCAAATATGTAGTCACACAAATCTAACCCCGATCTAGGGGGTGAAATGCTGAAGAATGAAAAAATTAAAAAAATGCAACAAAACAAATTTAAACCTAACATAATATTAGGCAAACAAAGAAACAAAACAGCCAAAAGCTTTCACGAAACATAAAAAGCTACATTGGTTCCACAATGCTTGACCACATCCTCATCACCACATGAAGAACAACACGTTGCGTGGGGCTGCTGCGTCAGCCTCTACATCGACAATACAATAATCTACAGCACCACCATGATCAACACCACCATTACCCCACCTATATGGGAGCCTCTAAATCCTACCCCTATATCTTGACCCCCTCGGAGCCGTACACGTTGTACCCCTCCCTATAAGTGGCTAGATTCTGGGTGCTGGGGGAGGGGCTGGGGCAGTGGGGGGGGCTAAGGTCCACCTTCATGCGCTTGGCTTCGGCCCGTGACTTGTAGCAGAACTCGACCAGGGCCACCAGCATGGCCAGGCCCAGGCCGCCCACTAGGATGTAGAAGACCCCCGCCACGTTGGACAGGCTCAGAGCCTGGGATGACTTGTCCTGGAGAGAGGCAGTGGGATGAGGTTTGGGGAAGAGTGGACGAGGAAAAGGAAAAAGGAAGATTTGAGGTGAAGGAGGCAGCAGAGGGATGGAGTTTAGGTAAAAAGAGTCAATGGGAGAGGAAGAAAAGTGAAAAAAGAACAAAAGAGAGCGAAGGAGCAGAGTGGGGCATTTACGAAAGATGAAGTTTAGGTAGGTGTGTGAAAAAGACAATATGGGATGAAGGAGAAGAGATAGGCAAGTGGAATAAGAGGTGGAGGGAAATTTTGAGAAACAGGAGAAGAGGAGGAAATAGGGAGTAAGGAGAGGGAAGTGAACGAGGAGTAGGGGTGAGCGTATGGGAAAAGAGGTGGGAAAAAGCAAACAGAAAGAGTAGATACAGTGGGTTAGACACAGAAATGGAGATTGTCACAGAAAGAAAAGTTTAGTGTTATACTTTTGCAAATGTACTATATTATGTCACTGAAATTACATTTGTTATCACTTAATTATGAGTTATCATACAATTACATTCTACTTTTACTACAATTATTACTACTATCACCACAACAGCTACTACATACTACACATCTGTAACAGTATATGACTACACATATATTTCAACTCTAACTGTAGCAGAGTAACATGATATCAAAGCAGTTTGAATAAACATTTCAATCAGGTCAAGAAGAACAGGCTTTAATCTGAGCGCTGATGATTTTCACTGCAGTTTTAATGGAATTTAAAGCTCCAATAGTCTAAACATCTACAGTGGAGAAGCTCCTATACTCTATATTGTAAACATCTTTCTGTTAAAGTGTCTTTTTTCAACTGGTAGATTTATAGAGCAACACTATATGTTACAGGTCCATACTTTTCTACTCATTTTGTAGGAACTCTCTGAAACCATTGGTATAATTTGGGTCTAAATATTATTTTTAAATGGAGTTTGGTGGTTGTTTTGAGCATATATGCAGTTGTTGATTAGATGAAAGAACTGCTGTACTTAAACCCATTGCATTATGAATTCAGTATTCATGCATTTTTGAATGTACAGTATGTTAAATTAATAATACAATTGAATGCTTGTCTGTTAACAAAATTCACACGAAAGTTCAGCTGACCTGCTGTCTTTATACACTAATAATTGATTTTCATAAATTCCTAAATATCTTAATGCAAGTGTAGAAATTTTCCCTTGCCCTTTATTTGACCTACAATTAGCACCAAATAACTGAGTCCTTTCACAACACTCCAGGGGATTTAATCTAAAAAATATGGACCTGTAAAATTAAGCATTACCACACGTTACTCCAGGAAATAAATACAATTGCCTATGTCTCGATTTAAGCATTAAGGCAAAAGTTTATTAATTATTGAACTAATATTCTCATCCAGAAAAATATGCTTGTGTATGAGATAAAAAACAATAACATAAAATTGGAAATTAGCTGACGATAATCAAAATATACATATCATTTCTAATGCTAACTTTAATGAAGATTGCTACAGAAATTGATTTGAGTTATTCTGATGCATATTTAGGTAAATGTGGTTCAGCATCAAAAGCAGAGGTAGGAAAATGCTGCAGGAAAACACTAAATGGACAGTTTAATCTACTGTGGAGCACATTCAAGATATGTTTGGGGCTAATTGAAAATATTGACTATTACTAAAACAGTAGTTGCAGTAATCTGGAGCGTATTCAGGATTTCAGGCTAGCGTTCTGAGGGCCGCAGCAGCGTGAGACTGACCTTACTTCCAGAGTCCTTGGGTCCACACTCTCCCTTGTCATACCACCATTTGTTTTTCAGTTTGTCTAAGACTCCTGCTTCGCTCAGTTTCAATACTGCAAGGTTTACCGGGGTTCTTCGCGTGTAAAAATAACATAAATAACATCATAGGTCATGTTATTTTATGTTATTAGGGTATTTCACATTTGCATTGCACAGCTCAGTTACATAGAAAAGTACTTGTTCACATCGAGTGACCTAGGATGGATCCCACTGAGTACATGTGTGTATGCTCGTTGAGGAGGGGCTGGGGGGAGCGAGGAGCTAAGGCAAGCTACAGACATATGAGTGGGACCCACCTTTGTCACTTCAGGTAACACACCCATGCTGCCCCAGCGGATCCTACACTTAGCCAGAGGCAAGTACTGTTAAGTCAGGACTATTGGAGTCAGGCTAGCACTGTGCTATGACTGGGAGAGGGAGCTGGAGCTGACTTCAGACTCCACAGCCTTTGAAGGCCAGAGGAAACTCCGATCTTGTGTCGAATATGATCTTTTCTTGTTGCACTCATATGACACTTCCCTAGTACATATTTTCACTGAGAGGCAGGTTGTTCAGTCTGTCTTTCTGTCTGACTGAATGACCGTTCACTCGAGACATATCTTCACAATCTATAGATCGAGTGGTAGGTTTAGTAATCGTCTGACTTTATATTTAGTGCCACCAGCAGGTTTAAATTTACACTTATCCAATACAAAATCTCGACATCTAGAAAGTGAATTGCCACTGAAACTTTATCCTTTGATAATAAATGATTCATCCTCACTTGTGCCTCATGTAAACCTGAGCCCAAAAGAGCTGCACTCGTTTTCCCATTACACATTTTGAAACCGGTTTCATCTGCCGTGCGTCCAATATTCTCAGTTTAAAGAAGTGATAAGGTTAATTTTGGTGTCTCTGTCCTTCTTGCAATTTGATTCTCACTCAAGTCTTCTTCTCCCTCCTCTCCCCAGAGCTGCCACTGGGGTGCGAATATTTCTGTCTTGACAGTAATTGCTGTCTTTATCTCTCCACCTGCACACTCTGTCCTTTCAGAGGGGCATTACCAGATCTGTGCCAAACACATTTGAACATTGTTGTTATCATGACGTGTACTTGATTAATCTTAGCACGCAATCACTGTAAAATGGGAGAATTACACTGCATGATAGTGAAAATTAACACATTTTCGCTGATTCAACATGACATTATATTATATGGATCTTTCAAATAATGATGTTGCTTCTCTTTTGCGTTAAGATCTCTTTAATTATTACATTTTTTGGGGGGGCTCTTTTTCTGTGTCTCAACAAGCTCAAGCGTTGTACCTTTGTCACTGTGTCTGAACCTTTTATATAAAAAGGCAAACCTCACTGACAGCAGATGCAACATTGTGCCTATTTTTGAAGCTGCAGGGTGTCCCGGGGAGATTTTAGGGTGTCACTTCTTTTGTCTCCCCTCTGTGCTGCTTAACTCTTGCCAGGGCAGATGCATGCATTACACACTCGGGACGGGGGCTGCCGCCAGCCACATGGCCAGCGAGCGGCCCCTGTCCCCCTAGTGGTGGTGTGGTCAGACAGAGAGGGCTAACCTTGGAATCCCCTCCCCCGCTGCCACATTCTCCTTTGTCATACCACCACTTGTTTTTCAATTTGTCCAACAGGCCCTGCTCGTTGAGCTTTAGCACGGCCAGGTTGACCGCATTTCTTTGAGTAAAAAAGGAGGAACAGATAAGATAGTTTGGTCAGAGGTTGGAGGGACAGACAGACAAGATGGACGTGGACCACAGCCAGGAGGGGAAAGGGGAGGGAGAAGATAAGGAGAGGGAGCAGAGGGGTGGGGATTAGAGGGGTGCAGGGGACAAGGGTGGGTTAGTGGGAAGGGATATACCCCAGGCAACGTCTATCTCTTTGACTCTCTTTCTAATTAAGATGCTTAATACCTAAAATGGTTTTGTTTGACTTTTTCTGTTTTTAATTGCTCTCTTGGACCGGGCTGCACTAAGTCAGGATGCTCCGCAGTGACCGTGAGAATGAAGCGTGTTAACCAGCTCTCTGCAGCCTGCTGATGGTGCTCTTGTCCCCTTCTGAAGCTCTCCTGCCTTACTGCTACTCTATGTGAGTGGTTGTGTGTGTGTGACACCAGTTTCCTACAGCACCCCTGAAGGGATTGACCTCCAAACAAAATCCAGGGACACAGGGCTAAATATCAGGAATTCATGCTACTTCATGTGTGTGCACATTTAGTATTCTAAGCTCTTTGTATCAGGCATGTTTATAAGGACACTCTTCTCTTCGCTTAGCAACTCATTATTTTTGTAAATTATCAAAATCTTATCAAAAACTTGAAGATATTTGAAACCAACAAGTCGGTTGTCTGTTTGTTCATTGCCCTGCAGTTGAGTTTAAAGTACAGACTTTAGAAGCCACTCTTCACAATGCCCGGGTTTACCTGGTTTACTTTTAGTTTGATGTTTTTGAACAACAAAGCATACCTTGTGCATGCTGTGTCATTTAGCAGCCAACTCTTAGATCTCAGATGTGTTTACTGCCATAACAGTCACCCAGAAAACTTCAAAGAATCCATGATTTCAACTGCAATAATATAACTTCAATGAAAAAAGATTACAAAATGGATTACATATCTTGAGAATCTTTAAAATCTAGTTGATTATTTTGTTACAGACTGTAACCAGTGGCTGCCTGGAAGGTAATATGCATTCAATCTAAACAGCAAAGCTGTAAATAACAAACTATATTATAGTAGATTTAGCTAAAACACTTAAACGCAACTCCTTTGATAGGACAGGCAACCCAACAGCAGTCTTGTGAGATATAGAGAACCAGTTTAATTTGCTCCAACTCTCACCTTTTCACTATTCCTGCAAATGTCTCTCGATTACCCCAATACGTGCCTGCTCCCTTACTGCGATGTCCAGAGGAGTGTCTACAAAATATGGCTGCAGGGGCTGAATGATTTTGTCAACTCCCTGCATGTCCTTAAATTAATTTTGGCCCAGCTCACCTTTTTTACAGCTACCCTTAAAATACTTTGCCTCACTTGCTACCCCCCTCTCCTGTACACTCTTTTGTTTGTGCGATGCTGTAATCAGTCATGAAAATCTATACAACAAAGGTCACCGCAGTCACTGTCTGCTTGTTTGTGAGTCTGCCTCTTTGTCTGTACACATCTCACATGTCTATCTGGAAGTGCTATCTCATCTCAGTGTGCTAGTAGTGCAGGTAAGAGCTGGCTTGGACAAACTGGGAAAGTACGAGTAAAACACAGTCCTTCTACGAGTTCAGCTCTCTTATTAAAGATAGTCAAGAGGTTCAGAAAGAGACAGTGTTCTCTGGGGTGATCTAATCTACAAACCATGACTGATCTCATCAACGTAGAGGTATGCAAACAGTTCAAACATCTCTTTTCAAGTCATGATAACAGCAGTAACATAACAATACACACTTCAAAAGCAGCTATACTTCAGAATAGCATAACATCCATTTGAATCATCAGAGTCTTCAATCTCCTCATCAACATCATCAAGTCAAATTAACGCTATGATTAGGGCACCGAGAGGAGAGGCAGGCTCACCTGACATGCACACCCTCCTGCCTCGTGTGCACCTGATGGATCAGGTTCCCGCTGATCGAGAGAAGCCAGAGACAACCGTGGATAGTCCCAGAAATGTGTTCTGGAAGGGGGCTTAAAAAAGGGATCCATCCACCCGCTGTCTGTCACTTTCCCCTCATAAACGGAAAAACCTTTGCATAAATAACAAGGAATAAACTACAGTGACTGGGGTTTAGTGGAACTTGTTGGCACCGCACACAGGGGAAAGTTACAGGACAGGATGTGAGGCTGATGTGCTGTTTGTGTTTTGCCTTTCGTAAGGCAAATCTGAAATGCTGACAGAGAGAGATGGAGGGAGAGAAGAGAGAGCAAGTGGTCCGGCTTTGCTGAATTTGGTCAATTATTTTCCCTCAGCAGTCACTTGTAACATCGTAAAGACAAAAGTCTTGCTATACTGCTGTCACACAGTCACTGGAAAAATGAATTATTTGCACTGATAGAATACCTCAGTTAAACCTACTGGGACTGTTTCTGTGGGCTCAAGTTAACAAGCCGGATAAACAAGTGTCTGCTTAGGGAAAATCAAAACAAAAGGGACCTTTAGAACTTCAACTCAGTCACTTTCTCAGAATTTCCTCCAGCTTTTGGTCTCTTTTTTTAAGGTTTACACACAATTATGTGCAATTTTTACAATTAACTACTGATTACTTTCTGATCTGGGTTCAGTTTGCTGTTGTCCAATTACCATTCATATTTTCTTTATTTAGTGTATGTAAAATTGAAGAACTGTTCTTCTTTTCTCTCATTTGTGACTATTTTTGATGTGGGATCCTGTATTATGTTTAGTTTCTAGTCCCCCCATTGGCCAGGCCCCTCTACTTCCTGTTTTTCACTTTTTGTCTCCTGTTCTTCTATAAATTCCCCCTCGAAGCTTTGGATGTAGCGGCAGCAGTCTGAGGTTCTGCCCCTCCTTGCAGTCATTTTTAGTTAATAAATCTCTCCTATAATAATCATAACAATCATCATCATCATCATCATCATCATCATCATCATGACTACCATCATTGAGAATGAAAGGAACAAAGAGACGAAACGGCAGACAAATGGACAAAGTTACCTGTAAGGTGGCCCTGTGGAGAAACAGAGTGGTTAAAAGAGGAAAGAAAGATGGGATGTGACCATGCAGGGATGGATGTAGTGACAGGACACAGGAATGGAGCTAAAATGTCCTAAATGAACAGAAAGGGTAGCAGAAAAAGTGAGGACAAGCACGGATGGACAAAATATTTTTTTTATGTCAGAATAAAAAAAAAAGTAAGAAATGAAGTAATCAAGCAAACAAGAGAGGATGAAACACACAATCTGCATATTGAACATACTCATTTATATCGCTGCTGTTGGGTGAAAACCTGTAACTGCTTTTCAGCTTTTGGAGTTTATAATGATACCGAATACATAAATTGGACTGGTGCCATAATCTTTACAATGAATTTAGTACTTATATATAGTATATCCAAATACTGGTAAACTGTAACTGAATTCTTAATTTGTTGTGTATTTTCACCTGACAGCAGTGACAGGTTAATCTAGGTGAAGTATAAAAGGCACAGCAGGGTAGGTGGAATATCGCAGCAATAGGACAGTATCAGCTTTGGTACTGTCTCCTATTGTTACACTATTCCACCCACCTTAACTGTGAGCCTTTCGGTGTAGCAATCCCATATCCTTTGGAGTCCAGGTTCCCCCCGACTTTCATGGTGTCACAAGGCTTGCGCTGCTCCGTGTACTCGTTCATGGTGGACTCCAGGAGGAAAGCATATTTCCCCTTGGACTTGCGGACCCTCGCCACGCCCTCCGCTGTGGTTTTGGTGAAGACGGTCGGTTCGGCAGACTTCATATATGACCACATCTTCTCGTACACGGCTATTTTGGACCTCTGTGGTGTGGAGGAGGGGGGAGAGGAGAGAGCAGATGTTAATTAGGAATGAGTGGGCATCTTTGCGCTAACATACAAGGCCAGATTGTCTCACAGATGATAGTTTTCATAGTCCAGTAAGGAGAACATTTTCCAAGGGAGGAGAGTTCATCTTCATCCAGGCCAGAGCGCTCATGCCACAGCCAGCTATGGTCCAGACCTTGGTAATCATTTCCTGAAAAAAACAATGTCTCTCTGCATCTGAATGATTTGACTCAAAACTGACTAAGAGTCTAAATGCCAGTGTCTTCTGTGAAGACCTGCCCCGACTCTGCCTCTAATTGGCTCCGGCCCCGATATGTTCTTACCCAACCATCTCACTCCCCATGAATCAAACTAACTGTCGACCAGACAGCCAATAAGTAAAACGTTAAGTTAAAGTAAAGTTATTGCCAAAGTGGTGAACATGTGCAGTGTGAGGTGCAGAAGGCTCCAGCGCGCCTGACAGCATGTTGTGTTCACTGCAGGGATCGTACTTGGTGATACATGCATAGAATTAGAAGATATTATTGAAAACTATTGACACTGTTCTGCAGTTATCTTATGCTTATGAAATCTTGAATTTGAACAACCAATGATGTTTTTTTCATCAGTTAGCGTAGTTAGCGTGGTCGAGTTGAAAAAGACCATTTACACTTAATATTGGGGAAAGTCAAGGTAGAATTTCCTGAATCCTTCAAGTGACCTTGTGAAACAAGATTCAGTTGGAAAACCATACTGAATGTTGAAGTAATCCTACAAACAAGTTTTGCCTGCCAAGAAGTATATTTTTCTGTGCTATCGAGAGCAATGATTGTCCAAAAACTATAAAACCACATCAGTTCCAATGGGTGTCATGTTCCTTCATCACCATGAACACGGTAAGTAATTTATTTTGAGTCGATCCCACATACACAGCGCTGTAGCTTGTAGCGTGGTTTCTCTTCCAACTATAACAAGGAGGTGTTGGGCGCCAGACAGGTGAATATGTTACTTATTTAACTCCTTAACCTATCATTTCAAGAGTACTCGGCTAGCCTGCTAACCTCGCCAAATACATTTGCAGTCACTTTTTACGGCCTTAAGCACAATGTCCATTCACAAAGGATTAACAACAACAGTAAATACTCAATAGCCAAATGTCTATTAATCCGCCAGTGAAAATAGTCCCAGACAAATTAAGAATTTACTCCTGATTAAAAACTGTTTGCTAAAAACTACAGCTAGCAGTATGAGTGGATTATTTAGCCCTTTAATATGTCCTGTTTTCAAGCCTTTGTGTCTTCAACAGGGATGACTCGGCTTGGATCTGAAAGAAATGTAAACAGGGAAACTCATACTGAGGAATAAATGTGTTGGCTTCTCAGAGGATCTGTTGACCCTCAGAAAAATAGTGAACAACATCAGCCTTATGTTTACATGGCCATGCTCTTGGTCTACCTATGGGCGTCCCTTCACACCTCACTGATGCCCAAAGTGTGAGCAATTATGTTTATGTATAGGGACATGTGCTTTTCTATGCTTCTACAATATAAACAGCAGCCTTCTTCTGAGATTGAGCTCCTACACAGTGTATTATTAGTCTATATGCTCTTACTGCATTTCATTTATTGCTCCAGTTTCTTATGATGTGTCGAAAACACCTGAGGCTGATTTCCCCCCTTACAGTCCTTGAATAAAATTACACTTCTGATGGAGGGCTCTGTCTTCCATCTTCCATTTTGATCCTCTGGCACATAATGACATTTACAACCACATTTGAAATGTAATACTACATCTCCCATGGCAAGTCAAGCTTCAATCTTACTTCAAATGAGTTTATGACTGGGATAGTGGCATACTGATCTGGTTGAGCCATTATGAATTCAGAAGACCAATGCCAGGACATGGTCTGGTGTGATGCAATAGATTATATTATACTGTGTGTATACCATACCATGTGTGTGCATGTATGAGTGTGCAGTTCTGTGCACCAGTCTATATATGCATGTGTGAATTTATGTGTTCACATGTTCAATCAAGAGTGAAAATAACAAGCAGAGGAGTCAAACTGTCATCCTCCATCCTTTCTTCTCTTTCTCTCCTGGTGATTAAGCGTTATTCTGTCGCTCTGCAAGCGACAAGCCACGGCCTCAGCCACAGAAACCAGCCCCTGGGGGATGGTGTGTACGCCTGTGTAAGTGTGTTACTGGTGCGTGACGGACACCTATTCCATAATAATGTCACTCACATCTATCAGGAACAGAAGGCCCCTCTTCTCTCTCTCTCTCTCTCTTTTCATTCTTTCTCTTATCATTTCTCGGATCTGTTTACCTTCATAGATAAAATATAGAAGGAAAAAACGCCTTCTTTTTTTTACCCCTCCAGCCCTTTTATCATCCTTATTCCTCAAGTTTGATCCATCCATCCATCTTTCACTTATTTTTCCATCCTCTTTTTTCTGTCTGGCCACAGCAAAATGTGTATGCACTAATGTGTGTCGTGCACTGTGTGTATTTGTATCTGCCTGTGTGTCACACTGTGTGTGTGTGTGAGAGAGTGAGAGTGAGACTGAGAGAGAGAGAGAGACAGTGATGATGATGATGATGACTGTGCACGTATAAAGCAGCGCCTGGCCTTGGAGGGATGGATGTGTGACAATGCGGTGTGACTCTTTCCAGATTCTTTAACAATGAGCGAGGGTGAAGGAGGAAATGGATGCAGCAAGTCACCTTCAGGCGCCCACACCATGACGAACACTTTGAAATATACATTTAACAAACACAAATCTGCTCTGTGCACATTCAAATGCACATATACACGCATACATATGTGGCAGAATATGCATATGGCCACGCTTACGTACACCCACAAATATACACACACACACACACACACACACACACACACACACACACACACACACAGGCACAGATAATTAATGGTGGTGGCGAATCCCCCTCAGCTGTGGGAGAGTAAATTGCTTTTTCACCCTCCACAGATTTCAGCCCGCTCGTTATGTTGATGATGCCAGAGCCGCTCACAGAGGCACAAACTGTCTGCTACAGCCTCCCCCTCCTCCTCATCCCCAAATGCACACACTAGTGCACACATATTTACAAAGCATAACTGTAAATTGGTATATATACACGTACACAATGCATGAGCACACACACAACTCTCAATATTCCGACAGAGCATGACTACGCGACAGCAGATTCGTTTTTGTTCATGACTCTCGTGTTCTGCCCATGTCGGCAGAAAATACAAATCTGTCTTCATCAGCATTGAGCTCATGTGTGTTTCTCTGTTACTATGTGTTTATGAGTACTTATGTAATTACAATTCACATTTGTGAATAGGTTATTGGGTGAAGCCACTACGGGTTTCTTCTGGGCCACTTCACTCCACTCTGCTATAATTTCCTGCTCACTATTTAACAGTAACAGCTCCCTGTAGTCTATCTCTTCTTTCCATCTCTGCTTCCTTTATTGTTTAATGTTATGAGTACCAGTATGATCATTGCTTTATTTGACAGAGTTGGGAAGTGACTCAATGAAACAGGGGTGTGGTAAACAAACATTGCACTATTGTAATGTTTGAATCTTAATCAAAAGGTATACGATCCCACGCAAAAACCTTGGTGTGAACAGCCATCAAGTCAAGCATTTCATCTTCATTTGCATCACTTCCAAAATGTAAGGCTCTCAATTCAAGATCAGGAAACAGTCATCCATTCATTCCTTTCCACCCACCTGGACCTTTGTAAATTGGTTGACACTGTCATTAGTCACTTGTCCTTGTCCCACTGGCAGTCAGAGCGGATTCCTGCTGCTCGGCTTTTGTCTGGCTTCAATAACTGAAACACCTCCCTCACATGTGCTCCCTCTTACTGACGGCTAATGTATTTCAGGAGAACTTTAAGATCGTGTTGTTTGTTTTTAAAGCTGTGATCCAACCTTCTTCTGTTTTCTTCTTCTGACACTGAACTTTTTCCCCTTCACCTCGTTTTATACACTTTTTTCATGCTGTACAATAAGTGAACAATAATACATTATGGATTGAATGGAGGTGATGGATGCTGAAATAGCATTGTATCACCTCCAGCGGGTATATTGTGCTCCATCACATTTACATAACGGCCATTTAGAAAGAAATAAAGACCACAAGCAATATGTATGAATATTTACATCCATTTCTTAAAAGTGCCGTGTGGAAATATGTTGCAAACAGACAATAGTATGTTTACATTCAATGTTTCACACCAAAACTTATTGTGTGTATCTATGAGGGCTAACAAATAAGTTGAATACTTTTCAATCCTCATAAACCTTTGCAAAAAAACATTTTTTTAAGATTATGGAACCTGCATTTTTACACATTTGCTAGCTTATGGGCGACTTCTTCTTCTTAACATATTATTGCCAACAGTTAATAAGTGGAGAAGCTAATCTGTATGCCTTTATATGCATTACTATGGACGCAAACACAATGGGGGAGAAGCTCATAAATAGACTAGTGGTCAAAAACTGCAGGGTGCCACTTGCTGCTTTTATTTTATAATATATATACTTGTTCTAAAGTCCTGTTATCTGTTTGTTGTTTACCATTTATATATTATTGCATTATTGCTTTTATTGTTATGCACCTTTCACCGAGTCCTTGAATGTGCAATGTACTTGGCCAATGATTTCTGGCAAAGCATCTGGAAACAGAGTTTTCTATGTATGAAAGCAGCTGTGCAGCACTGGTTGGGTTTATATTGGCAGTATCAACTGCAGCTCATCTGGGGGCTTTTGGCTCTTCAGCTCAGTAGCAAACTAACTTTACTTAACTTAGTTGAAGTCTGCCACCTCTGAAGGATTCAAGCAAAGGAACGTGTGAAGTCCATACCCTGAAGAACTCCTTCGTAGAGCCTGAGTCCAGGGTCCCGTATGCTATCTCTGTCTGTTTGGCCAAGTCCTCTGCGCTCTCTATCGGGGACACCATCCGCTCCACAGTGAGGAACGCAGCCAGGTTGGCTGTGTAGGAGGAGATGATGATGAGGGTGAAGAACCACCACACACCTCCAACAATTCGTCCAGACAAAGACCTGGACAGAAGAGACGATGGAGAGGTCGGGAGAAAACAAGGAAGAGGGAAAGAGGGATAAAGAGATGCAAAATGTTAAAAAAAAAATCAGGAAAGAAAGAAAAGGATTTGTAGAGGAGAAATTAGAGGGACGAGTAGAGGATGACGAAGGAAAAGATGAAGGTGAAGGATGAAGAGATGAAAGGAAGAAAAAGAGGAAGGAAACATATTCAAGGTTAGTTCCTGAGTCAGAGATATGCAACGCAACACGCCATAGTTTAACAAAGCATTTTCGGCACCATTGTGTGCATAACTGTGAAAATGACAGTTGCGTCAAAGTAATTGTCTTTCAGGCCTCGATCCAATTCAGCACTAACAATAACAAAGCCTACATGAAACAGATTGTAATCTGGGCACTCCTACATCGCTCTCATCCCCATTCTCTCTCTCCCCGTGTTTACTCTCTTTATCTACCAATTGTGAGCTGAAGCATCAAAGTAAGTGGCAATTCATTTTGTTTGTACAAACTTGTTTTCACTGAGTAAAATGGAAGAGAGCAGGCATGAGTGAGCATATGAGAGAGAGAGAGGGAGAGAGAGAGAGAGAGAGATGGGAGATGGTAGTAACATGTTGTGTTTTCTCTAAAGCGCTGTAGTCAACTAAAGACCTTGAAGTTCTAATGGGTGCACACAGCGGCATAAAATATCTGCGTGAGACAGAAAAAGGAGACGGTGCTGGGCGAAATATATTTTTTACACTTTCGCTTAATTATGAAATGTAGGAGGGCCATCACAGTCACAGAGAATGAAAAGGAACATGTTTTGTACCATTTCCCTTTCAGGTATTACCCAGACGGCATGTAGCTCAAGAAAACATTCACAGTGAGTCTGAATATATTGATGTTTTTTACACTCCTCAGTGCATCCATGATTTCAAAGTATGTCTCTTTAAATAACTTAACTTCCAATCATTTAAAAGTTTATGTTCTTATAGTCAGATGACAGATATTTTAAATGTCAAGTTAAATGGACTGATGTATTTAATTTAGGAGTTAAGTAATTCAGAGCTGAGGTAAAGAGCAGATATATGAGTGCTAATTACCATTATTTGCCATTAATAATTCAAACAATATGATTATAGTGGCTTTAACTAAATTTGGGTGACATTCAAAACCCCTTTTACACGCAATCTTTTAAAAATTAAGGCCCAACATTTCTTGGACAGGTAGCCATTCGGTAATACCACCCTGATGCGAAAGCCGTAATATATAAGTTATTTTTAGGGTTGGGTTTCAAAGAGTGCGTGCTGGAGAGAGAGTGAGAGAGCTGAGCGGTGCATTGATGCCTGACTCGGCATAAGATGTCACCTTTTGGAGCAACTCGACATCCTGCTGCTGTTCATAAGCCAGCACACCTCGTAATGCTCACACACACACACGCGCAAATATAAATTGATAGCATGTGTCTTTGAAGCATTGATCTGTTTACCTGAATTAATGCACCTGGCATACACTGTATGGATTCTCCTGAGAAAAGAGCTGTTTCATTTTATACATATTAGACGACAGCGGGAACATGATTGATCACGATTGGAAAGATAGAGATAGTTTGCACTAAAAATGTGACAATGCCCAACCTGGGCGTGTGATTTGATTGGTTAGCTAGTAAACGGGCTGTGACAGCATTTTTAATCAAACCTGATGGAGAGACTGTGGGATCTAAGTGGACATCCAAAGGGAAGGGTGGAGGATGAAAGCAAGCCACGGCGGAGGAAGGAACAGGAAGATGGAGATAAAGAGATGGAGAGAAGGTTCAAGGGCACTTCTCCACTGTGCATCATTGTGATCAGTATGTTCATAACAGTTATGTTCTCACCTAAATGTGGTGAAACATGCTGTTTTTATCTCATGAACTTGTCAATCTTAAGAACAGGAACATTAATTGACTATAACATGTAAGGAATCCAGTTGAACTTTAAGTTATTGATCACAATTTGTCCAATTAAGAAAAAACTACTGGATCATTGGGCATTAGAGTTTGACTGATGTTTTTCTTTTTTTTTTTCTGGGCCAATACTGCAACTTATTATTAGCAAATAAGGAGACTGATTACCTGACTGATTATTATTATTTGAAAATGATAGATTGAACATTTTGAAAACGACAAACTCCATCACAAATCTTAGTGAATTCAAGCATATATTTAGTTAAATTATTGAAAGAGAACTTTTCAAGCTCATCTCATGCTGACACATGCTGCCTTCCCCGGTGTTTGCTGAGGGTACTGCACTCTTAGAGCTTTTCTTCTCTGCATCTATCCACTGTAACATTGCAGTTCCCATACATCGAGGCCATCTTTAAATCTGATTTATTTAGGATCGCGACAAAAGATAACATTCAACTCGCACGGCTACCAGAAATGAATCACCCTCGATTCAACACCCTTTTTCAAGCTTGTCCACTCAAGTTCAGTGAGGATTCACACACAAACTGATTGAATAAATTGGACCGTAAACAAAGCCATTAGATTTAACACATCAAATCATTAGTTGAGGCCATTTTGTAAGTTTGTAATATAAGACAGAACTGAAATGGTTCTTTATCTCATCGGGCAGGAAAGAAAACCAACCTGCTGAGAACGAAAACTAATTGGCTCTGGACAACATGATTAACAGCATGTTTCTTCGTAATCGTGTTGTACTTGATTGATTTGTGTGTGTGTGTGTGTGGATGAAAAAAGAGTGAGGGAGGTATTCACCAGTTTAGCCTTGGAGCAAAATGTACCTTCTCGAAGATCAAGGAGCATGCTCGCATCACATGCGTGTGTGTGTGTGTGTGTGTGTGTTCATATGAAAGCGTATTTTGGTGTCCATGGATGAGCTTCGAGAATGACGTCCTTGATTCTTTATGTGACATGTCAGTGTGTTTGTTGCAGTGTGAATGTGTGTGTTGCCTGCGTGTGTAGTTGTGTGGTGTGTGTTGGTATGCAACAGGCGACTCATTCTATAGCGGGTCATGTATCATCTATGATAGCCAACAGATTGCCTCCCCAATCCTCTGTGTGAAAGATTGATGGCATGCTGTTCCTCTCTCTCTCTCTTTCAAACACACACTCTCTCTCTCTCACACACACACACACACACACACACACACACACACACACACACACACACACACACTCTCTCTCTCACACACACACACACACACACACACACACACACACACACACACACACACACACACACACACACACACAGTTCCGAGCTATACAGTTTCTTTTCATCCGCTGCATTTTCTCACCTAACACACAAGAGACTGCAGTTTAAGGCTGCGTGTGCAGATATGATCTTGCCTGAATGTTTTAGTTTTATTCCTGTGAGGACTAATGGAAGACAGATATGTGGTTCAATCATCTACTTATTTCCTCAGATTGTGCTGTTTGGCTTCTTACAAGTGAGACAGTTATCACAGTCATCTGAGAAGAAAACCCTGTTCATTTAATTGCCATAACTTGAGCACACAAACTCAAACACACACAGCAACATGCCTCTGCACAAACACATTTAAACACACAAATACAAGCAGGCATACTGACAAAAACAACAAAATGAGCCAGCGCTGGATAGTTGTTGTCCATTGAAATAAGGGAAAACTGTCACTCGATCTATAAACATCTCATTTGTTATGATATAATAACATATTATATAGCAGTTTTTCATATTGTGTACAATTTTACTCCAACAAATGCTAGTTTTTCTGGGCTCCTGATAACTGATCATAACCTGATACATTTTGCAAACTACTTTGGACACAGCAGACATCACGGGTGACGTAAACGTTCCAATTGATTATGCAAATCATGAGAATGTTGTTGTTATTGTTATACTCATTTCCTTGTTCATCAAGACATGCAGACAGAGGAAATTGAAATCTTTTTGTTGTTATCTGATTGGGGTAACAACAAGTGATGGTGACAGACATGTTAACAATGTTGAACTAGACGTGTTGGGAAAATGAAGCATGAATGCTTGATTAGTACACAATAAAGGACAGAAAGACCAATGCAGACAGAAAAAAAAGCCAAAGATCTTTTCTTATTCTTGTCTTTCAACTCTGTCCTACATGGAATACGGGTGTGAAATAAAGTGAACCGGCAGAATGAAGGCAAACAGACACACATGAAAGTAAATCTGATTAACGGATCAGAGATTAGATGCAGCAGGCAGATAATGAAGGAATGATGAAATAAAATAATAACAGGGATCATATCAGTGAAGCAGAAAAGATAAGATCTATAAAAGCTAGGGATGCACCGACTCCAATGCTGATATTGGATATCGATCAGTCGCTGACTCAAATAGCTGGACCGGTATCAGTGACCACGGGGCCGATCTATTCAACTCAATTATATTTGAATACTATATATAATATACTGGAATTTGAATTCCTGGCAATTTTGAATATTATTACAAAATTGCTCATGTACAATTTATTATTTTAATGATAAATAATAATTATATATATATATATATATATATATATATATATATATATATATAATTATATATATATATATATATATCCATCCATTATCTGAACCGCATATCCTCTTTAGGGTCGCGGGGTGCTGGAGCCGATCCCAGCTGTCATTATATTATATATATATATATATATATATATCCATCCATCCATCCATTATCTGAACCGCTTATCCTCTTTAGGGTCGCGGGGCGCTGGAGCCGATCCCAGCTGTCATTATATTATATATATATATATATATATATTTATTTATTTATTTTTGACATGTAGTTTTACAAAGTTAGGTCTTAGATCCCGGTCACTTCCACACATGTCATACAGCTTATTAATAAACACAGGCATCGCATCGTGCTACAGGCCAGTACCCAAAGCCCAGGTATTAGCATCGGTACTGAAAGAGGCAGATCGGTGCGTCCCTAATAAACACTATTACTGGTGAAATTCATAAACACAGTTTGAATCAATGACCTTGACATTATTAATCAGTAGACTTCAGAGTTCCACTCTAGTTAGTTAGTCGATCCATGAGCTGGATCTGTTGCTATCATTAACTATTCAACATACCCAGGGCCATTTGCTCAATACTTACACATGCCACACACACACACACACACACACACACACACACACACACACACACACACACACACACACACACACACACACACACACACACACACACACACACACACACACAGAAGTGCATTAGTGCTCTCACCTAGCAGCAGAGACACATGCACATCCACACACAAGAGAGCTGTAATTTCAGATGGTTATTGACAGAGACAGATCCAATCCCTCTGAGATGTTCGCTGGTGATCAGTTTACCTCTCGCTCCCTCTCTCGGTCTTCCTGAATGTACGTGTCACTTTTTCTTCTGCCATTTATAGATTTCCACTATTTTAAAATTCCTGTCCCATCACCTCACTATCCATTACTTTGTCGCCACCCTTGGCGAGGTGACCGGGCCAATCGCCGCCATTACAAACCCAAAAGGCTGGGCTGCAGGATGACAGGTGTGTGCGGTGCAAATTCCATCTCAAGGTCACTGTAAAGATGTGTGTGAGTGTGTGTGTTCATGTCTGCTTCCAGCCATTAGCTTCTGCTTGATCAGGAAGGTGAAGGAAACAGAAGTTGGGGTGTTGCCAAAAGAGACAGCATGTGTTTGTCTCACAGGAAGAAAAAAAAAGTCCTATCACGAGTACACAGACATGCCTGCACACTCATGCAGTAATTTCTAGATATGAAAATGTCAATTATCTAAGGTGATGATTAGACAACAAAGCAGCAGGGACTGGCATTTAGTGAGAGAGCAAAAAAAGGATGCGAGAAAGAAAAGAAAAAGAAGATAGGTGGATAAAGAAAGAGAGAAAGTGGGTGAGTTGAAAAGGAGTGTGTGTTATACTGTGTCTCCCAGACTGCAGAGATGACTGCAGCAGGGAGAGAGGGACCCATACTGAATACCAATAGACCTATATGGCAGCCTAATACACAATACACAACCCACACAGTATTCACACACACATGCTCAGTGTATAAAGTCAAACAAACAGTGTCTAACTAAGAGTCTTGTAAGAGGACATGTAATGCAAGACAGAAGAGATTTTACTTTGGAAAGAAAAACACAAATGCACTGTTAATAGCCAACCAGAGAGAAAGCACTCACTCTCAGACAAATATGAAAGGCATTCAACCGGTCTTTTAAAAAAAAACATCTACCTTTGCCTGTTTCCCTTTATTCCCAGATCCACAGTACATGTCAACCTCAATACTCCTCAGTCCCTGATGACTAGCCAGAGACGATACAAGTGGGTGAAATGGATAACACCAGAGCATGAAAGAGCATCCCATGGTTGAGTCAAACAGATGAAAGATGCAAAAGGTATTAAATAATGTGAGGGGAAATATCGTGGGGCAAAGAAGTCTATCAGAGGACTAATGTAAAATAAACACCAAATAAAAAATGCAATTCTCATATAGTATCAATTCAGTAGTTTATTTTGTGTCTCGACCTAATAAACTGATTTAATTTGAAGTGTTTAATTATTCACCATTTCCTCCACCTTGTGCAGTACCTTGAAAGAATGCACTGCTTCATCGATGCTCACAGAAACTAAAGCTCCACTGGCCCAGCTGTCTTATTGGCCTAAAACCAACACACCACGCAGAAAAGAGCTACTGTATTCACTATAATTGACACCCTGTGGATTTGAAACTCTGGCAGAGTATAGAGAAACTAGCGAGCTCTCCAATTCTTTTATGCATGCTCCTTTATGAGTGATTGACTGACAGTGAATAAGTGAACGTGTCTCGCAATATCCTTAATGTAGCAATGGAAGTAATTGTCAAATATTTGATATTTCTGTAGAAAGGAAAGTTGCAATACACTGTGTGATATAGTAAATATCTCTATATTTGTAGCACATTTTTGCTCACTGAGGTTAGCATTATGACTTTGTCTGCCTGCAAAGGTGAGCAAGAGAATGGGAGATTAAAGGAAATGTACTGAGGGGATAGAAAAATGATATGACATGATGATATGCATGACACGTCTCCTTTTCTAAGAACATGATGTAGTGTCGCTGCAGAGAACGGTGTCACAGTGAAGGCTCATCCATCACTTGGTTTTATGGCAGAAAGCCTGGTCTGCAGGCTTCTATCATTTCTTCATCAACGAGTCTAATGAACAAGTTAATTCCCCTCTTTAACCATTGTGTCTTTAGTTTTTTCCTAATTTTTTAGCGTAATCCGTCAGTCAGTTCCTGTGAATGGTTATATGTGGGTACAAGGTACCGTAAGTCAGTCGAGCCTCATCACTCCCGGCAGTATACACTTAAGCTCATGCGTAGAGAGATTAGGAAGGGACTACTAATCAGCAGCTACAGGTGGATGCAGCCGATGATGACAACGATGATGATGATGATGATGATGATGATGTAGGGATGCTTACAGTGAGTGATGTAGCAGTAGCAGCTTAGGCAGAACAAAAGAGTCAGCCGAGCGTGACAGATTAAATAGACGAGTGTGGTGGGTATGTATGGCAGAGTGGAGTGTGGAGTATAGCGCAGATCCAATGTAACGTCTGTTTAGTTTATGTTTTACCTTTGAACCATTTATCTGGATGGTTCAATAATGCCAATGATCTATCATAACAGTAACTAGTAACTAGTTCAGATAAAATAAACAGAAAAGCATTGAGTTGAACTCTGTAAAGCTCTGTATAGTTGATGGGAGCTGCAGGTGACAATTCTCTGCAGGTTTATTATTACGAACGAAACCATTCACATTGTTTTCATATCACCATTTAATACATTGTTCTGGACAAGGACACACTGACTCAATGACTGTTTTAATAAATGTGTGTTTTACCCCCTCCTCGGCCTCATCATCGGACCAGAGCCACACCACTAAACACAGCTGCAGTACCAGTGGCTTATCTCTCCTTTAAAGCTGTGATGATACATTCAACATCATGGAAAAGTTAACTTCAACTCTTCAAGTTTGCGTTGAAGCCTCTTTGAAACCATGAACAAAGTGTAGACAAGTTTTAGATTTCTCATTAAACGAATCAAATAATTTAGGACTGCATTAATCTTGGTCTACAGGGAGCTGTGCTGTATTGGAAGTGACAAGGCCAGGTGATTTGTATGACAAACACTGCCCTCATGTTAAGTATCACATTATCACTATGACAGCTGTGGCTTACGCACACACATCTATAACAGGTCCTGTCAGTGATGGAGAGGCCTGCATGCGTGTGTTGGATTGTCGGGAAACTGCTGAGTGGGTGTTTTTTTCTGCATGCGCGTGTAAGCAATGTCAGAGTGTATTCCTGTGCATTTAGAGTGTGTGCATGTGTGTTTAGTGTGTGTGCGTGCATGTGTGCTTAGTGTGTGCGCGTGCAGCTGGTGTGAGTGTTTTCTATTTTGTGTGTTGGGGATAGAATTGGCCTGTCAGTCACAGTATAGTGGGGAGGAGTAGGAGACGACAGGTGTCGGGGAGCGGGGGAGGAAGGAGAAGAGAAAGTGTGAAGGAGATAGATGAAAGAGCGCAGAAGGAGGGCAAATGAGCAAGAAAGAAGAAAGTTAACTTTGAGCAACCAATGTAGAACTTTTATCCCTTTCCCAGAAGGGAAACGTTAATGGAAATCCAGCAGACATGTTTGGAAGATACTGGATTTAACTAGGTTTTAGAGTAGAAGTAAAGTCCTTGAGATGAGAAAAAGGATTCTTAAAGATTATATGTGTGTCAGTGAGCCTGGACATTAATTAACGTTATTATTGAAAAGGAGTTAGGCTCTCAGGGGTTAAAGAAATGCAACAAAAACAACATTTTTGTAAATATTCCTAATACTGAACATTTAGTATTCAGAACACCTACAAGATAAACCCTATTTCCTGCTGCACAGGCAGTGATGTGTTTTTGCGTATAAAGCTTATTTATGAGAGCAATAACAACAGTTTGTTTGGAACAAAAATGTAGGATGTTCCAGTCGGCTTTCCGATGAAGGCAAAACACCACAACAGTGACTGAATGCTTCTCGCTTAGAGTGTCACCGAAGTCAAGACCAACAGGAATCGTCTGGCACATGATTACGTTGAGGATGCAGACTCAAAAACGTCATATCCGTGCGTCTTAATAACTATTCACCTTTGTCCGTCGGCGCAACATGAACCACTCACCACTTTGTGTCAACGTCTATGATAAAGTGAGCCGTGTCCTTCCACATCTTTGCTTCCAGTTCTTATTATTCTTTCACGCACATTTTGCTCAACTGCTCACACCTTTTCCTTCTTTCAGCTCGTCGTCTATCACTCTTTGCTATCTGCTTCTCTCTTTAGATTTGCTCCCTAAAGGTCTTGAGTATGATGGCCATGAATATTTCACTAAACTGCATTCTCAGGTTATCAATAATAAAATGCCATATTCTTATAAATATTCTAAAAATACAGACGGACTGTGCCTCTTCAGTCCTGCATTAAAGATTAATTCACATCTAGCAAACTGTAAAATCTCCCACCGCACAACACACCCATATGGACACGACCATCGCACTATGTGCAGGTGTTTCTGTCCCACCTCCATTTTTTATGTCTGTGTGCATCTCTGGCACATCGTAAGCTTCTGTAACACACTGTCTTGGAGAAAGCTAGAAAAGTGCGGAGAGAGTGATTCACAAGGACAACAGTCTGAATCACCACAGGCTAATACTAAAGCACTCTAACATTACAGACAGTTAGACAGCCACACACTAACGCCGGCCCACACACACTCTCTCATGAAGACTTCCTGTGTGCAGCCTCATGTGCAACACCATCTCTTACTCAGTCCGAGGCGCACACGCACAACAAAGCACTCGGCTTGTCTCACACACTCCATGCCCCTCCCTCACCGTGGAGAGATGTCGCAGCCCTGTTGCATGAAGGCTCCCAGTGAGAACCACAGGGAGTTGAAGATCCCAAACTCATTGGGAGGTTGGTCGGTGGGGCCAAGCTCTGTTGTGCCCTCCTCTGGTTCCTCTGCATGCCACTCGTATGGACTGAAGCGACTCACCTGAGACATAGAAGGAAAACACCAGTGTCATAGATCTGTTAGAGGTCTATAGAGGAAGAGCGACCAGTGCAGGTACATATACACAAGAAAACGACTTTTCCGGAAGACAAAAATTTTTCCTTGAATATGCAGACAATCCGGTGTCATATGAGTTATGCTGACCTGACAATGTAAACTTGCCACAGTTGCCCCCACTTCTTCAACACTTCAGAAGACATGGAGGAGGTAAGGGCAATGCAGCAATACTTGAAAAGTTATTACATTATTTAATTTATTGAAGCGTTGTAATAGTCTTTTAATACATACACACAGTGTACTCTCAGAAACATCCAGATACATGATCACTGATCACTGAAAAGTGCATCCAGCAGTAAGAACTGCAATGACAAGAATCTCCCATATCATTAAAGTTGACCAAAATGACCACAGGACATGTGTCCTATAATGATCAACAAGGTCAGACTGTGCTGTAGTCCACTAGTTGAGAATTTGTATAATATTTTTCTTTCAATACATTGTATTTTCAGCCTGTGAGCCACATCATATATATTTGTTCTTCAAACTCTTACAGCCCTGTAATCCAACTCAAGCACTGACTTCTAGTTCTTAGGAATCACTCACCAAAAACAGTACGACACTGACTCCAATGTAAGCGAACACTATGCACATCCAGATCTCGTAGGCCAGCGGGTCCAGAAAAGAGAAAACACCGGGCTTAGACTTCTGGGGCTTCTTGATCATGATGGAGATGCCCAGGGACATGAAGGGCTTCGAGAAGTCGATCACCTCTTCTCTCACCAGAGTGATGGTCAGTGGGGCAACGGCAATTTCTGCTTTCTGCAAAGAGGTGTCAGGAAGAATAGTGTTTACTTTAGTTTAGTCATATTGTAGTGGTAGTTAATGGGCAGCAACTTCACGTAAAGAAGGAGAGATTCTCTGTGAACTATTTGTTCTGCAGAAGGAAAATGTGAGGACAAAGATAAAGGAAATATAAATATAATTTAAAGCACAAGAAGTTGATAAAGTAGACATACACAGAAAAAGATCAGTTTTAAGGCGGCAGCAAGAGAGGCAAAGAAAGGGAATTGTGGTACAGCGGGGGAAATGTTGAAAGAGACAGAGGCGGTAGCGGGAAAACCAGAATGACAGAGAAGTAATTCATACATAGGCATGAAAGTGACACTGACGGAATATAAATGAGTCTTCAAGGACTCACACACATTTGTGTGCATGCACACACGCAAAATCTCTAGAAGAGTAAAAAAAAAAACGTTAAAGCGGTTTTACAAATAATGGAATGCGGCTGCTGATAGCATCATTCATTCTGAATTAATTCTGCACCTTCTCAAGGTCCGAAACACAAAAGATTGTGCGCCCATGATGGTACAGCAAAATATACATGTGCTTAAAGCCAATATGTGGATTGTAAGGGTCAGCCTGAGCCAAGGTTCTTGTCAGGAGGGCCTTGCCAGAGTGCCACTTCCATCACAACCTCACGATGGCCATTAAGACACAGTAAAAAGGGAAAACGATGATTTGGGAAGTGAGGGAGAAAAGAGACAAAAACCTAATTTTTCTTTTTTTATCTTCAAAAATATATTTGTATTTTCAGTGTCATTGCATACTGGGACTGCATCCCACAATAAATGAGTCTGAGTCAACACCGCTTATACATGCGCTTCAACGACCACCAACACTCTGAAAACAACAATAATTTAACTGTAACTGCATCTGGCTATAAGCACTGTGAATTCTTTGTGAATTGGACTGATTTGGCAAGGAGGCTCATTTAGATAGAAAGGGGCCAATTGTGTACTCAATAAATGTATATTACCTAATTTAAATTTCTCCAAATAGCACAGGAATACTGAGCCGCTATTTGCTTGGCAGGGAAGTTGGTAAAGTATGCAGCATTTAGGGGATCTATTATCAGAAATGGAATATAATATGAGTGTATAATCACCTGAAAACAAGAATTACAGTTTTTACAGAATTTGCAGTAGCCCAGAATGGACAAACCACTGGCCCTAGATAGGGCCCTTTGTGTTTTAGTACTTTTGCCTCAGGGGCTGTAACTCTCCTCCACACTCGGGTGTGCGAACTGCAACTTCCCAGCTTGATGCCTCCCAATCCTAGACACGAGACCTTTCAGCGTGTAATTTACTTCTTGTGTGTTCTTTAAGAATTACACGGTTTGTCCTAATTGTGCAGGTTAATCGGTAACATAAAGCTGCGCGATTCTTTTGTGAATTTGCCTTTGCGCATCTGTTTTTCGTGTTTTTCGTGTGTCTACAAGGTCCACAGTCTCAACTGAAAAAAGGCTACAATAACATAGCAGATCCCGTGACTTCACTTTCTTCACTACAAGGAGGGAGGCTGATACAATGCACGGAGAATAAACAGCAAAAGGAAAACAAGGCAGTAAGAAGGAATATAGAAAGAGAGCAGGGCAGGCAAAGGAATGCCAAAAACACCAAACCCAATTCAGACTAAAATAAATTAGAAAGTGAAAGCCGGGTACAAAAGTACACACCATGAAAGAAAAGGAGAAGAAAGTAACAAAACAAAACCGAGTAAAGGACATAAAGTAGAGGACAAATCCCTGTATTTCCTCTATGTGGCAGAAGAGTCTTTAGAGATGACTGCAAGCAAGAATCAAACCAACCAGTCATTGCAGCTGCTCTGCTGTGTCACCTTCCACTATGTACAGTTTCTGGAGGCTAATTCATTCTGCCAATGTTCTGCAGAAAACATCTCCACTTTCACTTGTCCTGCAAAACGACAACTGACATTGTCTTCTGCATGTTAGTAAAGTTTGCATCAAGACAGCAGTGTGAGCTCTCAGACCATGCATGGGCGTCAACGGCTATTAGCCAGCTTGCCAAATTCTCAAGGATAAGTGAACCCTCCAAGACACATAATCTTTGCAAGGAAACTGACATGGTAACTAAGGAGACGGAGAGCTCAAGACAAGTGTATGTACTGCAGAGAAGTTATTTTAAGCATTTCTCATCTGTTGCGAGCTGGCCTGTGGCAGGGTCACAATAGCAAGAGCACATACAAATACCATGTAATACCCTGCTGTATAATATATTATATATATATTATTATATTAGATTATAAGAGCACATTGTTGTAGTTAAGTTGAGTCAACACAATTTTAAGTTTAAAACTAATTCTTCTCTTTATTTTGACAACTAGGTTTTGACAGTAACATTCTTACCTGTATGTTTTGTGTCTACGCATACATGAGGTTTAACAGTTATGTTGCCAATGTTTGTAATGTATTTTCACCTGTGTGCATGTATTTTAACCTGTGTGCATGTATTTTATCCTCTTTGAAGACAACATCTTGGGATCTAAGAGCTTGTAATGGACATTTACCACCATTTACTGTCATTAGATAGACTGAACACTAAAATGATTGATCCAAATATTTGCCATCCAACTTACCCCATAAACAAGTTCTCCAACCATGCCGTTCCATATCTTCGTCTCTGGATCTCTGGCTCCATACTTCCCATCCGGTACGATGGAGATCTTGTATTTGATTCCAATGTGTTTGGCAATCTCCGAGGCCAAGTCCACACAGTATCCCTCAAACTGGTCGTTGCCTTCATAGAGTTCCCAGTTCTTCTTCAGCATCACATAGGGACCCTCCTGCAAAACCAGCACAAGGGGAGAAAGACACAACTGTTTGGAGGCACATGACAGCAGCAACTATTAAAAGAAGGAACATTAAAACAGCAGTTTGGTTGTAAACATTGTACCAAGGAAAAACACATATTGCACAAGAAAGGCACAGCCCTATACAACACACCAAAGCAATGCTGCCACATTGAACTGGACACCAACCTTGTGATGAAGGAAGAGTTTCATCATAACATTAAGATTCTGAAGGGTATGTATTATAAGAGACATATTTAACCATACATGGAAGAAGTGAAGGTAAACTGAAAGTCACACATCCTTTTGTAGATCCTTATCTTTTTTTCACAATAAAAGGAGATACACATCTTACAGACAAACCATCTTGTCAGGTAAACACAGAAACCACTAAAAACGTGACAGAAACAGTTGAACAGTTGATAAAATTGGGGGAAAAATGTAGAGCTGTTTTTTCCAAAAGGCCACGTTTTTTGGGTAGATGTTTTATATCTTGTGTGTCTGTCTTCAAGTGCCTTGTTTTATGCCTTCGTCTGACTTTACATGCCTCCACTGGGACTTGCACCTGACTCAGTGCAACACTAATGCTGTGAGGATAGAAATGTACAAAAGAGAGGAAAAATACTGAGAGAGGGAGGAAAAAAAAAGAGAAGGAGACTGCTGCTTTGGTAATGTGTCATAAGAGGTAGACTGATTTCTGTGCAGGCAGTAAACAAAGATGAAAGCAAAGAGAGAGTTTAATGTTGTCGAGAGAGATGGTGGGTGTATTAGCAATGACGCACACACACACAAATTTACAGATCAGCATGCACATACATTACCACACCTATGCAGGATAGCCACAGAGAAAAGAAGCGCACATACTGACTTTTGAGTGACAGCGTATTCGTCAGGAGCAGTGAGTTATGGTGCTATGCCTGAGGCTGCTCACCCTGTAATCCAACCGACACCAAGCCTATTAAAATGCTATCAAACCCTTTTTAATCAAAGACTAATCTCATCTAATTAATCAAACCGGCTTTCATAATATCCAACACACTCCTGCTATGAAATGGTTTATAAAGATCATAAAACACAATAAAAGATGATAACATGATTTGGATTGAATTCCTCATTCAGGAAATTGATTCATATTGAGAACAAGTATAGCTTAATCAAATACAATTTTAGACATGTTATAAAAAGGGTAAAATGAGCAACATAATCCCTCTGACACAGATTTGGAGGGAGCACTCTTCAATCTAGGAAATTGAATATATTTTGAAAAAAAAATCTATATCTCTATCTAGATCAGAAGAAAGCAGGCAGGGGATGAACATAAATCTTACAATGGAAACGGAACTGTACAAAAAAACCTACAAATGGACGCTGGATTTATAAATTAATCCTCTTTCTCTTCAGTAAACAAAGATCTTGAAATAGAACCATTCACCTGAAAGGCGAAATAGGGAGAAAATATTTTGATGCATTTTCAATCATGGTTATTCAAACTTTTTGTGAACATGGTAATTAGCTCTTTAAAATGCTATAATAGATATTTTGAGCATGTTTTCATGCTGTACACTCTTCCTGTTTCTAAATCCAGACTGTGATTTCTATTTGCAAGATAAAAAATTGCACAATATTTTGGGGTATGTGCATGTCCATTTCTGTGTGCATAAACCCCTTTTAACATTGATATTGAACATCAATTTGCCCATGTGAATTAATAAAGATAATATCAAATAAATACATAAAGATTGAGAAACAAAAACACACATTTTATAACAAACATTGCATTATTACATTTCTTACAAACTATTATACAGTCATCAGTAGAAGATTTCTTAAAACAAAATGCACTTCTTCCAAAAACACAGATAAAACACTTTACACTTTGTTCAACAACACAATCCTCATCATCATCTTCATCACCATCATCATCAATTACAAACATTTCCCCCATTCTGTTCAATGTCAGAACATACAAAACAATTCCCCCTAAAATGTCATTATCAAGGACATTAGCATGTCCTGGGGAGCTCAATCCATTGACTCAACATGAATCATAATGTTAATGAACAGCAAACAGTTTTAAGTAAATTCTCTCGTACAGATCAACTCAGCCATGAGGACGACTCTGTACTGTAGCAGGATAAGGACGAGAAGTTATGACGATGCAAGATAAGAAAAAAACAATACAATACCACTGTGATTCATAGTAGTCCATATCCAAATGTACATTATTTACAATCATCTTGCTGTCTTTTTTCACTTCAATATGTGTTGCTTTGCATCATAAACTTGATGCTTTCTAGGCTGGTGTGATATTAACTGACAAAAGATCGAAAAACTATTGACAAAATCTGACATGGAAGTAGTGGACTGACATGAGAATGGTATCAATCTTGTCAATGAACTCTCTGAATAAGACGTGTATTTTCCAAAATGTTGAACTATGCCTTTTATTTTAAGGCCTTTTATTTATTTAAAGTTATCATTTTTGTAAAGGTTCACACATCAGAAGATTGTATCATCAATGACCCCCTCCCCTCCCTTGAGACATGTAAGAGGGCTATTTTGCTTCAGTTTTCATCAAAAATCACTGAATCTCAAGGGGAACCACTTACTTAATTTAAGCTAACAAGGAATATGCAACCATCTCAGTTGCCTCCTCCATTGAATTGCCCTCATGTGTATCAGGTTAGACGGTCAAGTGTTTGAAATCAGATCAAGCTAGTTCATTTTGTATCATGTGAGCAGCTACACACAAACAGACACACAGACAGATGCAAACAGACCAGTGGGAGCTCTGCCAAAGGTGGCACCGTTTCACTTTAAAGCCTCCTCAAGGTTCGTTATCAGTTCTCCCCAGATGCCTTTGTCTTGGTGTGAAGGTAATAATGCCAATGCTGATCAGGAGGTTGAAAGGAAAATAAAGGCAGAGCATGGAAATGGGGTTGGAGAGAGAGATGTGGGATGTGTTGGCTGCATGAAACTACAGAAGAAAGATGAAGGAGCAGATCAGAATACAAACAGAGAATAGCTACAGTGAGAAGAGGAGAGAGTGTGAAGGAGAGATAGAGAAAGAGGAATATGGCAATGGGAAAAATGTGGAGGAAAAGGAGAAGGAAAGCAAGACAGAAGAAAGATTGCGAAGACGGACATGAAACGGGAAAACGGTGGGGAAAAAGAGGGAGAACAGCTTTGTAGAAGCAAATGGTTGGGGCTGATAAGACATGAAACGCTTCACACTGGCGCCAAAAAGGCAGACAGGACTTGCTATGTAAGCCAGTTAGCCAACCAGTGCAAAGAAAGACCGGCACCCATCTGGACAGTCACCTAACTGTTCAGTCCTGGATTCAGGCCGCCATCTGGATGCTCAATCAGTTCAGCATCTAACGATCCAGACTTTTGCCAGACATGCAAAGTTATCCAACCTCCGAGACTTTAAGTATTCCTACCAGTCATCCTTTCAGATCGCCAAAGAAGTAAGTAGTCAATCAGTTCATTCATTCATTGAATACTACAATGGTTGTACACACTCATCTATCCAGTCACATATTTGGCCAGGGAGCCAGCATGATTATCTTCCAGCAATTCTACCATAAAAAGAGCGAGGCAGTTCAGCAGTCAGACGAGCAGCAAACAAATGACAGTCAGTCAGCATCCAGACTGTTCGTCACGATGCCAATCGTCTGTCACCAGACGACCTGCCAGTTAGAAACGTGTCAGCCAGACATGGAGACTGTGAGCTTCTACATAAATCAGTCCACCAGGTAACTAACCAGCCTGCCAAAAACAAGCCTTGTCGTCTGACTAGGTAACAATCCAACCACCCGTTCGGTCCATCAGCCAGTCAACAGCAGCCATTTTAGTTGAACTTATTTTTCCAAAGCCAAACTTTTCAGAAGTTTTTATATTTTGTCTTCTGTTTAGGTAAATTGACCTACTTCATACTATCACATACAACTCCCTAATGACAATTTCCCATCTTCAGTTCTATGTCCTGCATCCTAATGAGGAGTCTTGTGGGAAATAAACATTGATTGTTCTTTATAAAAAACACTATTGGAGAACAATTTAACAGTGAGTGGACTCTACAGATTGTGTCACACCTTTTAGTTGTTTTCAAAAAAACATTAAAACCACTAAAAGAGCATTTTGTATGCTGAAATTAACTATAAGCCAAAATTGAAAGCATGAACAAGAAAATGTCAAGTCGTCAGTGAGTGTGTTAACAAGAAAAGTAAATGTCAACAGGCTTAACAATCAATCCCCATTAATCCACTTTGCTGCAATGCTAGTGTGAAAGTTAGACAAGTTAAAACATTCATATTGGCTTCACTACAATGTGTGGGGATCTCTTGTGCTTAAGTCAAGCGCCCCTAGTGTCGACTTCCTTTACATTCAGGTGGCGTAGAGCTCTCACTGGACCTGAAATACAGTAGAGGAAAGTTGGCTGAGTGAGCATGACTGAGTAGCTTTACAGAGTGACGGAGCAGAAAGATGAAGATTGAGGGAGAGTAGTATCCCAAGGTGAGGGCAGCAAAATGCAAGACTGACACAAAGATCTGTCCATGTATCCCTCGCCTCCAAAAACAGAAATAGAAATAGAAATAGAACAAATGATATGTTTTGGTGAGGTTTTCTGTAGTGCAGCAGAGGTGGTAGTGGTGGTGATTGCCGTGTCCTCAAGAGGAGTGAAAAGAATCTGAATTAACAGGGCTGTCCGATGGTCTGGTGATTTTGTGTAGCCAAGTGTCAAATCTTGACAGCAGCCACAGTATCCGTCCAACTGTAGCTATTGTCGTGAGGAGCGCAGCGAGCAAGGCATCTCAGGGCCTTGCGGGCTCAAAACATGGTGGCCGTGAATCCACATTTTAATGCAGGACAAGAAATACTTTCTGAAACGCCCCCCAAAAAAATCACCTTTCAAACAATGTGCACATAAAGTCAAACGCCACCATGACAAAGCAAAAATAGAGCACAATGAGGCTTGGCACAGAGCTTTAGAGACACCCAGTCTATCATTCTGTCTGTCCTCTGTCTTTCCCGAGGGTTTGCGACTGAGGTGAGTCTGTCGCTCTGTCTGCAGACCCGGCTTCAGTGTCGCAGCAGAGGTTTCCTCATCATCAGAGGCTGCAAAGAGGAGGAGGGGGCTGAGCTAAGGTTAGCCAATGCCTGCTGAGGTCACCATCCACAGATACATATGCAGGTGGGGTAGGCATGGGGGTAACAACAAGGTGCATGGGGGTTGATGAGATGAGGGGAGTTAAAAAAAAAAAAGACAGCATGATACAGTGAGAGAAAGGGGGGGAGAAAGAGAATACAGTGAGGTGGGAAACAATCATATGACAGACAGACACGGGTGGGAGAAATTAGGGAGGGAACAGACCTCGAAAAGACAAATGCAGTGATGCCGATCTCTGTTTTGCACACACACGTCTTTCTCAACCACACACAATGAATGCAATTAGATATTTATCATATATTCTAACAGTAATGATATATTAACATACTATACACATATTTATCGTCACAGCAAAACCACATGCCCTTAAGGTATTTGGTGTTGCTTGTGTAGCTTACACTTGTCTTGGGCCTGGCTAAAGGCCCGGCACACTGCAGCTCAACACATTGCCAGTTGAAGTGTGCGTGTCTGAAGGCATGACTGTCGCTGGGGGCATTTAGTCCAGCTCAATTCCTTTTTCTGAACTCTTTCCTGCAGCATGTGTTTTTTCCCCTCTGGGCAGACCTGACTGGCCAGATCCACTCCTGGACACTGGGTGTAGACTTCCACCCTGTTATCAAATCTTTGAACATTTATAGGTATTTGTATCGCAAGCACTACAGTGCAACTATAGATATTTTGGTCATACTTAGGAGTTTGCTGGATGAAGCAAAGTGGCTTGAGACAAAGTGCTGAATTGCCAAAGCTCAAGCATCTGTGGCTTGTTTTATTTCAGGGCTGAAATTAGTCTTTTGAGTTGCTTTCACTTGCATCATTCTGCATGCCCAATTGAATTAGACTGATTGCATTTACAGGAAGGGGATGGCCACCATAAAAAGGCTGCAGATGGGTGAAGTGAAATCAAATGTAAGCAGAGGATGTGCACAAATCCAGCGATTAGCCATCCTTTATCCGTGTTTGTGTAAGAAAGAGGAGTAATTATACTGGGCTGCAGACTGGTGTCTATGAGAAAGCCATTTGAGGAGTCTGGACTGAGGTCACTTCTAAATGGTGATCTGAGGTCAGTTTTAGATTTGCCTACTAATGAGACATTAATGTAATCTTCCAGCTGGATAAGTGCCACTCCCTCCTGGCTGAGCTCTGTGGGCTCTCTTCAACTCGTACAGCTCATCCTGCTTCAACCTGTTTTTCTTTGACATAAAACAAAAAACTCTGCTACATTACATCCACACATTGTACTTCATCCCCTGGCTTTCTGTATCCTATGAGGCAACTATTAGAAAATAACATGTTTTTCTAGACTGTCAATCATTTTAAATGCGTCTTGCAACCCTTTTTTAGGAAACACCGTAGTACAGAAGCAAAGCCATGCCTGTAACACATTGGTCATTATCTAGTGCTGTTAAACCACATTCATGCTGGTCACCTGCTTTTCTTCCTATTTAGCACATCTAACATTGTTATTAATCACCTGTTGTGCACCATATTTGACATTTGCATTTGCACTAATCCTGCTTCTTCGTAAACGTTAACCCTTTACATGAAGCAGATGTGAGCTGGGATATCAGGTGAGTGCAAGGTGTTGTTGAAATTAAGTTGTGGAATTGGAAAGACTGTTGTGTGTTAAAGGAGAGCGTCAAACAAATCTCAAAGAAGCACCCGCATTATGCAGAAAGTAAAGCAGTCTGAGGGTACATTACCATGATGGTTGTCACAACTACTGTGCGGTTCTCCATCGACGTGCTGTCATTGGACAGAGCGTTTTCACTCTGGACCAACACGAGTTTGTCGATGTCGTTCCAGTAGCCAATCTGAGAGAAAAAGAGTGATAAGAGAGAAATATATATTTATATATATAAAGAAATGAAACCTACGTGAGATGAAGCGAAAGGAATGAAAATAAATGAGTCAACAGAATGAGCGCGCTGCAGCAGATTTCCCATTGGAACTGTAGAAGATATTGAGAGATATTGAGTGCGGGGCAGGAACTTTCAATGAACACACACCGCTGTCAAAGGAACAATTGAGAAGCTGGAACATGATGTTATTTCTTTATTATAGTGCTAGATGTATGTTTCTTTTCCATTCAAGATAAAGTATGAGTAGTTGCCATCCAAGCCTTGCTTGTCCTCCTACTTTTTTGCTGTTACAAATATGGGTTATGTTCCTTATTTATGTCACTGTAGAGGTTTATGTACCCCCAGGTTGAGTGGGAGCTGCTCCCCAATATACACTATAAAAAGATATTAAAACTCAAGCCGTGATGGTTCAGTTGCAGTTATATAAACTCATTCATAACTGCAGTAAGACCGTTATTAATTAAGAATTCTGGAGATAAGTACGCAGTCAATGAATACTTGTTTAAACAATTAACAATCATAATGGATAAAAAAAAAGAAATATGCAGGACTGATTCAAAACTACAGTTATTATCCTTAAACAATAAGTGTATGTCCTTTCAGTGGTGATTAAAGGGAGCTTTCCTTTAATTTTACATGCAGTAATTTAGACATTGCTTTTCAGCACCACACCCGAAAAATAAATGACAGAAACTGGAATACGTTGGCTGTGTTATATTTCTGATGTTGTTCAACGGACAGATTCAAAGTCATTATTGTATAGACAGCCTACCTTGCGTGGTCCGTTGCTCTTTAGTTCAAACACGTCCATGGTGTAGTTGACCCTCCGACCGTAGTGATCAAACTGAATGTTTCCAGTCAGGCCCTGA
This sequence comes from Cottus gobio, assembly GCA_023566465.1. Taxonomy (NCBI): domain Eukaryota; kingdom Metazoa; phylum Chordata; class Actinopteri; order Perciformes; family Cottidae; genus Cottus; species Cottus gobio. Next base: position 18,934,867 of record CM042220.1, read on the forward strand.
ATGCGCACCTGGAATTATAACAATGACATTAAGGACTGGAGAGAAATACAAACAGAACAGTCATAATAATATTTTAGTCTTGGTTATTTGGAAACAGCCATAGTTACTGGTTGTAACATTGTGGGGCAGAAAACCTTCATTGAGCAATATCCTTTCAGCCAAACACTAATAGTAAGCAGTGAGGCTCATATCTATGAGATAATATTACAACGCCTTGTGCTTAGCTAGGCAATCTGAATCCAGTGTGGGAATGGAAGACAGCCCCACTAAAAATAAAAACTGAAATATGAATTATTGAACGGAAGAAAATGGGGACCATAAGTGATATCCAAAATGGGGTTTTGATTTTATGAAATATGTAAGTATTCTAACTTAATCCTATGTTTCATCAAGGATTTTTTTTCCCTTGATTCCCTTGAAAATAATGTTAGAATTAGTGCTGGGTTAAGGTGAGGGTAAGGTGACACATACTGGATAGTGCTTATTATCATGGCACCTGGAGAGTGAATGGAGGTCATTACAGTGTCCCCACAATAATAGCAATACAAGTTTGTGTGTTAAGTGCGTCTGTGGATTCTGGCGGGTCCCAAAAAAAAATTAAACATATAAATGTCAGCATGGATTTCTTTTGTGCATGTTTGTGAACATCTAAGCGTTTTTCAACATGCCTACACTAAACCATACGGCATCAAACCTGCGCCAACCTGTTTGAGGGCGCGCTCCATATCTATTCCTTGGTTCCAGGGAGCAGCTGGATTGGCCAGGCAGTCGCCAGCGTTGCCACGGCGACTGATATCTATTTTCTGACGGCGAAGGGTGCGGAAGGCCTCGGCCATCACAAGGACGCCATCATACGTTAGAGATGAGGTATACTGAAGGATGGAAGGAAAGCAGAAGAGAAGATGCATGTTATCATTGTAGCAAGTTTCAAACGAAGACATTACTTTGCAGATCAAAAGCGCTTCTTTGTCGTACAGTTGATTCTCGAGCACTAAAATGTTTCTTGAAACAAACACAACGAGACTCTGTTTTACTCAGGATGAATCTAGGGCTAAGAAATAGCTAAATGTCCAAGATGTGAATTTTTATTTTTTTATTTTACAAATAAAGCTGATGTGTACCTACATACACGTTTAAATTAAAGACTGAACTTCAGAAATTAGTTTCTGTCGCATTTAATTAGATTTCACTTTTAGTCTGTGAATTACAATTAACGATCACAAAGAGTCACAGCTTTTACCACTCATGTCTTCTATGTTTTGGTGGTGGGTGATAAAGTGGGCATATAAAGCAATACTTTGACAATCCAATATTCCAGTCCAATCATCAACTCCATGAGATACATAACATGTTTAAATTGCTGCTTTCTTGGATTTACAAAAACGAAGCTACACCGTAGGCCTATGTGATTTATTTCTAAAATGAGAACCACTTTGATCTTAGACATCAACTGTGTCACTGCATCAGACCATCTTAAATCCAAATAACCAACCTCACCACCATGGTAACATGCTGACCTGGGCCTATCGCGGCAACTTTTATTTGACTTCCACAGTTAACACCAGTGCACATTAATCAGCATCACTGCTAATGTAAAGTCACTGTAAATGTGCCCGATTTAGACGGTCAATGGGCCATTGTAATGATGTAAAATGTATTTAAATACTATTATTAATCTGATAATTAAAATCCACTTTGTTAGGAAATGGGGAAATGGAGATTCTTAAGATTTATGTTTGTGGTTTCATTGTATTTTACTATGTGGCCCTTAAGAAGTGAGCTGGAGTCAATTACAGAAGCTCAGCGTTTTAAAGGACATTTGAAACGTTTCAGTGGGTTAGGGAAGGTGAAAAGGGTAAGAGATACTATTATCTCTTCTGATGAAACTCTTGAAAGTAGTGCTGATCTTGACAGATTGCTTGACAAATTCATTATAGGTAACGCACAGCGGAGGACATCACCACACACCCAGCAGCAACAAACCCACCCGGCCAACACACAGGCGCACACAGCGCCACAGACAGCGGCAGTCAAACACACAGCGGGCTGCTTTCACATCGCAGCGGAAACGAGTGGGGAGATGGAAATGGGAGGAAAGAGGGACGTCAGCTGAGAGACTCAGCCGATGCTCTCCGAGCCTCTGCAGGTAGTTTATTCTCTTACTGACATCCCTTGATTTGCATCCCACAAGGCACGGGAGGCTGCACAACCATGTCGTCCTCCTTTCATCTCTCCCCTTTGAAACTGAAGAAGCCTTTAGGCGTGCAACTGACATATGATGACGATAGACTCCAAAACAAGGAGGGAAATGACAACAAAACGGAGCCAGCTAGCGTGCTGTTTTTTGTTTCTCTCACAAGTAAGACGGAAATGCTTTCGGGACACATTCAAAACAGTATTGGTTTTTAAAAAACGCCTATTCTGGAAATATTTTCTAGGATCAGTTCAAATCTCCAAGTTCAGGTACAATTAAACAAGAATTCTCAAATAGCAAGTTTACTCTACATCTAACAAGGACCAGATCTATAAATAATGAATGCAAAAAAAACTTTTTGATTCAATCGTTACATACATTGCGTAAACACACTTCTACAATAACCCACCCTCAGTGCCTAGAAGGAGCATCTTGGGGTTCAGTGTCTCCCTCAAGGACATTTCAACAAATCAGAATTGAGCTCCAAACCACCAACTTGTTGGTTAAAGGACCACTAGCTCTACGCACTACAACTTTTCACACAGAAGCTACAACGATCATTAAAGAATCACTGAACAATTTTATTATTCTTCAACACATTTGCAGGCGTACTGGAGCTCATTTCAAAGCCGAGCAGCTGATAATCACTGGGCTATGAGAGTTTGATTGATGGCCACAAGCAGTTAGCTGAAACTCCATTCTTCAGGATGAAAGGGACATGTCTCCACAGTGCTTTTCACACTGCGCGTTATTAGACTACTTGGCCGGCGGCTATGAGTTGGCCCAAGGCTAAGCGAGCTCAGTTTTTACACGGCACCAATTAGCCTGGAGCACTTTGGGAGCATCTGTTGCCACTAGAGGTATTTGGTTTTGTGTTATTGTGTTAAATCATTAAAATTGGGTTTATTTGTTTGCAAAGTTCAGAGGTAAAAATACATTTTGGGAAGAGAATCTTTGCACCGAGTCAAATATGTTCACAAGTTCTGAAAGATGAGAACACTTGCAGTTGTGATTACCTATATTTTGTATATGTAAGCTCAGTGGTTAGCAAGGCTGTCTTTCGATCAGAGGGTCGGTGGTTCAAACCCCGGCTCAGCCAGTCCATGTCGTGTCCTTGAGCAAGACACTTAACCCTAATTGCTCACCGTTGCTGTGTCTACGGTCTACTGTATATCATGTAAGTCGCTTTGGATAAAAGCGTCAGTGTAATGTAATGTATATGTAACCATTAACAAACCAACTGGTGTGTCAACAGGTCGATTTATGCAGCTGATATCCTCCAATGAAAATTCATCAGGTAAATCTGAAAGCAATGATTAGACAGCTGACATTGGGCCTTGGGTGAAAAAATAACGATCCAATAATGAGAGAACATGATCATCAACATAAAGTTGCAGCGTTTTAAGACTAATGTCACAACTACATTGTGTGCGTGTCCTCTGAGAGTGACTGCTTGTGGGCGTGAGCCAAAGAGGAAGGGACAGATAGCTGCAATATGATGGCTTTTTAATAGGGAGGTGGTCATACTTCCAGTTAATATCGGCACAAATCAAACACAATGTGCTGTGTGTCAGCACTCGGTCAAAAGACGTGTCTACGTGCGTCTGTGTTGACTGCTCTGGGGAAGGTGGACGAGTCAGGGACATACCACATCGAAATCCATTCTCAAATAATACCTACCAGTAGCTTTTCCAAAAAATAATCAGTTACTTTTAGAAATCTAAGTAAATTCACCTTCACATTGACATACATTAGGAAAGCAACACAACATTCTTTGAAAGAAAAAACAATCTAAAGCAGATTTGCTTGTCATTCCCGTTCCTCTTTCAAAACAGTGGTCAAGAACACTGTGAGCAAGTGCTTGGGGTTTTAATTAAAGCCAAATTATGACTGATGTGTTAACTGCACGACAAATTAATCAGAGCACACGCTGCCAAATTGCCTCTTAAAGCAACCATATGACCGTTTGCAAGCAATGCAGCATTTAAACTGAGTCTGGTGTGTGCTCGCTCCACATTAAATGCACCAGAGCTACATGACATCACTTCCAGCAAACTTCACAGGGAACAATGAGGGCACAACAGCATGACCAATCTGTTTTGAACAAATATCCTCTGGTCTGAGCTACACAGAACCCGTCAGAATGTTAGAGTATTGTTCACCACCGAGCCGGTTTGCAACCAGTACCGACAAGTTATCATCAATTCACTTTTCTGTCCTCTGATCAACTCCATTTGTGTGAAGGGGAGTGGGAGAGACTAATGGCACACTCAACGGCACACTCATTTCATACAAAAAAGGACACGGTTAGAGAGATAAATGGTGGAGGGAGAGGATATGGGATATACCATAAGAGAATGAGATACATTTACAGAAGCTCAGACAAGGTGAGGGAAAATCAAGGAAAAAGTGAGACGGAAAAGGCAAAGATGACTGAGATTTAATGAGGAAATATCGTGCATGACAGACATGCGTAAGAAGTCTGAACGTTAACCTTGACAGTAAATTATATAACCATAGAGGAATTCATGCATTCAATCACAGCCAAGTCACCTTTCTGACATCCTGAGGACACACTCTGATTGGCTTAGAAGCTATACCAAATCCAAATGCACTAAATCACATTGAATAGTTTCAATGCAGCACATCAGCCTGTGACTAGTTACCTGTTTGAAAAAGCTGTACAGTTTATTTCTGCCGTGAAATTTTAGGTAAGAAGAACAATTTTCACACCAATGCCACCGTCACTATGTGCACTACAAAGATTGGTGTGCATCTGTGGAAATAAGTCGGAGGTATATGTAGATGAACTGACAATGTGATATAGTGGAAAATACATTCAGCTAAATTTCTGAAGCAAAGTGAAGTTCTGCATTTTTTTTTCGTGAATAAAGCAGACGAGGTAGTATAAGGACATTTTCATACCAACTATAAATATATTTCTCAGGGTTGGGGAATCTCTTTCCAATTCTTATATTTAAGGATGGGACAGCAACTTGTTATCACCTTAGGTGGGCTTTCAGATCCAGGGTACTCTCTCTGATCCAGTTTGTTCCAACGCTGCATCAGTTTAATAACAATCGGCCTGCTGAAGTCCACCAGCTGGAAACCAGTCACGTTGGCCCCGCCATGCATGAATCGCTCCAGAGATATGTCCTTAAATCCCTGAGGGCGAAAGAAAGAGATATGGAAAGACAAAGTGAAATAAGGGACATGGCAAGCACAGTGTGCAGACTACAGGGTGTCTCAGAGGGGGCTGAGACCTGGTGAGGTGACCAGCAGAATTTTGGGGTTAACCGGGAAAATCTTGAAAAAATGATTTGTCACTTGCATTTGTCACAAAAAAAAATCTTTGAAAATCTTGTCCAGCAGTCTGATTATCTTGGCTTGCAACCATGAAATCTTGTTGATTTCAATTGAGTCTGTGTAAGACTTTTACCAGGTAGGAGGGAGCCCCTGATTGTCTCTGGGTATTTTGCACACTGGTGGAAGTGGACAACAAACTCCTCCAAAACAGTGCGGTGATCTTTGCTGACAAATCATACTCCACATTCTCAGTTTCTCTAATTATTTATATCTATTTAGCATGGAGGGGCTTCTGCAGCTGAGAGTGTGACTTCATTCACAGCGACACTTCATAGTAAAGTGGTTGTGGAGAAGGATCCATTTGGGAACAGGCCAAAGACAAATGTAGAGTGTAAAAACATGTGAGGGTTATCCTGGGTTGATGGATGCTAATTGCTAAAAGCCTATCTAACTTGACCTGAGCTCACTGGACCCTTTTTCACCGTCCCAGAGAGAACTGCTGTGGAACAGATTTCAGGGATTAAGGCTGAAGCAATACTTAATTTACTGATGCGAGTTCTGGCAGCTACCTGCAGCTCTGACTTTGTTGAGGAAAGACAAATGTATTAATTCTGAAGTGAAAGATAAAAATGACATCTTGGTGGGAATTTGTAAAGATCATTGCGGATCTCGGCAAACGTTTTTTTTTTTACTTCTGCCAATAACTTTGAATACGCTGAATGCCAAAGTAGGGGTCAGTCAAATATGTCGCCTAAAAGACGCAGGCAATGCTCCTCTTGTAGTCTATTAAGACGAGACACCACATCAGCCTTCTACAAAACATTTAGCAAAATAACAGCCAACGACAAGCATACAATGCCATTTGGAGCTCTTACCAGGTTTGCTACGATGTAATGGTAACCTTTTACATGTTTCCCCACACTTACAGCCTGGAAGGAAAAAACAGAGAGAGAGAGAGAAACAATGCATCAATGATTTGCTATCTATTGACAATGCATGTGGTGAGGCAACAAACCAGGGGGAGTACTGCGGATTCACAATTAACTTACGAGCTATTGAATTAACTAGCAAGAGAACCTAAAGTTGGTTTAATTAAGTTTTAGAGAGATGGGCAGGGGAGTCATACTACCGATAAAGGAGACTCCCTACCATCTGTGGCTGTGGTTATATTCTTATACTGATTAAAAGCAGAGGGAGTGGTGAGCCTGTGAGGAGTACACTTGTCCTTGGTACCATGCTGCCTCAGCCTCTTGGGATGCTTAGCTTCAGCAATGTGTTGTCTGGGTTAGAGATCTGTGAACATGTCTGCTTTAACCCTGCATCCTATAGGAAGGACGGCTGTACTTGCCTTTGGTAATAACTTTGATAAAGGTGCCTGAATCCATTAAGCACCACAAGAGCTAACCCTTTCAAAATATACTTAAATTCACATTTTGTATTGGCACAATGCAGTTTTTTTAAACTGTTGTGCAGACAAGTGTATACATGTGAACATACAGCACACACAAAAAACACATCGTCAATGTTCAGCTTTCCCTACAACATCAACCGTTGACAACTAAAGCCTGATTACAAAAATAGTTAATTCAGGCAACTGAAACCACATCTACGATATCAATTCATGTTTCCATTGAACATAAATGACTACTGATCGTTTGCCTGTTGTGGTTGTGTGAGACTGAATAGCTGACAGTTTGGTACAGTGGTGAGGTTGAAAGTTTAATTCTGCTCAACAATGCAAACTGTTTTTGTCATTGTTACATCTGCACAGCGGGATGGAGGGAACATATTGTATTATTGTAAGATATTTAACAAAAGAGGAATGAGCATCTTCATATAAACAAGGTACCGAAACTTAGCTAATAAATGGTTCACATTTTTACTTCTATCTCTGTCATCCACACATATCAACAGATAGGTAGTGACACATACAGATGCACACACGCACACACATGCACACACACACACACACTCATAGATCGCAGCTGGCAGGGGCAGTCAAACAGAGCAGTCTCTGTCTCAGAGAAGGGACGACTGCCAACTCCAGCACCACAGAGCCCACTGTGTCGGGAGTGTGTGTTTGTGTCTGTATGCCTGTCTCTGTATATACTCGTGTGTGTGTGTGTGTGTGTGTTAGTGTGAGTCTCTCCGTCTGTCTGTTCACTCGCCACAGAAGCCAATTAAGAAACTGTCTTGCTGTTTATCTGTCTGTGATGCTGCTACTGGTGTGTGTTTGTTTGTGTATGTATGTGTGTGTAGTTGTATGAGAATGTGCATTTAAAAGCTGGTGTGTATGTTTGCTTGCATTATGTGCTGGTTTGTATTTTTACAGATAAATGTGCATGAGTGTTTGTGTGTGTGTATGTGTGTGTGTGTGTGTATATCTGTGTGGGCGGGTGTGCAGACAGAGGATCAGATGTGATGCGATATGATGACACTGAAACCAGAGTCAAAGAGCACGAGCAGACACACACACACACACACACACACACACACACACACACACACACACACACACACATCTACGCCACCTGCCAGAGCTCAACCATCAAGCAAGACAGATGATATAATGAACATGGACAAGTGTAAGGTGGCAGAGTGTGTGCCTTCATATGTGTGTGTGAGTGTGTGTGTGTGTGTGCGCGTGTGTGTGTTCTCAAAATCTGTATCCGAGTGGACAGTATGGTGTGTTTGTCTCTTTTTTCACTCCACATTATGAACTCCAGGGAAAAATTCAAATCTTGTTTTCACTCCAGATGTCAGAAAGAATAAGGAGGGTTGTTGCAACTAGCTGAGTGAAGGAGACAGACACCAGTAGTGCAATGGAAACAAACTAAAAATGGGATACTATAATTGGAAATGTAATACTTTTTCTTTTGAATTGCTAAAAAGGTTCTGGTTTTGTGTCATTTTGGTGTGTTGGTACCTTATTATTAAGTGTTAAGTGCTGTTAAATCCAGGTCAGTGATATCATCTCTGGCCTGTCTGTAGCAATCTCAGTGATAGTAACAGTACCACATAAAACTACAGTGTGGTCTCCATTAAAGCCGTATCTCATGATCTAAAACGCTGCGGGGTCGTTCAGATCAGTGTCAAATATCATCTTGTGCCTGCAGTAAAATAATAGTGATTTGTTTTTTATCTCGTAGTGTCCATGTAGCTATGGACTATAGTGTTTAGTAATGCACCATGTCATTGAGAGCAATACATGAAGCAACTCTCTATCTGGCATCTAAAATGTTTAATTTACAGTCGATTGAAAGTTAATTATTAATTAATCAACTATTTTTTCATAATTTTTCCATTCTACTGATTCAATTTACTAAAACATGTTAAGAAAACATGTTAAGCACTCGGTCCTGATTGCAATTTGAAGATACATGTAAACACGTCACCTTGAAATATAATGATTAGAGTCCTTTATAAATCCTGTTTTTATATTATTGTTTTACAATGTAGATATACAAACACAGTTTTGTATTAGAAATTCATCATATGCTATTCAAAATACATATTTTGTGTCATGTCCCCAGGTTCACTCTAACACATCCCCCACCTCTAAAGATTTGGGACATTACACAAGTCATGAACAAGAGGAAATACCATTTGAGTCTCCTGAAGGTCAGGGGATGGTAAAAGGTTCTGTGTTTGTGATTATGTTGTAAGTATGACTGAGAACATCAATCCCAACACACAGTCCTGTTAACTAAATTATCTCTGAGATGTTGTGGTTGTTGTTTTTTAAAGAAACCTTTGGTAAACCAGTTGTGTTAACCAAGTGTTCTCATGTCATTTCATGTAAGTGCTAGTGTAATGCTAAAAACCCTGTTACTAATATGAACCATCTATCATTAAAACAATAGAAAATAAATAAAATGGTCTAAAGTAATTGACCATTACATTGATGCAGTGCTGAAAAAAAGATAAACATATTAAGTTTCATTTTGAAAAGTTAGAACACGGAAATGGCCCCGATTCAGCAGAAAAACACATTACCTGTTCCAGGATGCTCTGTAATCTTTCAGGCTCCAGGTCAATAACATATTTTCTCTCCTGACGTCGGTCCAGGTCCTCTAAGAGTCGGCGGTATGCTGCCTCATTGAAGCTCTCCACACAGATGGCACTCACCTGGGTTAAAATGTACACAGGAAACGTGTATACGCATACAAACGCAAACAGGATGGAGGTTTACCAGAAGCAAATTGAAAATTGTGTTTGAATAATTTACAACAAAAACATTGGTTCAGTTATGTGAGTGTGTGATTGTGTAAATTACACAGCGCTGTATGTATGCCGCATGAAAGTGTTGTTGCGTGTGATCTGGCCTTTTTCCAGGAAAGTGTGTGTTTGTGCGTGCTGACCTGCCATCCGTTTTGCCCCGCTCTCTCCATAATTGCCTGCAGTATTGCATAACCTAGACAACAGAGAGTAAGGGAAGGAAAAGAGAGAGAGAGAGAGAGAGAGGGAGAGAGAGAGAGAGAGGGATTATTAAAGCTGAAGGTAGAAGTCATAATGGGGATGTGGAGTAATTATATTTTGTGCTTTTTTTTATTTTAAATTAAGGTAGGTAATTAAAGAAAACATGTTATGCGTTGAAATTCATTAAATTACATCCTGACATCAATAAATCACTGTCATTTGATCAATACATCAAACGCTCTGACAAAGAGATCTGTAGCTATTGCAGCCCTGTAATCTGTGTGCACTCATTGCACCTCAGCGCAGTCTTCCTCGGGCCGTTAGCTTTACAATAGCCATGTTTGTCGTTTATGTTAACTATGATATGTTTATGTTCAGATTGATCATTTTGGGGGTAATAGCTCCGGAGGGAGGCCTGAAGGGAAACTGTCAATATTCCGACTTAACAACTTTCTCGCCTGATTTCACAACTTCTGGGGCTCATGGTGCAACTTCTTTCGGCCTTTCGATTAGATAATCTTTAAAAATCTAGCGTTCTAAACATTACAAACCTTTGCTTCAACCCCCCCTCCCCCCCCCTCCCTTCAATCAGTTACTGCAGTGCTGTTACACTGATTTCTTTCAACTTTTGTGGAAGCAGCTATTTACTGCTTGAGTTAAAAAGAAAAAAAAGAACATCTGAAGCCTCAGTAATCACGATGTGGATGTGTGAAAATGTGTGTATATGTTTGTGTAGTGTGACATTTTCCTTTCAGACAAGTGACATTCTAAATAAATTAGTATGTGCCCTAAATTAATGTTTGTGTTTAGGGTAACTCTTGTCCGTGAGTTATTGATGCATTTTGTTTGTGTCGTTGAATTCACATCAATCTAATTCATGTGTGCATGTAAAAACATTAATCTGCTGTATGTGAATTTGTGTGTGTCTGTTTGCATTTCTCTTTGTAAGCTTGTGTGAACGCTTGTGGACATCTGTCTGTGTGTGTGAGTGTGTGTCAGCAGGCTGTCTGCGGAGCAGGCCAGAGCAGGGAGCATAAAACAGATCACAGCGTTACTGCCCATTTTCCAGCACATTACCAGCAGCACGGCCTGATGGGAGCCTATAATGAAGGGGCCTGCCTTGGCCAAGTCAAGCCCAACCTCTAAGCATCCATCCTCGCTCCATTTCTGCCTCCTTCCTCTCAATTTTCAGCCCTTCTTCCTGTTATGTGCTAGTGTATATCCCCAGAGGCTTGCCATCTTTTTTGCCCTTTCTGTAATCTCCCCCCTGCCTCCTCCGCTTTCTCCTCTTCCTGTCTCCCTTCCTCTGTCACATTGTTTGTCCCCTCCTCCCTTTTCTCACACCTGTCTTTCCTATGTTGTCTCTTTTTGGCAGCTCCACCAGCTCGACTCACCTAACCTGACCCTCCTGCTCCCCTTTGTCCCTCCTATTTCTCCTTCCGCCCCCCTGGGTACTAACCCAGACAACCTGGACCAGAGGGAACCTGGCAGAGGCACAGACAGAGCCCACACAACTACACAATTACACGCACGCACACACACACACACACACACACACACACACACACACACACACACACACACACACACACACACACACACACACACACACACACACACACACACACACACACACATTCCCCCTAACATGCCACTACACCATGGTCTGGGGAGTCTGCATCATGTTTGACCTGCGATTCTCCCTGTGGCAGGGACTTGTGTGTGCGCGAGAGAGAGAGAGAGAGAGAGAGAGAGAGAGAGAGAGAGAGAGAGAGAGAGAGAGAGAGAGAGAGAGAGAGAGAGAGAGAGCGTGCCAAGCATCCTCATGACAGTGGTTAGGGGCTGTGGGCCTCAGCTGTGGCTGCTCCACTAACTTACGTGCACTGCATGATGGGTGTTTAAATTGAAGGCAGGTGAACGCTGCAAGAGTTGAGGCCAGACTACATAGTTTCTGGCTGAAAATGTTAAATTACGCCCTTGTTTCTGCAGCTGTATCCTTTCATCAGGAAAATGCAGGTCCAGTAGCACAGCCCAATAACTGGGTGTTAAATTAAGGCAAACATAATCCCAGGCAAATAGACCTTTAAAAAGATTCTCATGACTTCATGATATTATAATATTGTTCTTGATGCCATTCCAGACTGAGCCCAAATTAAGAAATACTTCTTCATGCCAAAAAATATTTGATACCAGACTAATTTGGAAATCTTCTTTAATCTTCCGTAACTGAGTATTTAATTTAAACTCAGAGATACTGTTGTTATCGGAGTTTATGAATTCAGCTGCGGCGTCATATACCACGAAGTTACAGACCTGTTTGCATACTTTCCTAATCCCTCTCTGACAATTCTTTTAAAATCCAATAAGGAATGAAAATGGAGAAGAAAACACAACAGAGGCAAAGTCACCTGATAAAACAATGTGAATGTACTGCAGCATTTTGATGGTAACTGGTGGATTTACAAAAGGGAACATATTGTAAACGTTAACTCACTCCAGCCATGAACTTTCCTCAATCAATCCCCAAGCACAATAACGGCAAATTCATTTTTCTCTCGTTGAATGTTTCACTCTCTCACTTGAGAGCGTAATTCTCTATTAGTTTAAGTACAACAGTCGTCATGGGTACTTTCCATACTGCTTGCCTTGTAGTTTTGAGTTTACGGCTCTTGTAAAACATTTAACATTTCATTTTGATTCTTATTTGATATACTTGCATCTAAAACTATCCTCTGCAGATCGATTAAGGCTTATCTTACATTTGATCTTATCTTAAAAGAACAATCAACTTCAAGGTCTAACAATACGAGTGAGTTGTTCATACTTCACATGGAAACCCATAATAAAACGTAAATATTACTTTGGTAAAAATAAGTTTACGGTTATCACATTGTGAGACTTTCTTTCATCTTGAAACACCAACTCTAAGTAAGGTGTTAATGCATTTTTCATTGTGCATTCACCTCTGTCAGTGTCGTAGAGGAAGACGAATCGGCTCCAGTCATAGTGGTCCAGCAGTGACAGCAAAGCCCCTCTGATGGACGGCCGGAGCTGCAGGGTGAACTGGCCCTCTCCTTCGGTGGGGAAGCTGGGCGTCACCAGGCTGATGTGCAGGGCCCCACAGAACGACGTCAGCGTGTTCACCGAGCGCTTGTCGTAAAGACCAAAGATGGCGAAGACCCCCCTTGAATACTGAGAACAGACTGACGTGAGGAGGGAATTGAAGGGAAGGGAGGGGTGTTGGGGAGGGATGCGGATGAAAGGAGGAAAACAAGGAGTGACAATTTAGAAAACACGAATACAAAGTTGAGAGCGTTGTAAGTGAACCGAGTAGAAAAAGAGAAAACAAGAAGGTGGAATGGAGAAAGAGACATGTTGCCTAATTAAATCCACACAGTGGCTTTTTTAAACAAACCATTTTAATGAGTGGCAGCCTCAGCTTCTGTCACTTAATTAGACCCACAAAAGGTGCTCTTTCAGATGTGTGTGTCAGCAACCATAAATGTGACTGGTCTAAAGTCTAATGTCTAATGAAACAGAGATCAGGCTTCAAATGCATCAATCAGTTTTACAAAGGTCTTGAGTTTGATCTAAAGAAAACAAACATGTTATTATTTCATCCATAATAACACGAGACAGATTCATGGCACACGAAGCAGACTCTCTGCCACACTGTTCATCATACACATTTACGTGGTATCGTAATGTATAAGCACACACATCTGCACGTACATGGGTGGAAATCAGAACATCCTAAAAAAAAACAGAGCAAGCAACTTAAAAATGTTCTGACTCACAAAATTATTCCCACGAGCCAAAACTGGCATGCCCACTTATCCAGTTGTTAAGGAAATTACAGTCAAATAGCCCCACCTGCTTGGAGCTTGCAGTGTAACACACACACACACACACACAGACACAAAACCCTTGACCGAGCCGCAAGCTCACTTCAGATGTAAGTCATTTTCCACTACAACACTGCGACTCATTCTTCAAACACCCTGAATCTTTCAACCATGAAGGAGAAGAGAGTGAAAAGCATTGACATCTTCCGCTATCTCGTTTCCACAAAAATCTCTCCTCAGGTTTGTCGTTCATCAATGCGGCTCGACCAAAACTGTGTTTGCAAAAAAAAAAGCTCTTGGGCGTGTGAGTCTGAGAGTCCTGCATATTCTGACAAATCAACCGAAGTGTGCACCCAAACACGTGCTTCCCTTTCTGAGGACTCAGCGAGAAGTGACTGAAAGTATGTCAACTCCTTTCTCTTTTTATACTCTTTAATGTTTCTTTCATCCGCTTATTTCGTCCCCTCCTTTCTCTCTTCTTAGACCCATTCATCCTTTCAGCTAGATTCTTTCAGGCAGGCATGTTTTGAGCATGAGCTCCATCCTGCGTCATAATTCACTCTCCACCCTGCAATACGTCACACTGGAGTAAACGGTGAGACAGGGGGACTGCAGACTTTGCTTTTGGCATCAACCGGCTATCACTCTGTAACCTTTTTCTCCCTTTTTAATCTCCATCGCATACCTTTTCACCTCTCTTTTGTTTTAAAGGCAGAGACGACATCCATCATCTTTCTTGCAGCCTCCACCATCCACTTTCTGTCATCTCTTCTCCCTCTCTTCCTCTATGACTGCCTTCTCTTACTGTTCCTTCCTCTCTCTCTCCCTCCTCCTGGGACTCAGAGTAATTCCATTATCAGCTATAAGCCTCACTGGGGGTAAATACGGAGGGAGATGCAGCTTTGACGCTTCGCCTTGTGGCAATTAAACAAAGCCGAGGCCCCTGCACCCGGGAGGCGATAAGGCAGGGATTTAGTCTCTGATTATGACAGCAGCTAAATGTCTTGAATTCAGAGAACTAGCATACTACGTATGCTAGCATGCGTCATTCAGTGTGAGCTGAGTCAAACTTAACAAACTTAAGTGTCTTACAAGATGTTTTTATGGTATTTCTAGGTTTTCTTTGGTACTCCGGAGAGCATCACAACATGAGAGATGATGAAAAAGATGAGACTGTGTGTGTGATTAACTACTAAATGACTATTTTTATGATGCAGTACCTGGAATGCACAAAGATGTTTACACTAAATCCCTGAAGTCGACTTCATTATCAAGTGCTCGGAATATAGGGTTCACCCAAAATCAAAATAACAAAGAAATTACAAGATTACATTGAAGCAAAAAGCAAGCAGCGAAGGTTTGGTAAGATGGGTGCATAGTCTACATGCCGTTCATTCATAATGGCATAACATGGCTGGAATGGTGTCCTAACACTGTCTAAGTAAAAAAAAAGAAAAAAAGAAACACGCAATTGATATTATATGACAGCAGTTTCATGGCAAAGCCATTCCTGTGCTTTTAAATTCCTTCGTGCTTTTGGGAATATAAAAAATAGAAATAGCAGCACAACTAAAACAAAGGCCAGTGCAGTGACGTACTAGGTGACAGAGGGGAGTGCTCCTCCAGTGCCATCTGATTGATTTTTTTAAAACTTTACTGAAACTGCTGGCCTAGATGCAGTTTATGACATCACTGTCTGCACATTATATTTTTCACCCATCTCTCGGGTTTCCATCAAAACTTAAGGACATATTCATAGCCTTAATCCCTAAACATTCTATTTTAAACAACACCAAGACATCTGTTACCAAACACACAGAGGCCCAGAGCACATAACAAAAGTCTACGTCTTATTCTTCATTCATCCACTACCTTTTTCTTCTCTCATATCATTCACCTTCTCACTCCCTTATTTTCAATGTATGCCTTCTGATGCTGGCTTTGCCTCTCTGACTCACTCATCCTCTTATTCCAATGTTTCCCTTTCTGATGTATGTCTCCATGGGCTTGTTTCTCTGCAATGCCCTCCACCACCACCACCATCCCGCCGCAAGGCTGCAATGTGCCAGACAGTGGCGTCATTGTAATAAAATGTGTGCTAAGCTTGCTTCATAAAGCTTTAATGAGAGGAGGGGACCAGCGGCAGGGTGCATCATCACCACAGTAAAAGCATCGGACACAATAGGTCTCCTGGGACTTCCTCTACATCTTCTTGCCTCCCCCTCGCTTGTTTTCTCACTATCTCTATTTGTAAACTCTCCTGTGTTTTTTGGGTTCTTAATTGCTCGCTCTGTCTGTCAAACCTCGCTCTTTCTCTGTGCAGACCTCTCCATACATCTCTTTAAAACGCCACACCTTCTCTGTACAGCATAGCAAGCCTCAGCATCGTTGCATCTTCCTCCGCAGCTCTCCCTGCCTCTCTTTGATTCATTTAATTTATGTCTGTGCATTTAGAAAGACTTCTCAATCTCATGCACACATGGCATATTACTTTATTTCTTGTTTATTAAATTCAATCTTGTCCAATTTGTATAACAGGGACGAAGATATGTTGCTTAATCACTACAAATAAGACAAATAGCTCAGCTCTCTTTCTGTGGTATTGTTCCCTAAGTGTCTCTCATATTTCTCCCCTCCCTCCCTCTTTCCTCACCTCTCTCTGGATAGCGCCTCTGTCTCTAAACTGGCCACTTGTTTGTATTCATATGACATCAAGAACAGATGCTCAAATAAAAATCAGCTACTGATTTAACTACCACTGCACAGCACATGATATAAAAGGTAACACACAAAACATACATAGTCACCTACACACATCTCTCACCCATTAGTCTGAATAACCCTCTCATAGCAGAGACGTTCTCCAGACAGCCACAGAAACACATCAAGAAACGCTGTGAGCTCTCATTACCTGCAGGTACAGGCCAAGATAAAAGAAGCCCATGTGTAAATGAGGAATACAAAAAAGTTTAAAAGCCATAAGGCGTATTATTACGGGCATTGCCCGGGGCTACCTTCAGTGCAGCACAGTGGTACCTGGAGGGTGAAGGAAGGTACATACCAATAATACGCTTTTAATAGCTATATAATTAGAGGGAAATGTACCACCCAGTGCCTTACACTGACTATTCACATTTAAAGCATTAACAGTAGTAACCTCCAGGAAAGTGGGCTCTTGTTTGTATTGTTTCAGCATTGTGTGGGTTTTGAGTGATCTTTTTTTCAGAGAGGCAAAGCGTGGTGCATCCTGCAGCAAACAGGAGTTTCTACAATGACTAAAGCTCAAATCCAGACTGACACAACTAGTTCAAAGTGTAGAATATATTAACACTTCTGATGAGTTCACATATTGAAACAGGGGTAAGTATGATGTGGGATTAGCCATGGACAGAGTCACAGAAAGTATGAGAGGAATGATGTAGCATTCAGGTAACTAGTGGTCATGAAATCCCTGTCATCATCATCGCTTATCCCTATCAGAGACTGTAGGTGTTTTTTTTTAGGGATTTAGTTATTCCATTTCCAAAAGATCTTATCAGTACATTTCCGTCATCTACGTAATCGACCCTTTGCTAAATCCTGCCCCTCGAACACACACTTCATAGACTCATGCAATAGTCTTAGATTTTCGTTAATTTCAGGCTGTTTTTGTGGATTTTGAACTAGTCACGGTTAAACATTGTGCCTGGGGCACAAGTCATAGTGACACTTGTTCCCCAGAGAGGTTGAAAGGAGATATACTTTCGCTCAGTGCATTAGCTAATGATTAACTAGCATTAGACCTTTAATACCATGGTTATATTATATTATATTTTCATTCGTTGACTTCTTTCTTGATTGCCAGGTGATGTATTGGATTACATTTACACTGTAATCTGTGGGTTTTTAGCTTCTATCTTTACCTTTTTAACCTGTTTTTCACTGCTGAATCAGTTGGACATACTGAATATATCATTCAAATGCATATTGTAGACTCTTCTGTAGATAATATTTTTTTTCAGGCAGTGCAGTTAGTGACAGTCTGGGCTAATTGGTACATCTGACAGTTTGACCGAGTAGCAGCGAGTGGCGGTGCTTGTACTAGCTAACAATTACTGTAGCTCAAATTCGAAGCAAAAAAAGCACAACAAAGAGAACATAGAAGCAGCTCAAATGTGATGAAACTCAATCTCACAGTACAGTGGCCAGGGTCACAATGTAAGAAGATAGCTCAGTAACAATGAGGGGAATTCACTACACTACAGTTAGTGGTGCAGAATGACCAGGAGGGGGAAGTGTGGTTCACACAAGTATATTAAATATGGAACACAGACTTTAGATTGCAAGATTGGATATATTGGCTGAACATGTTTACTGATAATTTTTCTCATTATGCTGATAAAAACATGTAATTCAGGCCGCGCGATGAATCCTCCAAAACATATTTTCTGTTACAAATTAGTCGTGCAGTACAGAACTTCTAGGAGACGATGATGAACCCTCAAAGCGTTACAGATACAGAGATATAGGTGAGAGCAAAGTCTAGGATGGTTTCTTCGTAACTTATTACGTTATGATTAATGGCAGCCAGCTCCGTCACACTTTATCTCCGATACATTTTTAATGTCAATATAGTTCAATGAAGCTGGGAGAAATTGCCAGTGCATGCCCATGCCTCTTCTGGGTAACAGCAGTTTGTTGAAAAATGGAGAGCTCTCTGTCCCTCAGTGAATTCAATGGCCCAGCTCTCACTTGGTGGATGGTACTTGCTTGCTGGGTAACACTATTTCTCTCTAGTGTTTGATAGCTGCTCTCAGCTCTCCAGTGTTATTGGTAAGACATACACAAGACTGAGTCTAAAGGTCAGAAGTGAAGGATATAGATGATCTACCATTTACAACAAAAACACAAAACAGACACATTAACTTATCATAAAATTATTTTAAATGCCATCTATGTGATCTTTGTTTTGTTCCTAGTTCTTAGTTTATCAATATAAGCCCTACATAATATTCATATCTAAGATAACACATTCACTACATACAAGATATGTTATTTCTAAAACTCCAAATTATTTATGATTTTGTTATGATGTGTTTACAACATACACAACAGACTCATTCACGTGAAGGTACATTGATTGTTAAAATAAGCATCTTTGAATTTTTTTTTTTTAAGTTGAAGCAAAACAAAGATCAGGGGCCCTTCAAGGAGTACCAGACACACAACACTGCAGGAACAACATAATGCCACCAGAAAAGAGCTGCAGGAAAACAACAGATGCATCGCTCACTTCATGATATTAAATCTTGCCATATAAAGTAAATGTAAAAAGTGTTTTACACAGTATAATCAGTTGTAAACTTAGACAATGAAACCCTCTACTTAAGTTATATAACTTAAACTACAGACAAAGCCTGGAGATCAATACTTTCTGGCAGAGAGCACAATCCCTGTATGGATTTTATATTTGTTCCTATACACTACAACAGAGATTATGGCACAATGAAAAAAAATAATCCTTTCATCTTCAAGATTATAAAAGGAGTTTGGTCAAATGTGATGCTTGTATATAATTGTATAGGATATCCTGTAATTACATCATTACAATAACTCTTTAAAAAAGCAGAAAATCTATTTCTATGAGCAACTTCTGCTTTTCAATGGTGCTTTCTTTAGACTTCTAACACATGCTCCTCATTCCCAGATAAACATGGGCTGAATATGTTTAGCCCAGACAACAGCTCATCCATCATAAGCAGCAATGTTATGACGACAAGCTTAAAGCCTGGGGATCAATATTCTTCAAGAGAGCATGCTCACTATTCAATAACACAAAGGCATACAGGAGAGCTTGTTAAGCAATGACCAACTGTTTTCAGCCGAGAGCACCAAACCCAGACTTTTGATTGACCTCTGGAAAATGGCATATTTCAGTTGTTTTCCTCTCAGAGGCGTAATTAAAACGTAAACACAGATTATGTTGTAAAATGCTTCTATCTGGTTTAATAAAATACTTCCATCCAGCATAAGATGCCAACGTGCAATGTTCAGTTGCTGAGACGTTCATACAGACACAAAGCCTCAAGTGTGCTCATCAGCAGCATTATAAAGACAAGATAAA
The DNA here is from genome assembly GCA_023566465.1 of Cottus gobio. Lineage (NCBI taxonomy): Eukaryota > Metazoa > Chordata > Actinopteri > Perciformes > Cottidae > Cottus > Cottus gobio. Next base: position 18,954,734 of record CM042220.1, read on the forward strand.
AGATAAACCCTTGCAATCAATAGTCCAGCAGGGGAGCTCAGCCACCTTATGGATTTCATATCTGATCCTCTCCCCCAGAACATAGTTTACAAGATAACTGAGCCGCAATAGCTTCATAAACAGGGCAGTGATTATTGTGAGTGATAGTGTATCGTGTGCTGTGCTGTGTGTGTCTGGTTGCTTGTGAATGAGGCCATTCGTCCCTCTGTCTGCCTCCTTCTCCTGTCTGCCTCATCCCTCTTTCACAAAATTGCCTCAAGCAGAGAGGAAAAAGGGGGCTTCTGTTGCACTCATTGAGGGGGAAAAAAAAGAAGAAACATAGAGCAAAAAGAGCAAGAGAGGAGGAGAGTAGTCACGAAACAAGGGGCTCAGACAGTGACAAGAGAGCGAGAGAGCGTCTGCCAAGCAGACTCTGCAGAGAGAGCGCAGAGACAGGGAAAGAAAGCACAAGCATGCGATGCTGAAGGGTTCGGAAAGAGAATGTGAGGAAATGCTGCCCTGCCCGTCAGCGAAGGATAAGAAATGACTGGAGTAGTCCTTGGATGCTCTCACAGCTCTTTGTGTTGGAGTTGAATGTGCACATTCATTCAGGTTCAAACCAACACATGCACAGAGCTGCCTCAAAGGCCAATTGGAAAATGTCTTTTTTTTTGGGCACCTGTGTCTGGATACAGGGCTGAATATGAGGTCAAAGGAGATTGGACTGGTAATCTGGCACTCCGGGCATTTTCTTGGTGGGCCGACATGCCTTTTGGGCCGACGCTACCAGCTTTTTTTTTTTTTTATCTGACTGTGACCGGTCCACTAAACAAGCAGATTGGCCCATTGGTATTTTATTCTTAAATGTCACTGGGCAGGCCAAATCACATCTCCCACTTCATTAAACAACGCATGTGCAAAAACACAAAAAGAAATGTGTGAAAATAGACAAGACAAAATGCAAAGGCGGCGCAGAGACACAACGGTCCACAAGGAATCGTCTGGGCGTCCCGGGCCACAGCCCAGAATGTTTTATGAACATTTTAGCAACTTGCTGCTCAGAGTCAGTCAGCGGCTCCTCTGGCGACATCTCTTCCTTACCGCTCTGATTGTGCACACACAGGCAGCAGCGAGTTACTATGGTTACCGGCATTAACGTCACCAGGTTATTTTGTCATAATGTACGATAATGCTCAACAAAAGCTTAATATGTGTGAATGTGAAAAGAAAAAAAATTGCCAGGGCCGGTTCTTTGTCCCTGTCCAATCCTGGGTCAGAGGTGAGGGACAGCAGGCGAAAAGGCTTCTGGGTAAAACTGCCACACTCCACTGTCCCTTCTTTATTCTCTTTGATTTCATCTACCCACCTGTCCTCCTCCTCCTCCTCCTCCTCCTCCTCCTGGCACTGTCCCTCAGGCTGCATGAATAAAGCTTCTAAGAATAAGAGTACTGATTGAGGAAAATGAGGGCAAGTACCCAAGGGGGGGGTGGGAGGTTGGGGGGCAGCTTGGCCAACTCTATGGCCGTTGGTGTTGTCGCAGTTGGTGGATATGCTAATAGTTGCTGACGCATGGCTTCCTTCCTTGTGCAATCAAATAAGAGGAAAGGAACTCTCAAAAAAGAAAATCATCAACCTCCCATCTGTGCAAGGATTCACTTTTCACTGGAGAGAAATTGAAACAATTATATTGTTTTGCATTTGGCTGTGATGGTTTGATAAATGAGGAAGGTGGCAGGAATGTAATGGCTTCCACACTTTGTTGCTCACAAGGGTGATTAGGATACAAAAGGGATGATGCTGGCACCGATCCTCACTCAAGTTTCCAACTGGCTTACATATTATGATTATTATTTCCGTGAGCTGTATTCTCTGATAGCTCATTTACTCTCTCTCTGATTAGTTTCCCTCTACCGATTGATTTACTAGGATAAAACCAGTCTTCAGATATGTGTATGTTTGGTGCCGCTAGAGCAACAGCTTTACTGCTTACGTTTACATTTGTATTTGTTTCTATTGTCAGAAACAGTGTCCTCTGACGGCTCATTAACCGTGTGGAGTTGATTCTTAGGCCACATGCAGGCTGCCGAACCTTATCAGCACAGTTTGCTGGGTGAGTATGGAGCCTGAGAAGAAGACCTGCTGGCACTACTAAGGGATAAACAGTATGTAAAACACATGTTTTAGGGAATATAAACAAGTAATTATTTATTTTCATTTATTTATTGACCAACTATAATTAGGTCTGTATTTTACATTATAAATATGCTCTTTTTATATTGTATTATCTGAATATACAGTAAATATTCTCATGAAACATTCAAATCTAACAGCAGTCAAAGATTAGTTAGTGCAAGAAAGGGTTCTTGTAGCAGAAATCAAGGAAACTCATTATGATCTTAGTTAAAGTTCATAGGGTCCATAATTAATAACATAATGAATCTAATGATAGAGGCAACATATATGCTGAGAACATCTCTCTCATAACACAAGTGATCTTTTTTCTTTGGCTTGTATGGACACTGAGACCTCTCACTTTGACTTAACAAAAGATAATTTTAGTTCATTATTTTAAATATCCTGTTGGGACATGGTTTGAAGCCATAAACACATTGGGGTAATCATGGGCCTGAAAGATTACTGCAAAATATTACATTTGTGTAATTTCTCTGCATTAGTCAATAGTGAAAATGGAGAGTGACCAGAAAAGGGAGAGGCAGAAAATGACATGCAAAAGCGATTGAACGTTGATGGCTCATTCGTGGGTTGTAACGGGTACTATCTCAGTCCAATGAGGCATGGATATGACCAATCAGCACTTCTGTTTCCTTTTCTGTGAAGTCATGAGGAATTTAACAACATTTCATGACGTCTCATTAATGTCTCAAGTTCATCTCTCTTAGCGCAGCACATTACTTGGAACATCAGACTTGTCTGGCAGAGGCAGTCGCACACACACAGTGACAGAGTTGGGCTCGGTTGTTGCTCCGAGAGGCATTACCCACAAAACCCACAAATTGCTTTGAATTGGAGCCTATTATAACCTGTGGCAGTCTTAAGTAGACAATTGCAAAGAGAGGCAAGTTAAGCATGATGCTTCCACCAAGTATCTACTCCACAAACAGAGAATCCTTGGAGTGGAGCTCAAATATAGCACTTTGAGACATTATTGGCTGAAATGTTTCAAAAAGGTCTGCAATATGTACACATTTTATAACTATAAAAACAGGAATGAAATGAAACCAAGTAGGAATAAATCAGGTTTTGTGCATCAAAAGTGTACGTGACCACAGCCTGATAACAGCAGGTTCATCTATTCCCTTTGTTTTAAACCAACTAAAATCAGAAGCATAAGAACATGTGACCCTAATCAAGATCCTTGAATTTATTGGCGGGCAAAGCTGACAATGGCTGCAATACACGTTTTAATTCCATTGCTATGGAAATAGGTAGTTTGGTCCCTGACATCCAGAAAATTAAAGTGTCACCATAGCAAAGGATATTTTTTGTTAAACATTCAATCAACAATTGCAATAATAATCCCATCCTTTGATGCTTTAAGGAATAAAACAATGATCGTTTTCATGGCGACAATATTCTGAAAATGTCCCGAGGACCTGTGGTCACTGAGGCCTGTTATGAATCTTGTGATGCTGAACCTGGCAAAAAGCTTAAGGCAAAACTGTAGCTTAAAGTATAACCGCTCACAGCATGATACACCAGTAAAACATGCATTCAGACACGCACACACACACACATATATATATACTGACAATGCGAACACTTTGCCTCACCAATTAGGTCTGCAGCCACAAAGATAGAGGGGAAGAGGAAGGCAGGGAGAAGATAATAGAAAAGGAGAAGGCAACTGTATGTCACCTGCCATGGTGCTGGGCTGCGTACCCCGAGGACACAGTCCTTTAAACAGGGCTAATCTGTGTGTGCATAGATGTGTGTGAGTGTGTGTGTGTGAAAAAGAGAGAGAGAAATAGAAAGAGAGAGAGAGATGTGACAGAGAGCTTTTTTACTCCAGTCATCTTTAAGCATTACTAACAGTAGCTAAAGCCCTGCGGGCCTATCCGGTGCGCAGTCATTCATCACACGCACACGCACACGCACACACACACACACACACACACACACACACACACACACACACACACACACACACACACACACACACACACACACACACGCACACACACACACACGCACACACGCACGCACGCACACACGCACGCACACACGGCTGACATCAAAACCATTCATCACAGCAGACGGGGGAGAAGGGGAATAAAGTAAGGAAGGGAGAAGAAGCTCACTCACTATGCTAGACTCATACTGCATATAACTATGGCACTTTCATCTCACAGGGATCACACAGACAAACCGGCAGAAAGCGCTGATTCCCGATGTTATGGCACCCTTGGCATGCACTCCTCTCTTGTGATGGGCTTTTATATTTTTCTTGCAGTTTTGGAGCCATGCTTAAACGTTCAAATAGTCTCCGTTTGTCAATTGCACACAACGTCCGGATAGCCCCAGGTGCATGAATCAATGTTTTCCCCAACATGGTATACCGATATGCGTGTGAAGAAGATACTTCTGTTGTGACTCGTCTGTGTGATCCGTAAGGGCCAACACATGATGAGTGCTCTGTACGGCAAAAGAGAGAACTAGGGCATAAGTAGATTGATGTGATGTGATTATAACAGAAGTGTGCATGTATCGGGGACTGCTGGGACTATAAAGCATATTAGTTGCTATGTTATACTTAATTGTTGTATCAAACAGTATACAGAATATTTGGCAATGTTTGGTTAGGTTTAGACACAAACACTACTTGGTTATGTTTGGGATGGTTTGGGTTAAAGGTAAGAAATGCATCATGTTTTGGGGACATCTGAGTTTGTCCTTTGCTCCCAGTAGACAGGAGTCATAATTTCCTCAAGCATGAGAGGGTTTTGCCACCTGAATATAATATGTGGTTTTTCACATGAGGGGAGTCTTGAAACTTCCGCTACAAATTGGGCCAAATTTCTAGAAATTTAAACTTTGAATGCATCAGTGAGGATTTGTGTGCAATGTCAAAGGTAGTGCTGCATCTGGTGAGCTTTCCACGGGGAAACAATAGAGCAGAAAGTCAAAGAAGTACCTGAGACAATGAGCTGTACTGGTCTGATGTCCAGTATTCACTCTGGAATTGAACCATCAAAAAGTTGTCCATCTTACTTATAACCCCATGGAACAAAGTATTGACCACTGCCTGATACAGGACAATGCAGTGTGACAGAAGGCTGTCAGGAAACGTTGTAGCTTTCCCTGAATGTCACTTTCCTTCTATCACTGTCCTTGTCTATTCTAGTTTGACTGTAACATTTATGGGTAAACAATGGCTGGACATATATATGTGAGAGAGAGCGAGAGAGAGAGAGCGAGAGAGAGAGATGTGAGAGAGATATGTTAGAGGGAGTGAATTGAATGTGAATGTGGTGTCTGCAGAATCCAGTGAGATGAGACCGGAATACACTTCAGGTAAAAAGGACATTTAGGTTCAACAGTGTGTGTGTATGTGTGTATATATATATATATATATATACTTACTTAGAATGTCCTAAAAAGTTATACATAATTTCCTCATCTCTGTGTGGAACACACATACCCACTAACACACACCTACACACTCACGTGTGTTTGTTTATGCCGTTCCAGCTGAGCTGGTCCACAGTGATTGAGTGTGCTCACAAGATAAACAGAGCAGTAATTTAACAGAGGAAATGACATCCCACACCCATTTCTCCTTCTGTCTCACTCTTCACCTCGCCATTCCTCACTCTTCCTCCAGACCATCCGTCTCATTCTCCTGCTTCCCTCCTCTGTCTTCTTCTACCATCAAATTGAATTTGACTTGTTTTGATATGATTTGGTCAATTCAGTTCAAAGCTTGTCAATGTCGACTGGCTCATTGTATTGGCTTGGATGGCTGTGGCTCCAGAGGTAGAATCAGTGGTCCACTGACTGCATGACTGTTGGTTCAATCCCCTGGACCACATGCAAAACAGTCCTTAATTAGGCAAAACCCTGGACCCCTAATTACTTCTAAAGACCAAGCACTGCTCTGCGTGTGAATGAGAAGGAAGCTGTTAACTACTGTATCTGCTCAGATAGAAACATAGACAAGTGAGTTCTGGCATTACTTGATATGAAAACAAAGTGTCACACTACTCTCCTTCTCTGCAAAATGTAAATATGCTCGAGTAAAATACACCGAAGAGGTGCCTTAGCATTCAGAATGTGATTAACAGGAGTTAAAGGAGGATACCGCGCTATCTTATACGGGTATTATTATTTTAGTTTAATGCATAATGTTACAAAACAAAAGGAAAGAATTATGAAGGGGACAGAGAGATTAAATGACATAGATGAAATGAAGTACTAGTACTAGTGATTGAAAGTACTAGTGAATGAAAGTACTAGTGAATGAAAGTACTAGTGAATGAAAGTACTAGTACAGTTGACACTGACTTGAAAAAGTCTCCTTCGCTGGCCCCTTTACCTCATTCGCATTGAAAAAGATGCTTAAAGTGCTAAGAGCTGAGCTTAGTTTTACCCAATGTTGTGCAATGTGATTAAAGTTAAAACAAATTTCCCCAAAGAACTGTGCTTCCAGTATTCACATATTATCTCACAGCAAGAGTGAAAACCATGACTAGGACTTACCCCAAGCATCTGCTGAGTGCTGCTGCTAGTTAAAAAAAAATAGGCATTTGGTGGATACAAGCCCTAAGTGCGTCATATCTCATATGAGGAGGAAATACAGCTGTTTAATTAGGAGAACCAAATCACATTTGTTTGTATTTATTCCAATTCAGTGATATGCCTCCTGCTCCTGCAGACACTGAATCTCTGGAGTGCTGTTCCACAGCTGACCCTGCAGTCTCTGGTCTGCTAATGGGGATGAGAGTTGCATGTCCGTTGCGCTACAAGCTTGTATATATATTTGGATTAATTTTATATTAGAAGGTTCCTGTGTGGTTTCTTACCCAAATTTACGAAATAACAGTGAGGGTCCCTGTATATTTTGTCTATTTAATAGCCTGTTTCAGCACAATCTTACTTTACTTTTTTTACTTTTTGAATTAAATCATGTGCATTTGAACATTAGCTGCATGTATTGTACAATGTAAACATCTGAGGGGGTTACACTTTGCACAAGAACAATTACTCACCACCCATTCTGTATCAGGGACTTATCAGGCTGACAGTAAATGTACTTTTTGGAAAGATTGTCTACACTGATCTCTCCACACAACAAATTGAGGCTTGAGGTATTGTATAACCAGCCATATTGTATGTTTCACATTGAAATCAAATACCAAAACAATGAGCACACGTGCAGTAAGTAAGAGGATAACCACAGTGGGTGCAGTCCCACGGTGCAATGTGCAGCAGGTGGAACAGCATTCAAAGACATATGACTGTGACGTGTACAACCAAACCTCCAACATTCAGACCAAGACGGCATTCTCCTTTACAACCAACAACCAGACTGTGGCTACTGTTGATGTGTCTGCTGAGCTCCCAGCCAAACACAGATTGCTTTAGACAGAAGGTTTTGGAATCCAAAACAAACACATTAATCATTAAAGAAAACTTGTGAACCAACTTGTCTGGTAATGACATGGCACTTCCAATGCTAATGTCGTTGTCAAGCACTAAAATGAGCTCCAGACACGGGGGAATTAACCGGGGAAGTTGGTTTAAAAAAAATGTGGATTAGCATGACAGATGACACTAATCAGCAAGTGAAGACTGCATAATCTGCATGATTATAGAGGTGGCTAGTTTATGTAAATAGCCTACAAATAGCCTAATAGATTATTACAGGTAATAACTGTAATTGTGTTTATTCTACCAATACATTCAGGGGAAAGGAATGCAAAATGCAGATATGAAGTCATTATTGCCAGAGCAAAGTATAGAGCTTGAATTTATTGTCACTTTGTCAGACTACCACATCACTGCCAAAAGTGAATCAGATTTAGATGCATATTGTAGGTAAGTATGAAAGATATTGGCCATTTGGTTTGAGGATTACTCTTCTAAACTTCCTAAATTAGCAGAAAGAGGAAAAAAAATAACTATAACTTAAATTATTGTAGTATGTGCGGTTATGCGTGAAGCTGCATGCACCATGGCAGTGGAATTACTGGCATAAGTTCTATTTTATTTTTGTTCCTGCATTGTTATTGGTTTTATTGTGTGCTACATTGTGCTCGACATTTCAATGCGAATGTGCTCAGAGTGAGTGACGCTGTATGTATGATTGGTGGTTTTCTGACAAAGATTGCTACTAGATGGGTCTGTCACAGGGCTGATGGTATGCCTGTTAATACCAATGCAAAAGCTGAACAATGTAATATTTGCTCTTCACAGATACCTGCACATGTTAGAAGACTGATTAAAAAGTATATTTGAAACATCAAACCTGGAGCCTGTAATGTTTTTAAAAAGGAAAATATAATTACGGGGGTGGTAATTGTCTTTAGACTTTGACATTTCATCTTACTCCTCTCTGTTTACCAAACATTGTGATTACCTTGATTTTAAATTGCTATACACATACTGTCAAAACTGCAATTTCTAGAAAATAGCATAGAAAACAGAAAAGCATCCTGGTTCCATTTTGGTGACAAACATTATGAATAATAGGTCTATGAACGGTAGATAGGTGGAAATAATTTTGAGGGCTTATGATAAAGGGAGGTTCAAAATGACTGCATAAATTCATATTACTTTAAATAAATATGATCATCAAATGCTTCATGTTTAAATGCAATACAATGCATATATTGCCTTAGGATAAATCCAGAGTTATGGCAGCAGAGGGCATTAGAAGCATTTGCATTTAATGTGGAAAAATTAATTCAGTGTAATAAGACACTTAATCTAAATGTAATTTTTGCACACTTAAAGTATATTTTTCTTATTTATGTGTATTTGCAATAGCTTCTAAATATTCCAGTGTTTATTTATTTTTTTCTTTAAAAGTTTTTCACCTAATGCTTAATGATTCATGGATCTATGGAAATGAACTGCTGGATCTGTAAAAACTAAAAGGAGTAAAAGGAAAACGCTTTTTGGTTATTTAGTATAATCTTCAAGTAGATGCCTCAATCTCTTTCAAGTGGGGAAGCTGCATGTTTTCTCAACCTGACACCAACACAAACTGATTGATTAATAGTTAGCATGTTGTAATCAGCAACACCCCCAAATCAAAGCAGCCACATGCATCTGTTGCTGCATTTATCTGTTTTGAATTTCTGAGACTAATTGTGTCTTAAGGCTCAGCAAAGCACTCCTGAATAACTAAACAGTTAAATGAGAGAAGGTGCGATGAAGAGGCTGAGCCGAGTGTGTTAGAGAACAAGATATTTCCCTCTCATTGTTCCTGTGAATGTTGCCCTGAGTGTAAGTACACTCTCAGTCCCCCTGGGAGTCTCCACACAGACACTGTAGGGTTGCAGCACAGCGAGCAGTATTTGTCCCCAGGCAAAAAGTCAACCTCTGCTGATGAAAGGAGACACACACACACACACACACACACACACACACACACACACGCGTGAACATGCACGCATGGGGACACTTCGACATGTGGCGAGGAAGGTAGAGCGGGTCATCCTTCAATCAGAAGATAGGCGGCTCCATCCCCGGCTCTGCCAGTCCTTGTCAATGTGTCCTTGCAAAACACTTAACCCAATTCCTCCCGAAGGCCGTGCCATTAGTGTGTAAATGGCTCTGAATGATTAGTTAGTCCTGATGGGCAGATGGAACCTGCGTGGTAGCTGTCAGTGTATGAATGGGTGTCATTGGGTGAATGGCATGTCGTGTAAAAGCCTTTTGAGTGGTCAGAGGACTGGAAAGGCGCTAGATAAATACAAGGCTATTTACCATTCGTATGCTCATGCATTTCTCTTGAGACGGTCCACCGTAACCTTGGATGAACTTACTAACACTTCACAGCATCAATGATATGCTGTATATTGTTTGAACATATACACGGACATCACGATTAAACAAACAGATATTCTCTTGAGACTTGACCACACATGTCCAGAGTTAAGCCTCACCAGACCAAACCATACATGAAGGACAACTCCAGCTTTTCCCTTTCCTGCTTCAGAAGCCTTCTGAAAAAAATATGTTGTTGAAATTCTAGGGCTGCCCATATAATAATTTAAACTGACCTCTCGAACAGTGAAGCGAATATGCCCTTGGTTTCATGTTGCCTTCGCTCAGTGAAGGGATAATGGATTGGCTCCAAAAGTCTTGCATACACCCCTAAAGGTTGCCGCATACTCTTCAACCCCAATTCCTTTACAAAATATCCCAATTTAAATTTGAGCCGTTTGCTGAGGCGCTCATCCGGAGAATTACAATGAGTGAGCAGGTAGAGTTTCATTCTGATGGTCAAGCAGTTCAGCGACAAGAGAGCAAGAGCCTGCGGTTGTTATAATATAATAATCTGTCAACATTCTGGGGTAACTCTGGTGAATCAAGCATAAAAACATGTTTAAATGTCAGTGTACCCATATGGTGGCGGATTGTAATATAGAGAAACAGGGCTTAGACCAGAGGATGGCTTGTTCAAGTACTAGTGCTATAACGTCTCTCAACAACCACTGTTGAGGTGCCCATGAACAAGGCACTCAATATGTATTGCTTCAGGGAAGCTGTTTCTGAAGCCAGTCAAAATGACAGAGAAAGGTTCATGCAAAAAAGCTTCCAATGAATGGCAAAAAAAGATAGAAGAAAACTAAGTTACCATGTATCAATCAAAGGATCTTTAGAAATGAGTGTAACAGAAGAGAATATGGATTAAGACAAGGTTTAGCTATCAGTTATACTAACAATAACCCTGAACTCTCAAGCAGCTGTTCCAGTGAACTTTACACTTCAAGTTGAGAGATGTAAAAACATTAGTTTTGCCAGGGTGATAAACGATCATAAACAAATTCTTGCAGTTTTTAAAGACCATAGTCATTTTAACCAGAATGTACTTGTACACATTACGTCTGCATGATGTATAAACACAGTGCAGCGATTGTTCAGGTTTTGTTTTGTCTGCGTTTTTCAGTGATTGATTTTTCTTGGGTAGGGAATCCAACGCTGAGGATTTGCCCTGTGAATACAGGGAAAAATAGTTCATCAAAGACACACACAGTACCATAATGCCATAGTTAAAAGATAGCTAGGGTTTACTCCTTATCTATAGAGAACAAATCATACTCAATCCAGCTTTTACAGCGTTCTGTTTCCATTTTTGTATTCAATACCCTTATCTTTTGCTTCTAAATTGCAAAGCTAAAATCGGTTGATTGCTCTTTCCTACCAGATAACCAGTGTTGCTGTGTTGTACAATACACAGCAGCGGCTTAGGTCAGCCAGACACGTCTCCATGTAGCAGCTACACTCAGAGCAGTTATACTCTATATACATATCACAAACGTGGAAATAAACATGCAGAGCCTTATCTGAACATCAAGTTGTCCAGGGTGATACTTGATAACGACTCATTCGCTATCTTGAGCTCTTTGCATGTGGATAACCACAAACAAACAGAGCAGATAATTATATATATATATATATATAATTATCTGCTTAATATGTGGTTATCATCATATTTGTCTATTCCATATCTCTTTCTCCCATCTCTCATTTTCTCTCTGTTTGCAGCATTGTAGATAGCATCCACAGCAGACAAACACTAAGGAAGTCCAGGGAACACAAAACACAGAAGTCCTCTCATGAAAAATAGATTTGCTCTATAAAAAGAAGCCACAATCTATACCCTTCCGTCTTTTAGAGTTGTTCTACAACCCTGGATGTGATCTGGAGGAGTATGAAGAGTAATGACATTCAGTATCTCTTAGGAGGGAACATTACATTGTTGATGACCTTAGATATTTTTTACAAATAGTGGTTTCAGTGGCAAAAGCACGGGTATTTTTATGTTCCTTTCTCACATCATTCCATCTTCTTTCTGAACAACAGATGCATTAAAAAAGAGACATACGGTGGTATAGTGTAGCATTGCTGCTGTTGTTAACTGATGAAACCAAAATCTAATGATACACTTTAAAATAGTGAAGCAGCTCCTGACCAGGACAGTATTTGAGGGGTCCACAGTGAAATGATTTAAAAGACACATACCAGTAATCATAGTTGGTGATAATATGATCATCCGATAAATTACAAACTTAGCGGATATTGCTGGGGAATCGAATACTGTAAGTCTCAAAACAAGAAAAACAAAAATAAATCTAGAGTTTTTCACACCTCTATAATGACATCACACCGTTCACATCTAGATCATATTTTCCCTTTTGAATTATGTCAATATCTGATTTTCTTTTACTGTTACTCCACATATTGTCACCGAATCTGGTAAAGAACATCTCTGGAGCAAATAGTTACTATTTGATGTTTTGATATATTTTTGATATTCTATCCAGTTTTGCTCTATCTAGCCCTCAAAGTTGTATCACATACAAATGTCATGTCTCTCAAACAATATGTGCTAATGCAACCGCATTGCACTGAAGCAGCTACATGTCTGTCTATATGTGTATGCACATACTACTGTATATCTGCACCATTATAATAAAAGGTACAGTATGCATTACCTGGTGACATGCTCCAAACAAAAAGGGGGGCTATTTCACTTCTACTACTGGGTCAATAAAATACAATTGTATATATATATATATATAAAGCCAACACTGAAACTCTGAAAGCCTGTCAAAAATAAGATTGTTATCTTATAACCTTCATGTATGGCGTCGGCCTGTATTGTGTTAAGATTGACGTTGACTAGAGCTGTATGCAGTCTGTGTATGTTTGGATGGTTTGTTTATTTGATTAAATCCAAAGGGGCAGAGATGAGAAAACGGCTCAATTGTTTTGTATTAGCATGGTGCTGATCCTTCGGAGGAAGGCATCAGTGTTCCCATAGGTATTCCCCAAAATGGGTAACCGAGTACCACCACAATAAATCACCACACTAACGAAAGCCATCTGTTTTATCCCATTAAATTACCAGAGAGATGACATTAGTGAATGGAAAAGAAAGTCTGTCTATGAGTTTCATTGTCTCTGAATTTAGGTTATTATCTTAAGGCACACACACATATATGTGTGTGTGTGTGTGTGTGTGTGTGTGTGTGTGTAGCTCAATAAACACATACAGCATTCTTTTGTATAACTACAGTTACTACTATCTACTTACTATAGCATGAACAGCAATTATTCGACATTACTAAATTCAGTCATGTACAATCCTGTGGTCGTATACAACTTGGCTGCTCTCAGCAGATCTAATCTCCCTCTATCCTTCCCCCCAGACGACTGCTCTGACGATATTACCTTCCCATATGGAGAATATTACTCTAGTATGCCATCTGTACTATCATCCATCCCCTCGAGCGTGTGACTGTGTGTGTGTGTTGTGTGTGTGTGTGTGTGTGTGTGTGTGTTTGTGTGTGTGTGTGTGAGAGAGAGAAAGAGAATAGGGCCTGCGGGAGAATGAGCGAAGAGAGATGAAGGACGTGTGTGTGTGTGTGTGTGTGTGTGTGTGTGTGTGTGTGTGTGTTTGTGAGTGTGTGCATAGTTGTGTGAATGAGTGAGATGCAGAGTGAGTTTACATGCATGGGCATTGGTTCCAATACTTCACAGTCTGCATGGCACTGCCATGATAACACAGTGTAATAATCCTACCTATGCTGATTGTCATAGTTGATGCTCTTAGTCGGTGGGGGGTGTTTTAATGACTCTGTCACTGTCTTCACAAACACAATTATCATTGTTCATGCATACACTACAGATAACAGAGGGACTCTTTTCTAGAACATCAAGCAGACAACAATATGTGTTTTATCACACCGCTTGCTTTTCACCAAGGAGATAGATGTGATTAACTTAAAACCGCAACGTATACATAACTAGAACGCTGCACAAACACATGAAGGGCTCTGCACTGCATCTCTTAATGTCTTCTGCATCTCCCTCTCTGGTCCCTCCCCTTCCATCCTACAGCAGACATGAAACACATTCCTGACCCAAATCTTTTTTTTTCTAGTCTCACCTACTGCCTTACAAACACCACAGCCTGTCTGAGGGAATACTTGTCTTCCATCTGTCTGTCAGTATGTTTTACCTTAAGTGGAGAAAAGGAGAGAGAAAAAGAAAGAAAGAAAGTAAGCTAACATGCTGATGTTTAGCCAAATCAAATCCCATCTATATTCTATCTATAATTAGCTCTAAACTCAAAATGCAGCTGATGGTGATGTCATCAGCTTTGCACGGCTGTAAACCAAAGTTAGGAACATTTTACTTTATGGCGCCTGACTTAAAGTTAAGGGACCACTGCATCAATTCATCCTCATGGGGACATGAATACTACATTCTGTCAACCAAATCTCAGAGATGTCACCACATTTATTTAAAAACCAAACCAAAGCTCATGCTGGAGCTAAAGGACATGTCTGGGGGAGGATCACTAAAGTCTCTGTCATCTGTGAACAATGAATGTGTGGACACAATATGTTACCAATTCATCCGATTGACTGGACTGGATAAGTGAACACGTTGTTCTGCATGGTGGTGCAAGATAGTTAATAAGGGGCAAATGATGGCCAGAAAGAAAGAAAGAAAGAAAGAAAGAAAGAAAGAAAGAAAGAAAGGAAGGAAGAAAGGAAGGAAGGAAGGAAGGTAGAAAGCAAGGAAGGAAGAAAGAAAGAAAGAAAGAGAGAGAGAAAGAAAGAGAGAAAGAAGCAGAGTCTTGGCATATAAAACACACCCCTGCACACACTTTGACATTTACCTATGGGGGTTCTATAAGTGTTATTACTAACTCTGCGTTGACATCAATTCCAATCAAGGGTTTCTAAGTGGAGTGTTTCCATGCAGCTCCTCTGTCAACAGACAATAATAGCGCCTGATGAACTGGAATTAGTTACTGGAATTCATATACATTGTGTACTCCAGAGGGATGGAATGGATGGACACAAAAAAAGAAAGACAGAATTCTTGAAATACAAATGTTTCTTGTACCCTAAGCACTTAAAGAGACAGTGTAGCCACTGCTAAATAACTCTGGAGTGGACAGTGAGCAGTGGCCTCTTCCTTGAGGATATGAGAGAGGAAAAAACTGAACAGCAGCACCAGGGTTCTCCAGGCAGTTGGTGATCCCATTTAGTAAGCACCCTCTAGTGACTCCTCTAACCAAAAGGGCCCCAGATGGGAAGGCGTTGACCTTGTTTTGAACTTATTCTGCACTGCCAAGAGGTTGATGCTCAGCTAGTTTACATTTCCTAACCCAGTGCTTTTCTAAATGGAGTGAGTCATCATAGAAGCAGAGATTGAAAATGTGTCAGTATGATTGTCTCAAAGCAGTATGTTTTCATAATGTATGGGTGATTTTTAATTAAGTGGTAGCACACTCCACTTACATGAATATCATTTGAATCAGGTTTTATTGACTGGTTCTGTTTTGATTGACTTTACAATGAGAAGGAACATTGCGGATTGTCTGTACAATAATGAAGAGCTGTATTGTCCTAGAGTGTTGAGTGCCAATGTCAGAGCCTGTGAAGAAATATATCTAATAATATTGGACATGATTTTAGTGATAGGCCAAGGAGGGAATATGGTGATCATTAAGTACAGATTGTCCTTTTGCCTCAAATTCGTCTTCTTAAATCTTTCATGGATCAGCACAAAGAGGAGAACTTTAGTTCACTTAGCCTAGATTACGATAGCTCTTGCAAAGTTTAAAAGATTGCTCAGACACACAGCTGTGAACACCCAAATGAAAAACAGGGTGACCATGACCAGTGTTGGAAGACGTATAGATGCAAAGTAAAAGTAGGAATAACAGGTGAAATACCGACGTTTGATCAGTGGCCATATCAGCTGAAAACTATGGTGTGCTGGGTCCCCTCTAGCATTAGTTCAGACGTGTCAGGGAGGGGCGTGTCAGTGTCCACTTGATACAGGCTTTTCAAAATAAACTTCAGTTTTCATAGGAAGTTAGGTTTAGGTACCAGAACCACTTGGTTAGGTTAAAGAAAATTGCGTGATTGATGTTAACTGACGAACGACTCACATCACTACAGAGTGGTTACGGACTCATATGACTCAGGATTGAAAATGAGTCACGTGACCAACATCAATAACCACTTAAGTCACTTAAGGAGGGCTCACGTGACAAATGACTGACGGGAGAAAATATTGAAGTTGACTTTTAGGTTTGCAGATGGCATGAACAGATGATTCTTGGACAAAAGTCCTGTTTGCTTGACCCATCCATCTCCCCTCAACTGGCCCCGTGTGGAAAATCTCGCTTTGTAGATGCTCTGACCGACTAATAATGAGGCCGGCTGGTTTACATTGGAGTTGGAAGCCTGATACGTCGGTATCAGATGCCATGGGGCTAACCATCGGTATTTGACCATTTGGGAGTTTGACCAGGTTAACTTGTGAAGATAAGATGGCAGACACAAGGCGTGCTCAGGGGTAAAAATAGAACAAGGGAGGGTCCATCCATCACTGTGACTGTCTGAAGGGCCGGATCGATTATGTGCGTGTGTCCCGTGTGTGCATGTTATTTGATGCACTCCACTACCTCAGCAAGAAGAGTTCAAATGTGAGTCAAACTGTGACGTGACTTTTGAAACATGGACACACACTGACGTGCACGCACCTACACGGACGCACATGAACACACACAGGTAACCAGTAAGCCTGAGGAGATAAATGCCAATGCTGTCAGAAATAAATTGACCTCTAAGGCCAGTAAACACACAGACAACAGCATGTCCACATAGACTCTGTCTAGCATAAAGGTTAGATGAGTTGCTTCAACCGCATCGCTAAGTGTGTCTGTGTGTGTCTCTGCTCATGTGTTCCTACATGCCGGCCATGCTAGCCTCTTTATGTGCATCACCCCCCATGATAATCACCACATAGTGCATAATTAATTATTTTCCTTTATTTCCATTAGAGACATTCTCTCTCTTCCCGCTGCTGCTCTGATCGGTGTAATAGCTTTGTTTTGGCTTCCTAATCTGTCTCTTCCTATTTGTAAGTGTGATGAATTACCTACTGGTTACCTAAGAATCTATTAACCTTGCTGAATACCAATTGGCCATTAGGGATGAATTGGTTCAAGGCCGACACTTGAGGTTTGGGAAAATCTCAGTGTTTTAGATGAGCAAACACAGATTCAAACAATGTGTAGACCAACATACTATACTTCTACATCTATACTTCTAGATAAATTAATGTCTCTTTAATGCTCATTACTAACTCTACTTCCTCTTGGGAGCCTTTGTGCTTCCTCTCCTCAAGCGTCCATGGATCATGGCTGTCTGAAGCCGGTCCTGTTCCCTTCCATGGCGGCCCTGCTGATGCCCTTCATCTTCACCTCCGTCTGCTGTCGTGGATCATAGTCATCTGGGTCGTGGCCATGCCTACTACTCATGAATAATTTCTGTGACATCCATTGAATGTGCTGTAACTCTGTTATGTTGATTCTGTACACATGACATCTATTGCTTCTGTCCATCCGGTGAGAGGGATCCTCCTCTGTTGCTCTCCTGAAGGTTTCTTCCCCTTGTTTTTTAGTGGGAGTTTTTCCTGATCCAATGTGAGGTTCCAGGACAGGGATGTCTAATGTTTACAGATTGTAAAGCCCTCAGAGGCAAATTTGTATTTGTGATTCTGGGCTATACAAAATAAACTGAATTGAATTGAATTGAACATGCACATGCATGCACACCCACTTACGGGCGCTAGGTTTCTCCAATTAAAGGCACCGTCTGGGAACAGAACTTTAAATTACAACCACAAATGAACTGAACCTTTGCTGGGGATCTTTTGTGTGAACTTCTAAGTGTCTGTCTGTGAGGGCACACATTGGTGTGTGTGTGTTTGTGTGTGTGTGTGTGTGTGTGTGTGTGTGTGTGTGTGTGTGTGTGTGTGTAGGCAGGCACGTGCACAGACATTTTGGGGGGCAGGTGCTCAAACCAAAAAAAAGGGCACCCATCGCCAAAAGTATTTATGAAATTAAAAATAATAATAAATAAATAAATAAAAAACACAGTAGGATATTTTCAACTTATATATTTATTGTTGTTAACAAACTAACTCAAATTATCAAATTGAATAAATAAATGAATATCATGTAAGTCACTCTTGATTATTATGCACTGCATAATAATCAAGAGTGACTTACATAATCTCTATAAAACTGTACACAGTACACACACATTTTTTTACTGTTTTCTGACTAGACAGCCAGCTAGATTAGACAGCTAGCTTACATTTTCCTTATGAATAAAGATGATTGGCTACATACCGATCAACATACTTTCGAAATTGTCTAAACAGCATTTATACAACAACACAAAGAAGATGCCTGCCTGTATATCTCTCCCTCTCTCTCTTCATTAAACATGACTAACATCAGTAAACAGCTGGACAAGGCTTTGAAATCACGGATTTCGTGAGTTTTTTGTTTGTTTATTTTTTTAGGAAACGTCGGACCAGTTGTGACGTAATGTTTTCAGCGGCGCTAATGTTGTGGTTAATTTATCACCGAACAACGTCGGGGGATTGCACAAACACCGTCATTACCTGTTTGTCTGATGCTGCGGGTCAGAGGAGAAGTGCTGCACCCGTTTGGCCTGGCGCTCACTGCATGAGCACTAAGTGGAGGAGGGGGGGCGGGGCTTGTGAGCGCCGCGGAGCATGTCGGGGCGAAATTCTCACAAGAACTCAAATAAATGCCCCGTCAGATATCAAAACACATTTGGGGGGAATTGATGACAGAGAGAGTAATTTGTATTCTTAAATACTGATGAATGAAGAAAAAATTGGGCTCCAGTAGAAGGGGCACTTTTCTCATTCAGGGCAAAAGGGCAGGTGCTTGAGCACCACTAGGGGTCTATCTGTGCACGTGCCTGTGTGTAGGTGTGCGTGTGTGCGCGAGTGCGCGCGTGTGCGAGTGTGCATGTGTGTGTAAAGGTCATGCCTCTCATCTCTAAGTGTGCCTCGGTGAAAAGCACAGAGTGGCAGCACTCATCAATATTAACTAATGCCCTTCCTTTCATCCACATCATAAATCCATGGAAACAAACACATAGAAGGGTTTGGGGACGAGTTCTTGTTGTGTGGGTGTGTGTGTGTGTGTGTGTGTGTGTGTGTGTGTGTGTTCCAGGTAGTGGCAATGGAGGAGAGGGATAAGTAAAAACAAACAGTTGGTGACAGATGTGAGGATGTAGGTGTAGTGATTGCTTCAGCAGCAGCATTTGAGTTCAAATACAGCCACGACGCACACATCACAGCTTTTGTCCCACACTTAACAGGTAATGAGTAATGAGATGGAGCAATGAAAGACAGAGGTGTGTGTGTGTGTGAGAGAGAGTCACAGAGAAAGAAAGGGAGGAAGGTGTGTGTGTGTGTGTGTGAGAGAGAGTCACAGAGAAAGAAAGTGAGGAAGATAAATGGTGAGCAAGACTCAAGGAAATTGAAGGTGAGAAATAAACTCGGTATCCTGTTTGTGTCTGTGATTATGCACGAGTGCATGCTTGTGCTTATAAGCGTAAAAAACACAAAGCGAGAAGAAGGAAAAAGACGAGAAGAAAGACTGCAAATGGAAATCCTTTGATCAGAACATGAAAACAACAGCAGCTAAGCCGAGAGAGTGAAGAACAACAAAAAGACGTCACCGACAATTACTGCGAACATGGCTCCATCCAGCATAAACACCCCTGTGTTTGCTAAGACGATGGGTAACACTTAAAATCCGCTGTCATCTCTTCTCATGCTTTTCATCTTCCAAGCGCCAGAGAGTGAAAAACAAACACATTGAAAAAAGACATTTCCTTCTCTATCAGCTATCATGCCCGCTGGGAAAATACATATATTACAACATATTAGACAGACCGAGGCAGCCGATAAAGTGGGTAGGTGTGGGTCTGAGTGTGTTTTAAAGAAACACAGTCGGCCTTTTATGCCAGTGAAGTTAGATTACCTTGAGGCATCATGGCGATTCATTGAGACGTGCATGGTCCATCCTTATTATTCACAGTGCATAACTACTGAGGCGTGAACGAACGAGCAAGACAAAACACTGCTGAATTCATTTCCACATACCCTCCATCCTTAAGATTGACGTTTCCCATCTGACCACTGAAAGGTTTTTCTGAATGTTGCTGTGGTATCACTTGGCTGAACCAGACAAAACACTGCAGCATGTTGTGGGAGGGTTTCACTCAACCAGCTCCAGGCTCACTAGTCTGTAAAACCTGCAACAAGACTGGCTCACTGTGTCTCATCTTGCCTCAAGGAACTGCAGAAAAAATAACTTCATTATCAGTGCTAGTTGAGTATGAGCATGATTCCCTAACTGCTATTCCATTAGCTTTGTGTTCACCCTTTTAACTAAAACCTGTAAAAGCACCACATCTCCGATCTCCATTTAATCAATAGCAGGGCAAAATATTGCCAAATGACATCTTTAAGTCCCAACA
Organism: Cottus gobio; assembly: GCA_023566465.1. Classification (NCBI taxonomy): domain Eukaryota; kingdom Metazoa; phylum Chordata; class Actinopteri; order Perciformes; family Cottidae; genus Cottus; species Cottus gobio. Next base: position 18,975,307 of record CM042220.1, read on the forward strand.
TATTTGTGATGTTATTGAGCGTTAAAAACTCATTGACATTGACAATCCCACTACACTTGTCACTTTCACACTTTATCGTACATTATCCTTTTTTAACTTGGCAATAAATGGTTCTGATTCTGATTCTGACATGTTAGCGCCGTAGCTGCCTCTGTTGGCTTTACCGCGTAGTCAAAGTTGTATTTCACAGCCTCTCTTTTAAAAAATCTAAAATCTGATTCATGTATTATCCCAGTAGATACACCCAGCTATCACCATTGCTTTTAAAATCCTGTTTGTCATGCCCTAAGATGTTTCATATTCATGTTGATATTATGACACTGAACAACTTGGACTCACTGTAATGTTCTTGGTTCTTCATAATACATTTTGCCATAATTGTTCAGTCTAATGTTGCATGTGCACCATAACCTTCAGCACTATCTTTGGAAAAAAGAACATTTACTGCCTTAAAAAAAATAACTTTCACCATTGGCGAGTGCAGTGAGATCAGCTTTACTCTACGGCGGTAGACTTTCTAATGAAAGAAGTGAGACATACTGAGAAACCGTCTGTTTTATTGTGCCACTAAATGAAATCAGATTACCTGAAGCAAATTCATGCGGATTCATTACGGCATCTACTAATTATATTGCTTGCTTTTTGGTCATTACTGCGGACGCTCGACTAAAATGATGCAAACTGATTCTTCATGGAGCGCTTCCAGCCCTCTAAATGAGCCACCATGCAAGTATGCACACATACACATAGAATACCGCTCAGCATTTGGCCGTCACTGGACCAGAAAATTAAAAGGTTTCCACTGAAAATATCAATTAATACCTCCAACAAGAACGATCGCCTTTTGATTGTATGGCTCTGCCGTCCGATCGTGTTTCAGTGTACATCCGTCTGTCCATTTGTGTGAAATTGTCATTGATAGCATTTGTATTCCTGCTTCATGGCAATGTTGTTTTCTTCCAATCCCCTTGCTTTCAGAGATCACAGTGAGTTTTGAGCTTTGATCGCCAAATTCCAATCAGTTGAACCTTGAGTCCAAGTAGACGTTTGTGCCAATCCAAAAAACATAACGCCTCCAGTTACGGCTGCCCAACAACAGTTATCACATTTGCGAGTGTGTGCGAGACAGAAGTCAGACACAGACTAATGTGATAAAGTCTGTCAGTTGTACTTGACTGGATGAAATAAGGGCCATCTAATTGAAGAGGCAGCTTTGAACCTCTTTACCGGTGTAGCCGCAGCCATCTGTAGAGCTTGCAGGCTCGGGTCTGATGACATTATGCACAGACAAAATGTAACTTAGCTGCAACGCATCTCTGTATGCATTGTTGCTCTTTACTACTGTTCCAGTATCACTATTGGAGTAAAAAAACGTATAAGAACAATCATATAAATTGCTAACTGGTGACAAACAAAATACCGCTTGACTAAAGGTAGCTGTAAATGGGTGGAGGTTAAACGCAGTCCCTTATTGCCATGCTATTAGCACTGAACATCATAATGTGTCTTGATGCCAGGAAAAGCATTTAGAGCGCCATCAGAGTCATCCAACTCTTTCGGCATGCCAGTAACATGAATAAACGAAGGCTTGCTGCATTATAAATATTTTTTTCCTGCCAGGGTTTCAGATATAATTTCACTCTATTTCCCCCAGTGTGGCCATTAAGAAGACATATAACCATGTACAAATTCACCTATAAAGATGATGGTTGAGCGCTATTATTGAGAGTCTCAAATCATCTCCAAGACGACTGAGCCATTTAATGAAAGAAGTGAGCAAGGAAAAGGCACAGAGAATTGCTGTAAGTGAGGAAGGGGAAAATATACGCACACGGTGGCAAATCAATGTGTATCTGTGTCAGAGAGAGAAAGACTGTAAAACGTTGTATTGGTGCTTGTGTGTGTAGGTGGGTGGGGCTGAGTTGTAGCAGTGTGGACAGTATCATCATATATATATATATATATACTACAAAAGAGACAGACACTGGTATGCATGTCTTGGCAGGAAGCCACAAAGAAAGATTGACAGCAGAAGGGGATGTATGAATGTGTGACGGTGGGACAATAAACTAGGTTGTATTCCTCGGGAATATGGTAAACGATGGGGACCGGGGGTTTTTATGATCCGTTCACGCTTCCTGAATACTAGAATAGAGAGCAACTAGCCAAGGTCAGAGGCAGAATTCCCAATTCTAATTCGGAGCATTGCTCACCACCCGGAGCAAGAGTCAGGGATTAATTTAGAGATCCATTCACCACGCCTGTGGAGAGGAGAGAGGCGGCAAAACATGACGAAGAATAGAGGAGCCGAGAAAAGGAGAGAGAATCTGGGGAAATGGAGAGACAAACGGGGGAAGTAACACAGAGGAGAATGAGAGAGATGGAACAAGTGGGCAAGAAAGAGAGGCAGAGATAGGGACAGAGAGAGAAGAGGTTGCATGTAGCTTGTGGAGAGCAGACGGTTCACATTTAAGAGCTTCATTTCGCCTCCTCTTATGACCCATTGCCTCCGTGAGTGAGTGTGAGTGTGTGTGTGTGTGTGTGTGTGTTTATATGTTTTGTTCAGTCATAGATGAATACACATTTGGTGTATTAGTGATTACAGCGAGTATTTAGTGTATGTGGGAGTGACTCAAAAATGAAATTAAACCTGTTCATGGCAATGAAGGAACAGCCAGTGCAACAGCTCCCCGGGGACTTTGTTGTAACTGAACCACTGGAAGGTCATTGGGGTTCAGGAGGATATAGTAGAATTAGCAAGAGCACCGCTTTACTCACACAACTCCCTTTACATTTTAAGAATGCCACCTGATGAGCATTCAATATGTACCTTCCCACTCACACTGCTAAACAGTGAACAGAAATAGATGCAGCATGTTGTGGGTGGGAGGTAGTAGATGGACTATTAATTTTCCAATCATTGTAGGTTGCATTAACTGGATTGTTCATTCATGTGGGGCTACAATGCAGAGGACAGGAGACAAATACACTCTTAAACTGCATTAGACCATTTTGATTTATGATACTATGTGACTTGCATTTGGCTGAAGTTAAATCCTGCATTAATACTTTCCGTGTACATAAATTGTCAAAATGTATTTAACTCGTGCTTAACACATCTCCAGATGATATTCAAGCACTCCCTTCAGAAGCATTTTTGTTGTTGTCAGAATAGTAGAGTGGTTTGACAATGGAGAAGCTCGTGTCAGCTTTCATTTACAATCTAGAGATTTTTGAATAATCTTGTTAAACACAAGGATATAACATCACAAGGAGAATAACTGTATTGTTGTATTATTATGTATTGATTGTGTTCGCCCTGCCTAGTGAACAGCACCAGTGGTCAATTTGTGACTAAAATATGATTGTTGCACCATAAGTCTTTGTAAATTAGGGTATATGATATCATATATCATCTAGGGATATTGCTGATAGTATTTTGATATTAAAAATGCTTTCAATCAACATAATTACCACACACTGCTCAGCCCCAATACTCTGACTTTTTACGTTGTGTGTAAATAACTAAACTTAACATATGACACTGTTCAAAGTAACACCAGAACCTTTCTACCCTCTCATGCACTGCCATGACAATATCTTACCAGGAGCCAGATGATCAATAATTACACAAAGGGTATCCTTTCAAAATGTGTTGTCATCTCAAAAAGGCAAACAAAGCATAAACAGAAAGACATCTAACAACATTAAGCATTTAGATCAGTGTGGTAAACAATTGTCACTCAACAGATGTCAGAAAGCAAATAATCAAACTTCTTAAGTCATGCAAATACATGCAGCGAGCCCCAGTAAAGCTCCACTGCTCTAAGAAAGAAGCCAGAGGAAGTGAATCCATCATGTAAGGACATGTCACAGTCCTGGCAAACAATAATTAGGAGTATGCCCATAATCTTCTTTTCTGATAAGCAAATATGATCAAATCAGTTTCAGTAAATGGCAAGTGATACTTCAAGAGGCCAGTCAGATTAAAGCACTACAGTTAAAGAAGCAAAAGCCATCTATATATGGGGGAAAGATCACAATTATTGAGTATAAGTAATGCTCCAGGTGCAGAGAAGAGCAGGAAAACAACAAAGTAAAAGTGTGGGATGACCAGTTGGCGAATGATAAATAAGCTCAATTTCAACTGAACATGGTGATTTTACAAAACACTTTCCAGTGTGTCATGTTTGTTTAATCTTAGTACACGTCTAAACACACAAATGTCCATTGTAAAATAAGCCAAAGACAAACAAAGGTGTAATGGCTAACCTTGGCTTTATGGTGAACATTGCAGTTAATGGTCACATGAGACACTGCAAGTTTTTATAATGTGAAATAATAGGCTTGTTTTGTTTAAATGTTTACATTTTGAACATTAAAGACACAAAAACAATACAAACACCTGTAGAATGAAGAGCATTTCTAAACTGCCCACATAGCCGTGTTAACACTGACACACATCACAAACTCTCTCTTGTACTTCCAGGTCGAGTGGAAGTGTGTGGGATTAGATTTCGACCCACAGAAAGGGCTGGTGAAAGATTAGCTGTCATCATTCAAAAGATCACAGCGGACACAAGTACCAACTGTTCCCTTCTGTTCTGAACACAAAGGACCCATTTTCAACACCGTCTGCAGCTGTTCTGAGACTAATTTTAGAGCTGTGTGCGATAATTCTGATGGTTAATATTATTTTTTTTGCAGATGAGATTGGTCATGCAAAGAGGGAATAGATGTTGTGGCAGACCAGGGAGGAAGACGGAGCACAGGGAGAGGAGCCCCAGGCTCCGGTTGGGGGAGGTGATCAACGACAGGTACTTCCCAGTGCAGATACTACAGCCAATAGGAAACTGGCATTGGACGCACCTGCCAGCAATCCCCAATTAGGGAGGTATATCTGCAGCTGGGAAGCCGGGAGAAGGGAGAGTGCGACCGGAGGCGACAAGAGGACACGGAACCCCCAGGAGAGGAGCCGCATCGGAAGGGAGGTAAAACGAATACTCACCGCTCTGCTCTGCTTGTATGAAGGAGGACTCTGCCCTACTACGGAGTAAGCCGACGGACCCCGGACGGGAAGAGCTTTAAGTTGGATTTATCCCATCCCCCGCTTCCCCACGTTTTGACATTAAATTACTCTTTTTGTTAAACTCATACCTATCGTGTTGTCTCCTATTTTACTCCTGAACCTTGCCATCTCATCCCTGGTTACCACAATGTGAATGACATAAAGAGGAGCAAAAGTATATTCATAAAAGTGTATTTGCTACATTAACCACGAACATTGCCTCAAAATGCCTTTTAGTCAGAACTTTTGTATTTAGTGTTATTATAACATACTTAACAATTTCCAAAATTAAAAGTTGCACATTTTTCAGCAACTGTCATAGAAAAGCCAGTTTTCAAACAATGTCCACCATAAACCTCTCTTCCAATGAAGATGCAGTCTGATCCTTAACAACACAAGTTCCTAATGAAACCAATCTTCATCCAACAGAGTGGTGAGGAAAGAGACTGCACAACGGACAAGGAGAGAGAGCATGGAATAAAGGAAGTCAGAGAGAGATGGAGGGAGAGAGGAGTCTTTGTTTCAGCCTCATTCTCAGTCAAGTACTTACATGCATTGGTGACGGCGAAGCTGTTGGCGGTCTCTATGTTGTCGACATGTGGGACCAGGTTAAAGGGAGCTTCCGTAGCATTAGGGCTGGTGTTGTGAAGGAAGATGGCTAATCGAAACGCTGTATACTCCTGATCCGTATTCCTAATGAACAACCCACCTAGAGAGAGGGACAAAGAGGCGGGGCAAAGAGGAGATGAACACATTGATGTGGAACGGAAGTGAGTCATTGCAGGGTCACAGAGGTAGAGAGACAGGAAGAAGAAGAGTAATGTGGGGAAATAAAGATAGATAAGGAAGAGGGGGGAAGAGAAAACAGAGAGCAGAGAGATCTTCATTAGCTTTGTTACAAAAGGTCATTTGTCTTGCAGCCGATCCTCACTCACACATACACTTAAACTTGAATTCAGACACACATATGGATACCTATACAGCACAGTGTGTGTGTGTGGGGGGGGGGGTTGGAGGTGGGGGGGAGGGGGGCAACTAAGCCGACAGGGAGGCAGTCAAAGAGATAATGAGTTGGACAGGGCATAAAGGAAAACAGAGGAGAAAAGCCAGATCAGACAGCGTCAGCTAAGTAAAGGAGGGGCATGGACCACGCAAAGATAAAGGGAGAGGGAGGCGAGTGCTAAGTGTGAGCTGGTCTTTAAAAATGAGAGTATCCCTCAATATGGCCCATCTGATAAACTGAGAATCAGAGGAGATGATAATAAACAGTGAAGCTGAAAGTATTAAGTCCGAAAATATAAATATAAATAGACAGATTTAAGAGGAAGAGGAAGAACATGTGAAAATATGTATCAGAGAGATGTAGTATCTATGGTAAAGATATGTATCATATTATTTGCTTGAAATTGAGAAAACTACCAATTTAAGAGTCATGTGATCCTTTCAAAGGGCCCGCGACTGATGAATGATATACTGGAATCTAATGCCAATAACTGCTGAAGTCAACAGAAAATTGATTGAACATAATATAGATACATATACTTGCCATTGGCCAAATGGAGGTGAATAAATAGCATCTGGCAAAGACAACATGTAACACAATCCACACATATTAACCACGTCCTGCCCGGGTGTTATAGGTCAGGCCAGTCGGAAAAGAGAGTATTGATGAAACAGTCACAGAAAAGTGCTATTCTGGGTACATTTATAGCTGTAATCAAATTAGTAATATGAGATATGTACATTTTGTGAAAGAGGGATAAACTGTGATATTATTACAACGGGTTAATGAATAAGGGTCCTCTTATAGAACTTGTCATTGCGTTGTATAGCTATGGACATGGATTTGATATGCTAATCCAATGAATTAGTTCTACATTGCTTCACACGGTAGGTTGAACTGAACTGAAATAAACTGATGTGACTTAAGTTTAACTGAATCAGATTCAATTCAACTGAATTGGATTACACTGGCAGACTGTGAAGCTTTGACATTTATCGGGAGGAGGGAGTGAGGGAGGGAGGGAGGGAGGGAGAGCGGGAGAAAAGATGAGAGGTGAGTAGTTGGGAGGAAGAGCGTATTGAACGAAGCAATCGTCACTACATAATATGTCATTTATGTGTCTGCCTGTGTCTTGTTCATACTAAATGTTACTATTGTCTTCCCCTTTTCTTTGTCATTATTCCCCGCAGTAGATCAGTAACCAAAGCAAGACACAAAAAACACACATGCATACACAGAGAACACACATATTTGCATTGATATAATACTTAATTTAGTTATTCTACATTTAAACTCTCCATAAAATGAATTGTCAAACGGCATTATTTGTCATGTTTTTGGGTAGAATTCCATCTTAGAGCACACACACGGGTTCATACACACAGGCCTACTACAGGAGTATAGATATGCCCCAACATGACACGTTATTGCACCAGTTTCTCCAAGAAACTAATTTGCGTCTATCTCTCTTGCACTCACACATGCTCCTACTGACACTACACTCATGTGCAATGCAGAGATATGCAAATGGATCCTCAAGTGAAGTGCCGGAGAGCCGAGTGAACGATCATGTATGTATATTGGAGTGTTTAAGGAGGACAGTCAGTGGGAGGGAAGGAAAGAGTGCACGTGTGCTTCTGCACGATCACATGCTTATACAGTATGCATGTGCATGCGTGTTCACTTGGTGTGCACATTATTCTTACTTGTGCAAAAAGCGTTTGGTACATGTATGCTGTTAATGTAAATGAATGCACATTTGCGTGCACAGCCAACAGCATGTGTGCATTTTTTTGGTGGGACTGCATGTGCATACTGTCCAGGCGCACAGACATGCTTGAAAACCTGTGCAAATATGTGTGTGTTTCTGTGCATGGGTGCCAAGCAGAACATATTTAGCGTATTAAGTGTATTGGCAGCTGTAGGGACAGAGTCAAGGAGCCGAATCTCATTATAGGACCTCCCAGCTGCCCCCCACAAGGAGTGATGCAGTGCATTCATTATCACACACATGCCTGTATGTGTGTATGTGTAAGAGAGAGACGCTGTGTGTGGTCCCACTGGACAAACCAATGACATCCAGATTTAGTTAAGTTTATCTCTGATCTTTAAGGCAGGTTGAACGACTGCCTTCCTGCACTGACAGGAGGGTAACTGGAAAAGGGCAGAGAGAGAGAGAGAGAGAGAGAGAGAGAGAATACTGCAGTGTCCTAACAGTAAAGTAGACTGAAGGGAATAAAGCTCCCTGAAACATTCAGCATAGAGAAACCTTTACAATCCAAGCAAATTACGTAAAATGAAAATTATAAATCATATGAGTTTCAGCAGAGAAAAGACACACCAGGCTCCCCTGAACCCAAAAACATATCGGCTAAAAGACAAGTAGAAAAAATATGCACCAGATTGTGTTTCTATTCTTGTGCCATCATTCCTGTATATTTCTTGAGTTTTACAATGATTATTTGATTGTGTTTTGGAGGGTCCTGGTGCATCCCCCCCTTTTTTGTTGGTGACTGCTGTCCGCTAAAATCCACCGATAATCAGTGTGGGTTCTCAAATCTGAGTGCACGTGCAAAATTTCAGTAATCCTCCAACTCACCTATCTGCACTGAGCTGGGGAAAGCCCCCGCCGCCAGCCCCCAAAGGGCGGAATACACCCCGAGAAAGTGCCAAGACAAAATAATAATCCTCATTTTTCTTTCCTTCAATCCCTTCAGAAACTGTTGAGAGACATCGGGAGAGAGAGAGTGGGGAGAGATGCGAGAGAGGGAGAGAGAGAGAGAGAGAGAGAGAGAGAGAGAAAGAAAAAGAGAAAAAAAGGCGTCAGAAAAAAAGGAGAAAATAAGAAAGATGAGAGAGAGGTTTTCCCCCCGATTTTGTCCAGCAGTATTCCTATTCCATGGTGGGCTCGTTCGTTTCTTTCCCTGCAGTGTCCGCTCAGAGGAGAGCTGTGTGTCCGGCGCACATGTAGCTACAGACAGGGAGGTGGGAAGAGTGGGGAAACTCGCTCGAATGATTGGCAAGCTGGGAGAGCTGCCTGCATGTAAGAACTGGACATGCGCGCCCCGACTCTCTCTCTCTCTCTCTTTTCTCTCTCTCTCTCATTTTACCCTGCCTCCCGTATTTAACTCGCTGTAACACAGAATCTTAAAGCTGCAGCCTATTGATAAGGCTTCGTCAGGGTTCATTTCAGGAAAAGCGAAATAAAGAAGGACCCGCGTGAGTGTGCGTGCGTGCGTGTTTGCGCGCACTATTTTGTGGTCGTGGTCCCCTTCTGTGTAAGCTTGACAGCATTTAGCCTACAGAGCTCATATTTCTTCGGTCAACACCCCAGAGCATTCATGGTAACAGCGTTTGCGCAAGAAAGAAAGAAAGAAAGAAAGAAAGAAAGAAAGAAAGGAAGGAAGGAAGGAAGGAAGAAAGAGAGGAAGAAAGAAAGAAAGAAAGAAAGAAAGAAAGAAAGCCTGACCACTCCGCGACACAGTATGATACAAGCCAGAGATAATGAGGTGTTTTGTTCAGCTTAGAATAAGAAAATAAAACGGTGAAACAAGATTCATAGCCTGGAGTAGATGCTGTTAGAGTGCATTATGTTAGTCGTATCCCACTCACAGGCGTTTTATCTGCCGGTAGCAGGTCGGTAAAACTGACAGACGGTCTGGGATCGCGTAGTTACACGGTGGAGAGCACAGTTTCATTTTTACAGATGGAAAAACTAAAGGGATGCTTCACGGCTTGTCCCAGTGAAAGATGCGGTCTGTCCATCCCTAAGGGGTTTCCCAGTCGGCTGCTGAGCATACGAGTAAATCAAATAGCCTGGAAAGAAATGAGAGTTTCGGACATTTTACAGTACACGTTCCTACATAGACAGGATACTTATCTACTGAGAATTGGACCCAGCCTGCTGTCTATATCCCTCAGGGATGGCACCCAACTTGAATTTATAGTTGATTATTTTGTGTGAGTCTGCCCACATTAGAGATCTGCTTCAGTGGATAGACTTGTGTCAATCGGTGTGATTGATCACTGGTGTAACGTGTGCTGCAACACAATAAGCACAGCACTCGGACGTTTGCACCCTCAGATCCCCCATCACATTCGCGGGCTCTGTCCATGGTGCTGAAATCAAACTGCACTGTATGCCGGCAACAGGATGAAGGAGAGAACTGGCTCTTCGCAGCTCGCACACCATGTGCACAGAATCTGCCGGCAATTCTGAAAACAAACACCACGCAAGGAGACGACACTGATTAGTTGCTTCTGTTCGAGTAAAGGTGTGCTAATTAGTGGCATCACCCGGTGCTGCAGGTTGTGACTGTTTTACTTTGCCTTTGAACTTTACAGCATTTTCTGATATATTCTCTAATATCATATAATTTCTAATGGTGATTCACTGCAGTTTATTTTTAGTTTACAATCAATTGCTGCAGAACAAAAAAAATCGGAACAAAATGTCTCAAAAGGGGAGTTAATTGACTCACTTCTCTTACTTATTTATGAATACTCACTGGCAATAACTTCTACTGCTGTCTCGCAGCAGTACGTTTTAATTATTGTGCAGTCCAACTTAATGTTATCTTTGTGAGGTCTCCCAGTGCTATTTCCTTTGTTCAGGAAGTTTAAGTTTTAGAGTGTTTAAAGGCATCTTTAAATGGGATGTGTCTCGCTGACCTCCACACACCATTAAAGGTCAACCTTTGACATCCGTGGCTCTTGGAAAACAACAATTATGAGCATTCATCTTTTTTCCCATTATCAGTAAGCAATAGTTGTCATCATAAGAAAGAAATAACTTGATTAAGTTTATTTTTTTAGAAGAAACAAGGACCCACAAGGAAGCAATAAAGCACATTGGGAGGCTCAAAGTATAAAATAACAAATTGACAATTCTAAGTAAATTTACATTTTATCTCTTTCCCTAGACCTTCAGGACCAAAGTAGTCAGCAAATGCTCAGAACACGATTTCTTTTGACTATTTTAAAGAAAAGGGAACTGTGCTGAATACACCAGGTTTGCATTAAGCTCCAGTTCAAAGACACACCGCTCAGGTAAAAGGAAGTCCAAATCACTCTTGTGATCAAGTGTAAGCCTAGACTGCAATAATGAAAGCAACAACCAAACAATCTGCTGCCAGACCTGTTGGTGCATTTTGTCTGGCTTCTGTTGAAACCCTGTATCTCTAGTGCAGCTGGCATTTTCTGAACATGCAGAAAATGGATCATGAACCTGTGACACATTATTAATGCATTGTATATAGAGTGCTAATAATAAACTAATTTTATTTGACCCAAGTGACATTTTAGTAAAACCTAGCCTTTGTGTAGGATTCTGTAAGGCATGAATTTAATTTGCTCTACAGTGCCGCCAAAAACAAATAATGCTACTGCTGTTTACAGTAAAACTTAACAAATAGAATTAATGGCTACTACTTGGGATGCATGAAATATATCGGTCCAGATAAATAAGCGTCAGATAATGGTCAATTTATATTATTATGTAATATTCCGATATTGAAATGATAGTCGATATGTTATTGACTGATACATAAAGCCAAATGGCTTTTTTTTTGCACCTTCTGTGAGGATCCGCAAGGCACCACCGCCAGGGGGTGCCAAAGCAACCCTGGGTGCGGCCAGGGTGTGTGTGTGCAGGTAGAGGAGGGGCAGTGTGAGGAGAGCGCTCCGCAGCTGCAGCGCATGACGGCGACACAGCTGCAACTCATCCCGGCTCATCAGCGGCAGGTTAAAGCCAGCTTCCTCCCGGACTCCCGTGTCGGGTTATTACGGCAAGTGCCCCTGTCCAGAGGGTTTTCACGCCTGGAGCTACGCCTGGAGCGAGCTACGCCACGAGCTACGCCTGGAGCTACGCTACGCCATGAGCTACGCCTGGAGCTACGCTACGCCACGAGCTACGCCTGGAGCTACGCTACGCCACAAGCTACGCCTGGAGCTACGCCTGGAGCTACGCCTGGAGCTACGCCTGGAGCTACGCCTGGAGCTACGCTACGCCACGAGCTACGCCTGGAGCTACGCTACGCCACGAGCTACGCCTGGAGCTACGCTACGCCACAAGCTACGTCACGTCTAGAGTCGAGTCAGCACGGAGCACCGCCAGGACGAGTGGCTGAGTACATGTTGTGTTTTTGGAGGACATTCTGAGTTGTCACTTTCCTTGGTTTTTGTTAAATAAACCTTTTGTTTTCCCTCTGCACTCTGGTTGTCCGAGGTTTGCTTTTGGGTCCGGAACACAACCCTGACAGAATAACCCGACCAAATACAAGGACCCAGCAAACAACGTTTTTTTTTGTTTTTCTTTTGTTTTGTGTGTTCTCCGGGCTTATGTGGAACCCCAGTCCGGAGGGGCGGTTCTTGGCGCGACACTTTCCCCGGCTGGCGTTTGGTGGGCCCCGGGACTACGTGCGGGATCCCGGATGCAAGGATCCCAATGTGGATGAGCAGCCCACCCGGTTCTACCTTCGTGATGGCTTTGGTTACGTCGACTACGTGCGGGATCCCAGATACGAGGATCCCAATGTGGAGGAGGATCCTGAACCGGATCCCTGGGCAGGTGCCCGGCTGGCGTTTGGTGGGCCCCGGTGCCTCCAACGGGCTAGGGGTTCTAACCCGGAGGCCAGAGCCTCGGGCCGTCGACGCCGGCGGAGGGGGCCCCCAGCGCAGGCGGCGGCTGTGGAGAAGCCGGTCACGCCCGCTCCCTGTATCCCGTTGACGCCTTCACCGACTCCTGCTCCTCGTGTCCTGTTGACGCCTTCACCGACTCCTGCTCCTCGGGTCCTGTCGGCGCCCCGGCCGACTCCTGCTCCACGTGTCCTGTCGGCGCCCCGGCCGACACCTGCTCCACGTGTCCTGTCGGCGCCCCGGCCGACACCTGCTCCACGTGTCCTGTCGGCGCCCCGGCCGACTCCTGCTCCACGTGTCCTGTCGGCGCCCCGGCCGACTCCTGCTCCACGTGTCCTGTCGGCGCCCCGGCCGACTCCTGCTCCACGTGTCCTGTCGGCGCCCCGGCCGACTCCTGCTCCACGTGTCCTGTCGGCGCCCCGGCCGACTCCTGCTCCACGTGTCATGTCGGCGTCCCGGCCGACTCCAGCTCCACGTGTCCTGTCGGCGTCCCGGCCGACTCCTGCTCCTCGTGTCCTGTTGACGCCTTCACCGACTCCTGCTCCACGTGTCCTGTCGGCGCCCCGGCCGACTCCTGCTCCACGTGTCCTGTCGGCGCCCCGGCCGACTCCTGCTCCACGTGTCCTGTCGGCGCCCCGGCCGACTCCTGCTCCACGTGTCCTGTCGGCGCCCCGGCCGACTCCTGCTCCACGTGTCCTGTCGGCGCCCCGGCCGACTCCTGCTCCACGTGTCCTGTCGGCGCCCCGGCCGACTCCTGCTCCACGTGTCCTGTCGGCGCCCCGGCCGACTCCTGCTCCACGTGTCCTGTCGGCGTCCCGGCCGACTCCAGCTCCACGTGTCCTGTCGGCGTCCCGGCCGACTCCAGCTCCACGTGTCCTGTCGGCGTCCCGGCCGACTCCAGCTCCACGTGTCCTGTCGGCGTCCCGGCCGACTCCAGCTCCCAGAGTTTATGCCACCGTGCCTTTGCTAGTCCCGGTCCCAGTTCCTGTGCCGCTGCCAGCCCCGAGCCCAGTTTTTGCCACCGTGTCGCGTTCAGCCCCGGTCCCAGTTTCTGTCCCTGTGCCGCTGCCAGCCCCGAGCCCAGTTTCTGCCACCGTGTCGCGTTCAGCCCCGGTCTCGTGTCCCGCCACGGTGCTAGTCCCGGTCCCAGCTTCCCCAACTGTTCCCCGAACCCCATCGGCGGTCCGGCCGACATCTGTCTCGTCGGTGGCCCGGCCGATCCTGGTCCCAAGAGTCTCATCGGCGGTCCGGCCGACACGTGTCTCGTCGGTGGTCCGGCCGACCCTTGTTCCCCGAACCCCATCGGCGGTCCGGCCGACACCTGTCTCGTCGGCGGTCCGGCCGACACCTGTCTCGTCGGCGGTCCGGCCGACACCTGTCTCGTCGGCGGTCCGGCCGACACCTGTCTCGTCGGTGGTCCGGCCGACAACTGTCCCTCGAACCCCATCGGCGGTCCGGCCGACACCTGTCTCGTCGGTGGCCCGGCCGATCCTAGTCCCAAGAGTTTCGTCGGCGGTCCGGCCGACACCTGTCTCGTCGGTGGTCCGGCCGACCCTTGTTCCCCGCACCCCATCGGCGGTCCGGCCGACACCTGTCTCGTCGGTGGCCCGGCCGATCTTAGTCTCAAGAGTCTCATCGGCGGTCCGGCCGACACCTGTCTCGTCGGTGGTCCGGCCGACCCTTGTTCCCCGAACCCCATCGGCGGTCCGGCCGACACCTGTCTCGTCGGTGGCCCCGCCGCTCCTAGTCCCAAGAGTCTCATCGGCGGTCCGGCCGACACCTGTCTCGTCGGTGGTCCGGCCGACCCTTGTTCCCCGAGTCCCGGCGGCCGTCCGGCCGACACCTGTCTCGTCGGTGGTCCGGCCGCCACCTGTTCCCCGAGCCCTGCCGGCAGTCCGGCCCGGCTCGTATCCTGCGATTCTTGTCGGCGGTCCGGCCGACAAATGTCCCGTCGGCGGTCCGGCCGACACTTGTCCCTCGAGTCCGGTCGGCGGTCCGGCCAACACTTGTCCCTCGAGTCCCGTCGGCGGTCCGGCTGACATAGGTCCCTTGGGTCCGGTTGAGTCCCGTCCCACGTTCCGTCCGGTTGAGTCCCGTCCCGAGGTCCGTCCGGTTAAGTCCCGTCCCGAGGTCCGTCCCAAGTTCCGTCCGGTTAAGTCCCGTCCCGAGGTCCGTCCCAAGTTCCGTCCGGTTAAGTCCCGTCCCGAGGTCCGTCCCAAGTTCCGTCCGGTCCAGTCCCGTCCCGAGTCTAGGGTTGGTTGGTCCCGTCCGCCGGCACGTCCTCCTGAGTCTCCGTCTGGTGGCCGTCCTCCGGCCCGTCCTCCTGAGTCTCCGCCTGGTGGCCGTCCTCCGGAGTCTCCGCCTGGTGGCCGTCCTCCGGCCCGTCCTCCTGAGTCTCCGCCTGGTGGCCGTCCTCCGGCCCGTCCTCCTGAGTCTCCGCCTGGGGGCCGTCCTCCGGCCCGGCCTCCCGAGTCTCCGCCTGGGGCCCGTTCCCCTGAGCTCGGTGGTCCAGTGACTTTTTCCCTGTGTTCCAGGTCTCTCTCCGCGAGCCGGTGGTCGTCAGGAGTGTTGTGTTGTGTTGACACAGCTGCAACTCATCCCGGCTCATCAGCGGCAGGTTAAAGCCAGCTTCCTCCCGGACTCCCGTGTCGGGTTATTACGGCAAGTGCCCCTGTCCAGAGGGTTTTCACGCCTGGAGCTACGCCTGGAGCGAGCTACGCCACGAGCTACGCCTGGAGCTACGCTACGCCACAAGCTACGCCTGGAGCTACGCCTGGAGCTACGCCTGGAGCTACGCCTGGAGCTACGCTACGCCACGAGCTACGCCTGGAGCTACGCTACGCCACGAGCTACGCCTGGAGCTACGCTACGCCACAAGCTACGTCACGTCTAGAGTCGAGTCAGCACGGAGCACCGCCAGGACGAGTGGCTGAGTACATGTTGTGTTTTTGGAGGACATTCTGAGTTGTCACTTTCCTTGGTTTTTGTTAAATAAACCTTTTGTTTTCCCTCTGCACTCTGGTTGTCCGAGGTTTGCTTTTGGGTCCGGAACACAACCCTGACACCTTCAAAGTTGATTTGCAATTCGCCAAGGAAAACAGAAAAAAGGAAATACCGAAGCATGCTGAATATAGATCCAAACATGTGGCCGCCACTGTGGATGTTGTTCACAGTATCAGGAGAAAGACAACACAATTTGCAATGCAAGTTGTTTGCTTGAATAAACATTCTTAGAGTCAGAACTGTTCTTTGTTTTTGTTTTGTTAACAATAGTCACGTCATCCATCTTTGCTGACTATATCTATGTCTTTCTTCTTTCTTACCCTCAGCTGTGCATGAACTACAGGTTCCAAACCTCTTTTTAAAACACAAAGGTATTGATATTATCAGTTGTCTTATTGATATTGGCAATACGAAGCAGGGAATTATCTGCTAGCCGTATCAGCAGAACATAAACCTATCTTATGCACCCCCAGTTACAATACACATTCAGTACTTCACACCTTTCTGTTTTGCTCATAGCTAATTAATATGGATGATGTCACAGTTTACAAATATTGTTTGTTCTTCTATTTTACACAATGCGTCTAATCTATATATCAGTATACACTTCGTCCAAATAAAGTCATCAATATATCCATTGCCTCCCAGGCATACTCGTCTGCTGAATTGGCCAAATTCAATTACTTAGTTCACAGTCAATATACCACCTCAGTAATAAAGACCCATCAACCGAGCGTCCTATAGACATGTAGGTGGTCATTGACACTCAAACGCTCTTGACTGAAATTTGGCACAACGATGGTGGTGTCAAAGAAGACATTTTTACCTATAATTCAGACATTTTCGACAAACCAGATGAGCAATCTCATTTTGTACGAAAATATATCGATCTAGAACTAGGGCAACCAGATTACGGTTATAATTAATATGGTAGTACAGCAGTACAGGGTTAATAATAATGGCAAGTATCTCAACTACCTTTTAAGACTCTGCCAAACCAAACCTGTACTTCTGTACAACCATATTGACTATACTTTTAAAAGATGAATTGTTATTGAACCCCTGCACCAACAATCCTATTCTTCATAATCTAGACAAATATCATAAACGTTATACTTCTAGATTTATAGCCTCATTGGTTGCGTGGCACTAGGGATGATAAAGAAACAACTCAGCTTTTTTATGAATTGCCTTTACATTTTGCACAAATATGTATGGACCTCAGAGCATACTATGTGAATCAGTATATGTGCCCCCTCCCCCATGCCCCCTTGACCAAACTCCATCTAATTCTGCTGTCATCATGCAGAGCAAGCAGCCATAATGGAAAGACCTCCCATGGATTGTACTTTACACTCTAATGGGCACCATGCGAATAGCCACCTTTAAAATCATTCTCATGACACAGCGTCATATGGTGATAATGTCTGTCTGTCTGTCTGTCTGTCTGTCACGGGTGTTATGTTGTGTCGGTGCCAGCAGTCATCGGGCCAACTTATCAACACTTCTGCCTGAAAGGTTACAAGAATAACCCTCTTTCCCTCCACTTTCATCTCTGGTAATTCATCCATCTCTTTATCTTTCTCTATCCCTTGCATGTGATGACTCATCAATCTAAATGTTCTTCTCCTCCTCCCCATCACCTCCCCCTTCCCCACCCTCCTCATATAGCTTTGCTTCATACAGCTTCATCCTCCACCTTAGGCAGGCATGTGGCCTGTGACTCATCACTTTAACTTTAGCCTAGTCCTCCGAACTTTAGTCCTCCACTCCTTTAACCCTCCTGCTTTTCCTAAAGCACGTCATTAGGGTAATATCAGTATCCACCAGGCCTCTATGCTTCCTTCACCTCTATCTTTCATCTCCTTCTTTGCCTCGCAGACTCAACCTACTGTGCCAAATCGCTTCTTTTCTCCTCATGTCTGCCAAAGAACATCTCAGTTTGCCATGCTCATTTCTTCCTCTCTCACAACCCCCTAGCAGCTATCATGTCTTATTGGAAAGAGACAAAGGGAACAACAGCAAATACAAATCAATTGATGGTGTTACACTATGAGGTTGCAGCAGGGGAGTCGTCGCATTACTCTAAGTAAGGTGAGAATCAATGCCAGTCAATGGCAGCAGATGAACAGTGCATTTATAACATGCAGCAGCAATTGTTCAGCCCCAGTGACTTGAGGCGGATTTCTTCATCGAAAGGGTCGATGGAACATTTCAACAGTAATGAACAGAAGGCAGTAGGCATGCAACATAGTCATGGGTGTTGTTTCTCTCATTGTTAATGATCTATGCCCCTCCTTCTTGAGAACCTTTTTTTTTCATAACTCCACTGGAATTGGGTAAAATACTTTAATTTTGGGGAAACAAAGCACTAAAAAGCACCTCTATTAAAAATGGGCGTTGGTGACCCTTGTGTTTTATAATGTCTGTTAAAAATGTCAGCGAAAATAAAAGGTTAGCAGAGTGTCATAACAAATCATTGCAGCTGGTTCTATAGCAGAACAAAGCTGAGGCAGCAGCCCACGCATCCTGTAGTTTCACCAACCTTTGAAGATCTTCGAAAGATCTTTGCAGCACACACTGATGAATGACTAACTAGCATTCTCATTACCTTACTCAGTCTCCCCTGGACCTGTCAAATTAGAGCCCGGCGTGCCGATGAACTGTGACTTGTAAATAAATGGTATTATGGTTTGGTTCAGTGACAGAGTGGCAGCATGCAACATCAATATGACTACCGGCAAGAATTAACGTCGGGCTAAATTACAGGCACCTGGAACGGTGAGGTAGCTAGTAATTCAGCGACTAAGCCGGCATAATTGTGCTCATCTTTACCTCGCCAAGACATGATGCATTGTAGTTTTTAAAGACTGATGTAAGCAACACACGCACATGTGCTATTTGTGATAGACATACACATGTATTCAACATGTAAAGTGGAGCTTGTGTTTGTTTTGACTTCGATCAACATCACTGCACGACATTAGGGGGAAAATAATACATATTTTAGAAGTGCATATAGTAGTAATACAACATGTAACATTTGCTTGGACATGTACTGTATTTTAAAAGTGGTATATACAGTACATGGTTGGGAGCATTTATATTGCCCCAGCTCTCAACATGGTCAAGGTTGAGCCGACAGCTCCCAGCTAACGGTGCAAACAGCACTAACGATGCAAACTACGGCAAAAGTGCTGACAGAGCCAAACGTGTTTACCAGAGGAGGAACCGGAGGGTGGTGCTACACTTCCTTGACGACGGCGTCGGTCAGGACGGCGTTCTCAGCTGTAATTGTCGAATGAGAAGAGTGCAGTGAGGGAAGCTCAAATGCACGAACATGCACATAAAGCCTGCATGGCCGGTCCGGCGATGTCAACAAAGCAAGGAGAAGCTTGGATAACAACAAACAACAACTACTTAATGTAGAGATATAATGAAGAAATGTCTTGCTGAGCAGTGAAGTCGCCAGGCCGGCACCGCATGCTTTTTGTGCATGCTCTGCACTGTTCTCATATGGCGGTTACGGCTGATAACACCATCCCGGGCGACAGCGTCGTCTTGGAAGCGTAGCACCCACAATCCGGTCCCCCCTCAGGTGTACAGCTCTGTTTGCACCGTTAGTTACAAGCCACCGTCTCATGTGCAGCCGTGTTAAGAGCAGCGATATAAATGCAGCCAATCTGGTGCACCTTTAACGACACAATATTATTTGTCTTTAGGGACTGTGTGTAGAACCTGTACAGAATTAACATGTTAGGAAATTACCTAAAACTTTCAATAAAACTGAAACTGTGGTCTCAACAACGAACAAGGAAAAAAACGCACAATCACACAAACACTGCACAGTGCGCACACACAATCCCACTGAAACACTGAATGCTCCCAATACCCTTCACCAGTAAAGCATTTGCTTATCACTGATTACTTACTTACATTGCTGTAAGTATGTAATAATGATATTGGTATATCTACAACATAAGAGTGCGCAGGAGCTTACAGAAGAGCTAAGCAAGAAACAATCAGCTCCTGACTCTGCCAAACACCTGAATATGTCTGTCGTTGTATAGGTACTGCATACGAAAAATAGTTTCATTTAGTTTATAAAACCTTTGGGACAGAATCCGCTCTTGCTGCACTTGCTGTCTGCACAGGATTCAAGTTGTTCTCATCACTATTTTTTGATGAGTCCTTGTAGAGATGGTATGGAACCGGCAGGCGAGTGACTTAGCTGGGCTAGTTGCCAAATCCATTAAATGCCATCCCTGGGTGCCTGTCAGATAATGATTACCCTCTTGTGCGATGGTCCTGGATCTTCACACACCTTGTCTAAATGCTCTGCACGGGTTCTGGCAAGGCCAACTAAATGCAGACTGTTTGACAGATCATAGACAGCGCTGTCCCCACAGGCTAGCAGATGGCTATAAACTGCCCTGATAATACGGGCACAGGTGCACTAATACTACTGCACGACTTACAGATCTAAAAACATGCATATGTATTTGTGCACACTAAAACATAAAAATGGACAGGTTATTGGATGCTTTTACTGAATGGATGCACACATAATATCTCTCTGCATCTCTCAGACAGATCTGTTAGTCAGATCTGTGCCAGCTTCTCTCTCCTCTTCTCTGATCCTGCCACGGGCCAACGTAAAACATCTGGGAGTTCACACTGTGTGTCCGTGTTCAAACTGAGAGTGCACTAGATTTGCAGTGAGCCTGTTTGTGAGTGTGTTGCTGTGTGTTGGCTTCTCAGCAAGCCTGCCAGGCTAAGAGTCCAACATCTGTGAGTTCAGATGTTTTCTAATGATATGCTAATGATGCTGGAGGGAGACAAGCACAGAGGCTAATGTAGCGGTCACAAAACTCTGCCTCCATCTCTTTCTCCCTACTAGTCTGATGATCTTGCTTTTATCTGTCTCTATCCTCTTTTCCTTTCACCCATTGGTTTACTTAAACATTTTTAAAAAGCAAGTTCAATGTGCTGTTATTCAGACAACACCAACTTCAAACCAGAGCCATCTAAAAATAAATGTATATTACTAAGAACTTTTATAAATCGATTCCATTTAATTGTACCTTCATTGTATATTAAGCACTTTAGCACTGATATAAAAGACACATTTGTAACATTTGCATTTAGCGGTCTACACACAACAATGAGATGAGACAGTCATCATGGATACTCAACCTCTACGTTGTAGTTGGAGCACTCCACTCTTGACACCAACAGTTCCTATTTCCAACACAGTATAATCTATAATTATCATGGGAAGATACTATTACTTGAACATATTGTATCAAACAATATCAAGACAAATTAAATCACACTACATTGATAACAAATCTGAATTGATACATTTGGAAGAAGCTACAAAACAATGCCCTTTTGTCTTTGATGGCTTGGTTTATTAAAGGCCTTTCTATGACTTCAGGTATTTAATCAACTATCTCCAAGATCACAAAAATATTATATCAAGCACTGAAACTATCAGGGTTATTAATGTCTGCCAAATCTGGATAGCAACAAGCCCAACAAATAGTGTATTTGTGTATTTCAAGTAAAGATAAATAAATTTATTTGACATGTTTTTATGTAATATCTTTTTTTTTTTACATAAATTATCAGCTATGACTCATGAATACATTTACCTGTTCAAAAGGAAAATTATGCATTGATTTGAATAAAAATGAACCGTATTATCAGCAAATACATTATAAAGCATTTCCAAATGTAGATGTATGCCAGATTCTGTTTGTGGACTAATATAGGCATGTTTTCTGTGGGGAAAAAAATAACTAAATGTCAGAATGTTATTATAAAATTGGGTTCAATTACATGCTGATTTTTGCTCAGAAAGACGTGGTTATTGTTCTTTTACAATGAAAGTTTCTGAAGTAGCCATACTATTTAGATTCCTATACAGTTTATATTAATGTTATTTATTTGTGTGTATTTTGATAGGATAACAGATAATTATGGATAGTGTGGTCATTTAAAGGATTATGTTTTTTGGATTCTTTTTTAAGGCCATCTAATATTATAATTAAAATGAAATTGCATGCATGCTAAGCACAACACTTTTTTCAAATATAATTTTACTCCCATCTTACTCCTTGATTTTTTAATCTGACCTTCTCAGCAGCCATTTATATGGACCGTCATGCAGGTTTGATTAATTCAAAGAGCAGATTGTAAATAAATAAAAAACTCCCCCTCCCCATATCACATAAATAAACAAACAAACAAACAAATAACACACACACCCCTTTGTCAACAATGATCTGAGGCTTAACCTCAACTATATAGCTGTGCGTGCATGCATGTGTGTGGAGATGACATTCACGTCTCTGTGATGTGAATGTGCCTGCAGAGAATTTTGCCTCAGAGAAATTATTGGATTGGAAGAGGACGATGGGGGTTTACATTAAGACTTTTACATCAGCTGAATATGACTTGTCATCTGTGTGATTGTGTATGTGCACATCACAAGATATGTCCTCATGCTTGTTGGTTCCTTGTTAAACCCTAACCTAAAATGAGACATACAGCGTGTGTGTGTGTGTGTGTGTGTGTGTGTGTGTGTGTGTGTGTGTGTGTGTGTGTGTGTGTGTGTGTGCGTGTGTGCGTGTAAACTCTAACGTTCAAACTTCCATGCACACCCCACTGACTTTCTTGACCTGGACTGTGTTATAATTCATCTCATGGAGCAATTGATTGGTACAATCAATCGTCATTGATCCTAAAGGCCAACAAGCAGGCCTCTCTAAAAGATTAAAAAATAATATTCCTAAAATAAATACAGCTTTAATGATAGTAATTATGTCGTCAGAAATTTTATATGGAGCTTGTGGAGTCAGGTAAAGCCATCTGAGGATTGAATAATTGCACAAATTAATATGTGTAATAGCCCCTTCAAGCAATGTCACCAGTAATTTGGGATTTACTAAAAAACGTGCCTTGTAAGCAAACTGTTGCTTTTAAGTGGCCAACATGACAGCTGTATCTTGATAACTGACACAGGCAGCATCTCTTCTAATAGAGAAAACACAATTGGGAAGTGATCATGACTTCTGGAGAAAACAATCAGAGACTTCAATATGACCAGAAGTCTAAACATTTGAAGTGATAATGTCACATAAAAAAGAAAACGAGGGGATGCCCGTTCACACATCCGAGTATGTTGTTTAAATATTGATAATATTAATAAAGGAACATATGGCAAAGGGATAATACGGCGTTAGCGCATAGCAATTGAGGTATATGACAATTATTGCTCGATACATTTAGTAAATTAAGCAATTTCCGAGAAACTAATGAAGATCAACCATATTTTACTAAATTATCTTGTTTTATTTATAGATTAAATAGTATACTAGAAGTATTACACTACATTCAATTATACATAATGCACTAGGACAGCCATTATAACCCTCCACCTTTCATAAAGACAAGGTTGTACATCCTAAGCATTTACAATAGTATAATCTGAGAAGGAAATGCTGTTTCCTCACATACTGCTTTAATTATTGCATTGCCACATAAAGGGTTATTTTTTCTTAATGCTAGTATACACAAACGTATTCTGATTCATTTCTGTAGGTTGCAATAATATACTGTGACTGTAATTAGGGACGGATTAAAAATGTGTATGTGGTAAATTTTACCTACTTTAAAACTATTTGCTTCAACAATACATTCAGTACAAATCACGCTTCTGTTGGATATCAATAGTTTTTGTGGAAAGTAGCTGTGTGCACAACTATGAATCTTAAATCATATAGGTTTAGGTGTCAATAGAAACAAAAACCAGGAACTCAGGAATAAAGGGTCTCCCCATTGATTATGGGCACAAAACCAACACGCTGCAATGTGTTCGGTTTATGGCCGTGTTTGTTTTGGTCAATATCAGAGTTTAAAATCAAATTGTAATGCAATTGTCTCTCTCTACTATTGAATATAACAATGTATCCCTGGGCAGGCATTCCATTTTATTTTTATATATACATGCCTATGATAATGTTGTGTGATCTCATTAGGGTTTGGTAGAAAGCAGGTGATCATGAATATAAAAAAAAGGGAACTGGATGGGAATTCTGCTTTCTCATCTAATAAACATTACCCATGAGCACATGCATGCGGCGTAGATGAGTGGTTGGAGGTATTAAGGGGCTATAGGGTTGGGAAAATGAAATAATTCTAACACCATTTTAGAACCAATATGCCCAGTATGCAGGGTTCACCATGGGAAACGTAATTGAACAGGAATCGTACAGTTTCTGCAAGAATATGGGAAATTGTAAGAGTCTTCTTTGTGCCAGAACCTTGCAGCCATGAACATATCTCAAGGTTTACCTCTGCTATACCTCCAAGAAACATATTGTTGTGATGAATTGCTATGATCTTTAATGTCACCCTGTCTGTGTTTTGCTCAAGTCTGCTCAATATCTTTTAACACTACTGACACAAATTAAACCCTGCTGCTCAAAACGTATTAGTTAAGATACAGAAAATACAAATCTTACATTCATCACATCCTCTTACATCAACACTACACGAGAATAGTAATGTGTTACTATCACATAGTATGACCGTGATGAGCAGAAAAATACCATTGAATCTCATTGACAAATACATTGCAACAAAGTTGTCTAAATTGATAAATATAAAAAAAATGTGCAAAATACATGTTTTGGTGAGGCAGTATCATGAAAAGAAAAAACCTACACAACCTCTAAACAACCCAACAAAGTAGAACCTGAAATCTATCTGTAATTCATGGATGGCAAGCAGTTGAATGTACCTGTGGTGTGTGTGTTACAACATGTGTGTGTATGTGACTATGAATGTGAAGATGGGAATGAAGGCAATTGCGGTTTTCCCACTCTTCCTGTCCTCTTGTTCGTCTTGTTAGTGGAACATTAAAACAGAGCTGTTTGGTTAATCGACATGAATAATGGAAAGTTTGTTTGTTTTCACCCTAAACTGAACACAATCCCATCTGTGCCACAGACATGCCTTGACTTGTACTGTATATGTGTGTAAATGTGTGTGCCAAGCCTTGCATGGCAATACTTTATGCCTGACAGTCAACGTGCACATTAAATTATGATCAATTATTTAATTTCTGATTTCTATGTGTTTTATTCCTGCATGCTTTTTATCGGTGTGTACATGTATGAAATATTAACAATGTAAAACATCCTACAACAATGTGTGCTCCCCCAATGAGCAGCGTCTTTTGTTATTCTAATTTTGGTTTGTGTTGAAACGCTTGCAAGTTGTGGGAATTTAACAGCATCAAATCCATATATAATGAAGGTGTGAGTATTGTCTAATCCCCAATTTAAGGTGTGTGCATTGTATCTGTTGTTATTGTTGTGTTGATGTGTTGGTAAGTGTGAGAAGTGCCAGGAGCTAAAGATACTTGAAGAGCACTTTGTGTGTCTTTGGGTGGGTTTAATAGGAACGCTGAACCTCTTTCATCTCTGTGTTTCACTGTGTCCTCTGTCTGAAGAACAACTTGACTCTTTACCTTTTGGTATAACATATTTCTGTGTGCCACTTTCCATACCTCTTCATTTCTTTCAATTGTCTTTGTGTCTTTACCTCTTTCCTCAATTTGCTGTTCCCTCAGCCCCCTGTCTCAGCCTCTCTTTTGAGCACTCCACACAGAAGGACCCCATTAGGAGCTAGTGATGGACACAGCTTGAAACAACCAACTACTTTGTTATTTACTGAAATTATGTTTTATTCAAATGTCCAATACTGCTTATCCTATTTGAAACATCTAAAAGGACTCAAGCTGAACGCCATACAGATGTAACAATGCTTGTCAATGGTTTCATAGCCTCTGCAGTACTAAGGTAACAATAGTGTGCAGGTGGAGCTCTCTCATAGAGGCCCATTCAGTTGGTAGCGCTGCTCCACATCTCTGTGCACACTAATTTGCATTTATGGGTAAAGACACTCAGTAGAGTATAGAGTGATGCACACTGTGGATCAAATGGCAACGCACACGTATGCATATATTCCACAACCTTTAAGAATTTAATTAATTATTAATTGTATTAATAATATGTAAAAAGAAATATTACAAATTAATGCATTAGGAAAATGTTAAGTTATTGTGTGTTGAATATAGCCGTGTTTATACTCGCGCTTGGCGCCGTAGTGCGAGCCTCCACAGAAGACACACGAGCTCCGAGCATGAAAAGGGGGCGTTTATACTCTATGCACTGTGTCCTGCATTATTCTCCAAAACACCAGAGGATGCACACTTTACAAAATGTACTGTGAAGAATAAAAAAGACGAGTGTAACCCATAGACTATAGGTGTAACTGGCTAAAAGCCATAAACCAACCTCCACAATGACGAGGAGGTATTGTAATTATCTATAAACGTATATATCATATCATTGGACTACTTTATTGCCTTTGTATAACCCATGTCATAAGAATGTCCTGTTAACAATTTGGCTGGCAAAATATATACTCAAATTAAGATTTTGAAGACCACCTGTTTCTAAAGCATTTAAAAGCAAAATTGCCTCGCACAGGTGTCAATATGAACAAAGCTTACTGTCAGTTCTGTCAGACATTATGGGGTTCAGATACTGAGAAACCTTCTGATGTAGTAATAGTGTTTTTGCATATTGGTCTTAAGATATTTCCAATGTACATATTTATGCATTTCAGTGATAAGTTTGATCTTTTTACCGTATGGGACAGTATCGTGTAATAGTATTTATTTTATTGTATTCATTGTGTTACACGTTTTCCTGCAATATTTGAAGGTCCTTGTTAAAAAGCAACTGTCAAAACAAAACTTGCATTGGATGAACAGGAGTATTGCATCTGAACATTGTTTCTTCCATAAATCAAATCTCTGCCACAGATTGCCTCTGAATATCAAAACAAAATCTGTTCTAGGACGACTTCTTATTGGCTTAATCACAATCCTCAATATATATAATCAACAGCATAAACAAGGCACAGAGAGGGACACCAGATGGACGAGAGAAGAAATATCTTATTATAAAGCCTGTGTTATGGTTTTCTTCTGACCCCAAGCGCACGACAACAGACGTGGTATCTTTAGCCCGAATACTGGCGTAGTTTATTCACAGAAAAACTAATGGATAGCACAAAGTCCAAAAAATGATATAACAAAATCAACTGCCTCAAAAACTGGCAGCGGCGAAAAGTCCAAAACGATCTAACAAAAAACAACTGCCTCTCAAAATGGCAGCGGTGAGAAAGTCCAAAACGATCTAACAAAAAACAACTGCCTCTCAAAATGGCAGCGGTGAGAAAGTCCAAAACGATCTAACAAAAAACAACTGCCTCTCAAAATGGCAGTGGTGGAAACTCACGTCCTGGCTCCGTAGCCGTCACTCTCCACAAACCCTGGGAAATACTCCTCGTGATACTCCACACGCTCGGCGGGACCTAGAAGCACGAACTCGCGTCGAACACAGTCTGTTCTCCACCTATATTCCCTGCAGGCAGCCTAACGAGCTCCAGCTGCGGGAACCCGCGGATTGGCTTCAGGTGCGCGTCCCGCTCGCCCCCGTCGCCTGGCGCGCAGCTCCCTGGCCGCGCGCTCCGAGGTCCCGGGCGCCTCAGCTGGCTGGTTCCTGACAGTACCCCCCCGTCTACGGGAGCCACCTGGCGACCTGCCAGGCTTGTCCGGATGGGCACGGTAGAACGAGGTCAGCAACCCTGGATCCATGATGAGCCGGCGGGCCACCCAGTTGCGCTCCTCTGGGCCATACCCCACCCAGTCGACCAGGTACTGGTAACCCCGCCCTCGTCGGCGCACGTCCATCACCCGACGGACCTTCC
Organism: Cottus gobio; assembly: GCA_023566465.1. Lineage (NCBI taxonomy): Eukaryota > Metazoa > Chordata > Actinopteri > Perciformes > Cottidae > Cottus > Cottus gobio. Next base: position 19,002,870 of record CM042220.1, read on the forward strand.
ACTGGGGCCGGCCCTCCACTATCGTGGGCGGCGGTGGGGCCGGGTCCGGTGGCATCAACCGGCTGTGGCCGACGGGCTTGACTCTGGAGACGTGAAACACCGGGTGGTAGGGCATCGCCGCCGGAAGCTTCAACCGCACCGCCGCTGGACTCAACACCCGCGTCACCTCGAAGGGACCCACGAACCGGGGACCCAACTTCTTGGCGTCCGGGCGGGAGGGGAGGTCCTTGGTGGACAGCCACACCTTCTGCCCTGGCTGGTACACCGGAGCCGGAGTGCGGCGACGGTTGGCCCCCGTGCTGCTCCGATCTGCCGTTCGAAGGAGAGCGGCCCTGGTGGTCTCCCATATCCGTCGACACCGATCCAGGTGGGCCTGCATGGATGGAACCGCCACTTCTGGTTGCTGCGCCGAGAACAGGGGCGGCTGGTACCCCAGAGCCGCCTCGAACGGGGAGACGCCGGTCGCTGAGCTCACCAGGGAGTTGATCGAATACTCCACCCAGGGAAGGAACCGGCTCCAGGCGGACGGGTTCCTGGCAGCCACGCAGCGAAGCGCCGACTCCACGCTCTGGTTGGCCCTCTCCGTCTGCCCGTTGGTCTGCGGATGATACCCAGAAGACAAACTAACAGAGATGCCCAACCCCTTGCAAAATGCCCGCCATACCTGGGAGGTGAACTGGGGACCCCGGTCCGAGACGATGTCCTGAGGAAGGCCGTGGAGCCGGAACACGTGACTCATCAGTAGCTCCGCCGTCTCTGCCGCCGAGGGAAGCTTGGGCAGAGCCACCAGGTGGACCCCCTTACTGAACCGGTCCACCACCGTCAGTAACACAGTCCTGCCCTGGGAGGGTGGCAGCCCGGTCACGAAGTCCAACGCCACGTGGGACCACGGGCGGCTCGGGACCGGCAAGGGCTGCAACAATCCAGCGGGCGCCTGGTGCGAAGGCTTGCTGCGGGCACAGACGGAGCACGCCAGCACATACTCCTTGACATCGCTCCTCATCCCCTGCCACCAGAAGTGCCGGGCCAGAAAGGTGAAGGTCCGGTGCACCCCGGGATGGCAGGCCAGCTGACTGGCATGGCCCCACTTCAGGACGCGGGACCGGACAGCTTCCGGAACGAACAGCCTGCCTGGGGGTACGCCACTAGGGGCCGGGCGGTTGCGCAGTTCCCTCCTCACGACGGCCTCGATTCCCCAGGCCACTCTGCCGACCACTCGGGCTCCCGGAACGATGGGCGCAGGATCCTCCGTGTCCGGACCCTCTCTCTCATGTAGACGGGACAGGGCGTCCGCCTTCGTGTTGCGAGAACCCGGACGATAGGTTAGGGAGAAGTCGAACCGACTAAGGAAGTCGGCCCACCGCGCCTGTCGGCCGTTGAGCCGCTTGGCCGCCCGGATGAACGTCAGATTCTTATGGTCAGTCCACACGACAAACGGCTGCTCCGCCCCCTCCAGCCAATGACGCCATTCCTCCAGAGCAGCAACCACTGCCAGCAGCTCCCGATTCCCGATGTCATAGTTCACCTCCGCTGGGAGCAGGCGTCGGGAGAAAAACGCACAGGGATGCACCTTCTGATCCTCTTCTGCCCGCTGGGACAGAACCGCACCAAGCCCTGCGTCGGAGGCGTCCACCTCCACGATGAACTGCCGCTTGGGATCCGGGTGTAGCAAGACAGGAGCGCTGGTGAACCGGTCCTTGAGGACCTGGAATGCGGCCGCGGCCTCGGAGGGCCAGGAAAACGGCTGGGCGGGAGACGTCAGCGCGGTCAGGGGGAGCGCCACCCGGCTGTAGTTGCGGATGAACCGCCGATAAAAGTTCGCGAAGCCCAAAAACCCCTGCAAGGCCTTCCGTGAAGCGGGCGTCGGCCAGTCCACCACCGCTTGGACCTTCCGGGGATCGGCCCGGATCCGTCCCTCCTCAATGATGAACCCCAGGTACTCAACCGAGGCGGCGTGGAACAGGCACTTCTCCGCCTTCACATACAACTGGTTCTGGAGGAGCCGGCGGAGCACTCGACGGACGTGCTGGACGTGCTCGACGTGGGTCCTGGAGAAGACCAAGATGTCGTCCAGATAGACCACCACAAACTCCTCCAGCATGTCCCGGAGCACGTCATTCATCAGGGCCTGGAAGACCCCCGGGGCGTTGGTCAGTCCAAACGGCATCACCCGGTATTCGTAGTGACCCCGGGGCGTCTTGAAGGCCGTCTTCCACTCATCCCCCTCCCGGATCCGCACCAGGTGGTACGCGCTGCGGAGGTCCAACTTGGAAAAGATGGTCGCCTGGGTGAGGGGCTCCATGGTGGAATTCATGAGCGGAAGAGGGTACCGGTTCTTAACCGTGATGTCGTTCAACTGCCGGTAGTCGATGCAGGGCCGGAGACTTCCATCCTTCTTCTTCACGAAGAAAAAGCCTGCCGCCACCGGGGAGGACGAAGACCGAATTAAGCCCGCCGCCAGCGACTCCGAGATGTACTCCTCCATTGCCGCCTTCTCCGGGATGGACAGGCTATACAGACGACTGCTGGGCAGGGATGCTCCCGGACGGAGATTGATGGCACAATCGTACGGTCGGTGCGGGGGAAGCGACTGGGCCCGGACCTTGCTGAAAACCACCCCCAGGTCGTGGTACTCGGCCGGGACGGCGGATAAGTCCGGAGGCGGCACCCGGGGAGGCACTCGGAGCGTCCCTCCTGGAGCGGCTCGGAGACACTGGGCGTGACAGGAGGGACCCCACTCCAATATGGTTCCGGCCGCCCAGGCCACTCGGGGTTCGTGTTGCACCAACCAAGGGTGACCCAATACCACCGGGGCCGCCGGTGACCGCAACAAGTAAAAACGGCGGTCCTCCACGTGGTTGCCGGCCACCGTGAGGGTGATGGGTCGGGTGCATTGGGTGACGTGCGCCAGTTGCCGGTCGTCCAGCGCGAACGCCTCCACGGGCTCCTCCAAGTCCATGAGCGGCACCTGGGCCTCTGCCGCGAAGTCCGAGTCCATGAAGCACTCGTCCGCCCCGGAGTCGAGGAGAGCCCCCACCTCGATCCGCCGGTCCGCCCAGGCCAGGTTGACGCTCAAGCGCCGGGCCGTCGGCGCAGGAGCCCGGGAACAGGAAAGATGGCTCACCAGGACCTCCCGTGGTCCTGGCGAGCCCGGTCTTTTGGCCGAACGGGACAGTTGCGGAGTTGGTGACCCCCTTCGCCACAGAACAGGCACAGCCCCGTCCGGAACCGAACCTCCCGCTCGGCTGGGCTGAGGCGTGCACGCCCCAGCTGCATCGGCTCCTCTCCAGATGTCAACGGGGAGGAGGATGGGCCACCCGGACTTGGAGGGCCTGGCAGGGACACCACCGGAGACCACTCCTGGTGTCTAGTGTTCTGGACCCTAGAGACAGCACTCCTGGGGACCCACTCCTCTCTCCGTTCCTCGAGTCGTTCGTCAATGCGGAGGGCGAGGCGGACGAGTTCCTCGAAGGAGGCGGGTTCCTCCCGCGTCGCCAGCTGGTCCCGTACCGCCGCGCTGAGCCCCGCTCGAAAGGTAACCCGAAGGGCCGGATCGTTCCACCCGCTCTCCACTGCAGCCAGCCGAAACTCCACCGCGTAGTCCGCCACCCTGCCACTCCCCTGTCGAATGCCGGCCAGTTGGGAACCGGGGTCCGGCCCCCGGGCCGGATGGTGGAACAGTCTCTGAAGTTCCTCCACGAACTCCTGGTAGGTGTGCCGGAACCCAATCCCCCTGGACCAGGAAGCGGCAGCCCACTGGGCTGCCCGGCCGGTGAGTAGATTAGTCACATATGCGATTCGGGCGGCGTCAGATGTGAACCGGCTGGGCTGGTGGGTGAAGACCAGTTCACATTGCATGAGGAAGACCCCGCAAGTCTCAAAGTCTCCCCCGAACGGTTGTGGACTGGACAGGCAGGGTTCCGAAGAGGCTGGGCCAGCCCGGGACGGTGGCTCCAGAAGCGGACCGGCTACCTCCACCGGTGCTGGTTGGGACCCTGGTGGAGTAGCGCGGACCTCCGTCAATGCCCGAAGCTGTAATAGGAGCTCCGCGTGTTGGGCGGCCGACGTCACCTGTAGCTGCGTCAATCTCTCCACTGACGCCGTGAGTCCCTTGACCTGGTCCTGGAGGACCTGCACGGCTGTTGCGGCTGCTCCTAGCTGGTGCGTGTGGCGATCCGTCAGCTGGAACTGCCGCTCCAGAGCCCTCCGGTAATCCGAGTCTGTGTCGGCTGGGGTCGTCATGGCGAGTTCGTACTGTTATGGTTTTCTTCTGACCCCAAGCGCACGACAACAGACGTGGTATCTTTAGCCCGAATACTGGCGTAGTTTATTCACAGAAAAACTAATGGATAGCACAAAGTCCAAAAAATGATATAACAAAATCAACTGCCTCAAAAACTGGCAGCGGCGAAAAGTCCAAAACGATCTAACAAAAAACAACTGCCTCTCAAAATGGCAGCGGTGAGAAAGTCCAAAACGATCTAACAAAAAACAACTGCCTCTCAAAATGGCAGCGGTGAGAAAGTCCAAAACGATCTAACAAAAAACAACTGCCTCTCAAAATGGCAGTGGTGGAAACTCACGTCCTGGCTCCGTAGCCGTCACTCTCCACAAACCCTGGGAAATACTCCTCGTGATACTCCACACGCTCGGCGGGACCTAGAAGCACGAACTCGCGTCGAACACAGTCTGTTCTCCACCTATATTCCCTGCAGGCAGCCTAACGAGCTCCAGCTGCGGGAACCCGCGGATTGGCTTCAGGTGCGCGTCCCGCTCGCCCCCGTCGCCTGGCGCGCAGCTCCCTGGCCGCGCGCTCCGAGGTCCCGGGCGCCTCAGCTGGCTGGTTCCTGACAGCCTGTGGTTAAACTCTCTCTACAAACTTGACAAACATGATATACAACATAAACATTGGCAACAATAAGTGGTTTTGTATTATCTAGCCAATGGGCTCTTCCTGTCTATGAAAACATACTTAATGCTTTCTGGAAGAGAGTCACATCATTTGCAAATCGTTTTCTTAATATGCAATCTGGTGTGTTTGTTAGTCTTTTGAATTTATATCTAATGACTAAAATATGGATGTTAAATAAAACAAGGAAAGGTATAGTTTATCTACAGGCCATGGACACATCATATGGTGTCCTGACGAGCAGGATAAAGTCAGAGAATGATGATCAATATAACTCCCAAAGAGTGCGATGTGATCTTAACTAATTTTACGGTTGTGCAAAGCCAATATCTAACAGAAAATATATCCTCTGTGGTTGCTTTTCCCCAAGATAGCTCAGAGACAATCACCTTAATCTTGAATGCCCATGCAGGTGAAATAAAGTCATTTGTCCAGCATATAAATGTGTAGAGCGAGCCATGTTCAAAAACGTGACTGTTTCAATAACTACTTTCAATAACTACGGTGTTTATGGAATTTATTGACATGGACTTTTAAAGACAGAAAGTGAAATAAAAGTAATCTAGATGTGTATTTCATTTGTGATGTGCAGCACAGATAAGGACATGCTTGGGAATGTTACATTTTCACATTTACAATATTTTATTCTACAGACCTTGATCTACGGAGTTTATTTCAGACGAGCAGAATTGAACCAAACCAGAGGGCTTGGACGGGGGAAAGGGGTGAAAATATGAAAACACCCTTCCAAAATAATCCTGGGACTTGCCAGCAGGTCATATACCCCAATCGTAACTGTGCTGGAGTGCTTCCACGAAAGCAATCCCACAGCTCTCAGACTCAGTGGCATTAGATACACTATGTGGGGTGCATGCAAAAGAGCAGAAAGAAATGGAAATGTATTCCAGGAGGGAATATTCTGACAATATGAAAGGTGGATGGGACAGGAGAGGTAATCAAAACAAAAGCTTATGTGTCAGAACCTGGGAGCGTTATCAAACGATAAACCCTCTCCTTCTGTGCCTGTAGTTTAAAATAATTCAAGGCTTCGGTTGAACACTGATGGAAGTGTGGCTTTATAAACTGCCTGTTGTTTTCTGTGCAGTTCTTTTTGATCATCTCGTGCTCTTCACGACATCAATCTGTGAACTTGTGTGTTTTCAATTTTAACCCGTAGGATGTAAAACCTTGAACCAATAGCATTATTCAGAGTACAGCAGAATAAAGCTCTGTTTGTATTTACAAAGCATCTTAAAATAACTAAATCTATCTCGGAAGCTGCTGTAAAACCAGGCACAGCATGTAAATGAAATGTGTAGAATAACAAGCACATTTCTGATTCAAATGCAATCCCTTATTCTCCCGTCACAGCTCCCAGCTCTGTCCTCATGCACAAACACGTCTACTGACACTGACACTGACACTGACACACACACACACACAGACGCACACACACACACACACACACACACACACACACACCAGACCATGCTTAATTAGTTATTTCCGGAGGTAGTGGGGAGCTAAATGCCAACCATCCGTCAGTGGTCTACTGTGTGAAACCCCCTCTCTCTCTTAAGCTCCTCCCATCGCAACTCTCATCTCATTTTCATTCATCTTTGCTTTACATATCTTAGGCCCTCCTTCTCGCTCTTCATTTATTCTCAACGCCCTCCCCTTTTCCCTTTTCTATAATCCCTTCTCACGTTCACATCATTCACCTTCTCTTCTCTTTTGCCCCGACCATCTCTATTTATGTTCCAGTAACTTCAACCCGTCTTTCCCCTCTCTCTTTCTCCATCTTCCTCTCCAATGTCTACCGATCTTCTCCTGTGTTCTCTCTGACTGAGCACTGACTGTGAGCAGTGGGATAAGTCGCTAACCTTTCATGACCTTTATCCACATTGCAATGAGCTGATAAATAATCAATAGCAAATATTATTATTTATGCCTTTTTTAATACCATTTAATGGCCAGCACAGGTGTTGTATCCAAGCAGAGTATATCACAAGTTAAGAAGAATAAGGATAAACAGCATAACTTGATTGCTCGTGATTTTGCATCCTTTACACTTCATAAATAACTTTTACACATTGTCTTTGTGCTTCGTAAAGAGTGCATTGGCTTTATCAACCACTTGCCACTTGATGCATGTATTATCTCTCACAATCAGAATAATAATTTACCATAAACTGATCATATATACTGCAAGTTAATAGGACATGCAATATCAACTTATTACAGATTGATATGATGCATGCAAAGCTCTATGTCCTCTTCATGTTCAGGCCACTTCTCTACAAGGATGTGATGGTATAGAGAAATGGGCCATTGAGAATATTTACTTCCTAACACCCCTCTATTTTCCAGGCATTCCCGTCCTCGGTGGTGATGTCACACCTGGATGCTGGCCTCTCACATCACGAGACTCGGCTCATGTGGATGGAAGTGTCCTCCTTTGTATCGTTGCTGAAGATTCATTGTCCGTTGTGGTTCTTCTTGAATTAACGCGACAATCCACTCTTGGGGGTGGCTGCGTTTGCGGGAAACAATTCGATGCCTTAACCATGCCTCATCAAATATCTCCCCTGTTGGTTAGGATCAGATTGGAGCAGCTGGTTAGGAGAACGCACCTAACCAAGCGCATGACAGGAGTGACTCAACTAATGATGCCGCCACCCTGGCCGGTCCCTTAGTTCAGGGGAACATTCTCTTAGATGAAAGGAGCAATAGGCCTTATGGAGTGGACCAGTCTGTTAGATTTAGGGTAGTTTCCTTGTTGGATGACTATAAGTAACTTTGCTGTGCAGTTCTGCCTACAATCTAAATGGATGGAGTGTTTTGGTGAAATGAGGATTTCCCCACTGTTTTGTTCAATACGTTCCCCATGTTGCCCAACCTCTTCTGGACAGAGGCTTGTCGCGTTCTACTATCATGTGTATGTTTCATCTATTTACTCTTGCCAGTTTGGGTTTGGCAAGAGAGCTGTGTTTACTTACTTTATCTTATTATGCTTCAGAGTGTGTTTAAATCCCCTCAGCGGGAGCATCCAGTGCGCTCTGGAGTTCTCTTTGAGCAAATTCAGTATATATCCTTTAAGGTCTTCCCTGTCAAGGCAGCTCTGGCTTTGACTTCAGCTCAAAGGGTGAGTGACTTTTACAGCAGTCCACCATCAGTCCTCCCAAGTTACTTCTCAGTTTGAGGAGACTAGCGTGTTTGCTTGTGAAACAATTACATCCAGCAAAATAAAATAAAATGTTGCTTGATGTTGACAGTCCATACTTGCAAACATATCGTATCATTAAACATGTATCATTGACATCATTGTGTAAATAAGTATCTAAAGTTTGTGACTTTGTGGCTAGCAATCCATTTTTGTTCGTCTCTGTACTTTTGGAGATGAAGGTTGTACAGAGGATAGCCTTTTGAAGTCACTACTGCAGTATCTTTGCCCTTTGGTGGATAACTAGATAGCTGCCATGTACAATTTCATTGAATTAAATATTTTAACAAACTTTCAACCTCTCTCTTGGTGGTAAAATCCCATTCTGCCTCCTATCCCATAATATCTTAAACAGTAGCTTACTTATTTTCTTAACATCCCATAGAACATGAATAGGATTGGAATAAGGTGAATAAGTCTCCTCACGCCACAGTGATTGGGCCTTCACCCTCACCTAACATTTGAAGTTATTTTAGATTCATGGCAGTAGCATCATGACTTTTCTTTCTCCACCTCGCACTAAGAAAAGAAAGGAGAAATTGCAATGCATGTTTGCTTGCGACAAAAATGATGCAGCTTCCTTGAGACCTTCCTGAGAACATTTGGTCCGCTGCTGTGCTGTACATTTTGAATACAGTAATTCACTGCAAAGGGCATTCATCAAACTCACAGAGCCATTAAAGGACTCTTGTGCTCACAAAAGTAGAGTTACAGTTCATAACCAAAATGAAAATTATATATCTTAAAACGTAACTGTGTGTGTGTCTATGCAACCATTGTCCCTTTGAAGGTGTTAAGTAGCATTTTGATGTTTTAACACGGGATCAAGAAGAAGAGAGAGTGCATATGTGAGGTGAAGCTTAAATAATATAATTACTGTGTGTGTAAATGCTGCATATGACATGAAAGGAAAATCTAAATAATGTAATGGCAAGAGCAGTGTGTCGGCCCTCCAAGGCAAAATCACTAAGGTGTGTGTGTGTGTGTGTGTGAGAGAGAGAGAGAGAGAGAGAGAGAGAGAGAGAGAGAGACTAACAGTGTATATAGCCAAATTGGCAGGTGCACAATAATGTTTAATGTTATATAATTTAGAAAAGTTTATGACCTGAAAAGAAACAATGCACATGTTACACCTCTACAAAGAAAATAAGCTGCAGCAGTGTGTGTGTGTGTGTGTGTGTGTATGTGTATGTGTATGTGTGTGTGTGTGTGTGTGTGTGTGTGTGTGTGTGTGTGTGTGTGTGTGTGTGTGTGTGTGTGTGTGTGTGTGTGTGTGTGTGTGTGTGTGTGTGTGTATTTGGTGTGTGTGTTTGTCCGGGTGGTTTTCTGCCACGGAGTAACTAAGCCAACTCAGAGAGGGAGAAACGAGGAGCAGGGGAACGCAGCGAATGAGATAAATGTTTTTATTCAAAGAAGCCCAGCCTGTGGCGCCGTACTCCTTCTCTTTTTTCCTCTCGTTTAATTAAGAAAGCAATCCCTCCGTCCCCTGAGCTCCCTCACTCTTAGCCTCACTCGTTCTGGGGGAAGCCACGTTTAATAAATGATCATGATGATAATAGGGTGTGACAGGGAGTGGTGTGTGTATGTGTGTTAGCATCGTATGTGGGTGTACATGCATGTGTGCGCTGTCAACACCACTTTAACACATTCTGTATTGCAGCCTTGCTACAATAACACAACATTAAGATACTACATGTGACACAGTGAATGGATTGTGCTAACATAAAGAAGCAAAGCTACTGCAAATCATTGTAATGGTATCAACAATATACATTCTTTGTCATCCTTTTCAATTATATGCTGGCACTGCTGTAGGCACCCTGCACATACTACCAAAGCAGTATTTTGTCATTCTGTGGAGAAAAAAATAAATTAAATTGAGTATGTTGGATGTTCCTGTATGGGAAACGATGGTTTTAAACCTGAATTGATTTTACTGAAAATTAATTTTAATTTACTTGCCAATACATCCAATGATTATACTCCATGGTGGACCTGCTTTGTTCATATACAGTTGTTTAGTTGTAGTTCTTTGAAGGTTCAGTAAAAGCCTCAATGTCTATCATTACCATTTCTCGCTGAGGAACACCTGGACCTGAACAACATTAAATATTTAAAGGTTTTCTAATGTGCACAGAAAAAAATTGACAGCAATGCTGTATGAAACAAGTTCTTGAAATGAAACAACAAAATGTATCATTTGCCCACAGCCCCTGGAACAACATGCTTTAATAAATGAAACCAAATAAACGAACAGTGGTCCCTCGTGTTAAATCCACCTCAGACATCATGTGCACATGGTGGCCTTCGGGGCTTTTTGCCAGAAAGGGTTTATTTTAACCCAAATGTGGGGTGAGGGGCGTGGTTAGCGCACCTGCAGCAGGGAGAGAGAGAGGCGATCATGGGGATCAGCTGTGCGGCGCGTGAGGCGGCACAGCTGATCCACATGATCGTGGGATTGCGTGGGCGGGGGAGGGAGCTTGATAAGCTCCCAGAGCCACGCAGAGAGGGGAGAGGAAAGGCTAGACAGGGCATGAGCGTATTGGATGCCTATGTATAAGAATGCCTAATAAAAGAGCCCGGAAACGTGCAACCCTGGTGTCTGTCCTGTGTCAAGAGCTCCGTGAAACCCTCGGTAAGGACGAACCCTGCTACACCAAACCATTATATTTTCCTGAACTTAACCAAGTAAGATTGTTGCCTAAACCTAGGGAGATATCTGGCAAAAAAATAGGCATATCATCAAGAACATAATTGTGAGAAATAGCCTAAATATTGTGTAATTGTTTAGGGCCATCTTGCCCTCCTCTGCCATGGTATATGTACTATCACGTCAGGTATGCAATCCACAACATGAAGCTCACAATAACATCTAAGAAGTCATTTATTTCAGAGACAAATTTGAAGACCAAATCAATAACAAGTAAATCAATGTACTTCATGAAATATGTTGCTTCTTATCAGATGAAAGTAAAAGGGATTGGGAAACAAAGTCCCACTGATGGTGACGCCTATAAATTACACAAAAGATTTTTAAAACTACCAAAAGTCAAACGAAAAGGGAGGGATTCTGTCTGCTCACCTGCACTACAACACATTGAGCCGATTACTGTGATGTCAACACCGTCATGCTTCGTGTGGGTCAGTTCGGTCATCGCTTGCTGTGAATAACTCTGAACACCAGAATAGGTCTGCTGATGCGAGCTGTGACGTCAAGTAAAAGAAAAACACGATCAGGAGAAACCTGCGCCGACACGGTTCTGGTGCTACAGATTAATACACAGCAGGGCTTCTGCCTGTAGTTGGCAGCTAAGTTGGAATTAGTGTAAAATAATGTTCATGAGTTTGTCTGAGGTGTTTTGTTTAGCATTAGCAACCATGTGTAAAATACACACAGTCGTGGATCGTATGGCTTAACATTACTGGGGTATAAAGGCATGCGGTGAATGGACATAGCATGACTAGCCTACAACTGATCCATACTGACGTTTGTCGGGGGTGGGGAAGGTGTAGCAATGGTTCATGACAGGGGAGGAGGAGAGAGAAGATGAAAGAAGAAGTCAAGAATGGGAAGGGAGATGAGTGGAGTAAATTAGAAAGGAAGAAGCCGAAATGAGAGGAGACAGTGGGAGGAGGAACTGGAATGGGTCTGAGAAGACAAAATATGAGATGGGAGAATGGGAATAAAGGAAGATAAGATGAAAGGGAAGGATGGCTTAAAACGGGAAGCGAGAGAGTTGAAGACAAGAGGAGAGAACAGGAGAGAAGAAGGAGAACAATACAGGGTAGAGGGGTAGAGGAAGGGGCAAGGATAATGGAGCGAAAAGTAGACTGGGGAGATGGAGAAGAGGAAAGAATTGTGAGGAGAAAAAGAAGAAAAGTTGAGTAAAGCAGTGGAAGCAGGAAATGGCAACAAAGGCAACCCAATTTCTAGATATTGATACTTAGAGCCTGCATGGACCTACAGAGGAATAGACACAAGGGCATGGAAAGAGATAAATCATAGCAGGACAAAGCAAAGGAGTTGCCAAAAACGTGATATCCCTGGATCTCTGTTCCCCCTGATGATGAGTGGGCAACATATTTTATTCATGCACTGCTTCACTTCCTCTCTCCCATCCTTTCTCACTCATCTCCCTTTCTTTTCAAGGATGCTCCCAGGTTCAGAGCCTATTGCTTGCGTACTCTCATAGCGATTACCTCTTATCTCGGCTCGTTCTGCATATCTTTCTCTTTTCGCCCTCTTTATTGCCCCGGTTGCTCCTGCTTGCTCCTTCACCTTCACACACATTGCTCCAAATTACTCTAAATCCTGGAGTCATGACACTGCTGCAACATATCAAACAAGCCCGCATATGGAAGACAAGACAAACACCCAATAAATGAAGCAGGACATGCATAAACACATCAACAAATAAGCAGATGCAAAGCTCCCTTTGTTTTCTGGTGCTACGGGGTCATGTCTTCATCTGTGTCTAACTCTCTCGCTCGCTCTGTTTCGGTCTCATACAAACCCAATCAATGCACGTGTGATAACACAACGCTACGGAGCGCAGTTATCTGAATGGGGTCGCTACAGGGCTGTACTTCATGGAGAGCATCCTCTCCTGGAGGCCTCAGACTGTGTGCAACTGATCTCAAAAGCATGTAGCAGCTACTCTGGACAAGCTGGAATAATAAGATTGATGTCCCAAATACAATAATAACACAAATACAAATAAATAAGAACATTCACAATAGAAGCCACAGGGATTTCACTGGTTAACATCTACTTTATAGAATTAAATAAACTAAACAATAAAAAGCATCAGATTGTCTGTCAGTCTTGTGATGTGCAAATTGGGCCAATTAACGCAAGCGTTTGAATGAGTCAGAAGAAATGAATCACATTTTCTTTGTACCAGTGCGCACACAGCTGTGTGCTGCTGTTTGAGCCAGTTCTTCTGAGTATGTGACTTGCGCAATTACTTACAAAAACAAGTGAAATGAAAGAATTTCTCATTTCACTGAAAGAGCTCGAAAGAGTCATCGCCCTGGAGGAGAACCAATCACCGCTGCAGACTCTTGGCAACTAATCAGTGACTGGCATTAGGGACAATTGTTACCAAAAAGAGGGCAATAGACTGTGAAACACAGACCTGGAGTGAAATGTCACCGTAATTCTATTCATTTGTAAACAATACACAGATGGAAGGGGGGTGGGGTTGTAGGTTTGGGCCTCGGCTCAACAGTGAGCAACTGTGATACTTAAAGGCCTTATTCGGTCATCGTGCTGATTTGGAATGTGGAGCAATCAAACAAACACAAATACGTCACTTACGGGGCTCGGTGAGACGTGCCCGGTGCCCTGCAGACATGCAAAAGCCAGAATGAAGAGTAAGGCAGTTAAGGCAAACCAGTGTGGCTTGAATATCAACTAACACTTAACCTTCAGAAACTTAAATTCATCAATAATTCCACTAAATTATTCAAACCTCTGTCTGCCGCTCTCTCTGTCCCCGGCTCTCCCTCTGAGTCTGGTACAATGGCGCCCTGTGGGCTTCCTGTGCTGACAGGAAGAGAGCGACTTTTCACAGCCGGCCAAGACACACAGCTGAGCGGAAGGCGAGCCCCCTTTCTGAGCCGGTCGCTGCAACCCCCCCCATCCCCCTCCCCCCCTACCCCCCCCCCCATCCCTCCTCCCTTTTTGGATCACACTTTCCCTCTCATGTTCTTCCCCGCTCCGCCTTGACCAGCCTCACAACTGTCTCCCGCCACGATTTCTCTTTCTGAATGAGCTCATCCTCGCTCACTATCTGGCTGTTACTTAAGAGCTCTTGTTCTAGTCATTTTCATTTGCTTCTTAACAGTTTGAACACTAAACCTTCTCCCCTCCCTCAACCACGTGTTGTTTTTTTCGATGAATCCTCCCCAGCTTTCCATACATCTCTGTCGGAAGCCCTTTACTTTCTGCGTTGATCTATGTAGCTTCATAAAATTAAATTACCATACGGTAAATGTATCAGATTAAAAATAAATTGACACCAGAGGCTCTATAGACAATTTAATTTGAATACACAAGTCGATCATAATTGGTCAAACATAATCTATATTATATGGCTGTGAGTCAAGGATGATCCCGTCTTTAATAGGATGTTGATTATTAACCGTTTAACCATTATCCAAATAATACTATCAGTTACATAATTAAAAAATATATTATTACAATTACAATGTTAAAGTTTGATGGATGCAAAGAGTAATAGGCTAATGGGGGAGCTGATGAGACAGCTGGTGATGCGGATACAAGCTAATGACCCGGAGGTGGACACCTTTAATCCTTTTGAGTGGTGTAAAGGTAATCAGACGCTGGTCACTAGCGACTACCGAGGCGCTGTCTCTGTGATCCTCGGCCTCATCTGAGAAGGTAGTCTCCGCCGCGGGTCTCACAGTAAACAGACCGAGCACCAGACTAACCCCACAGCATGTATAAATAGTACAATTGATTCTTGTCTGTGCGGGGCTGCATTGTGATGTAGTGGCTAACACTGTCACCTCACAGCAAGAGGAACCTGGGTTCGATCCCCGATCACAGGCGGTCCTTCTGTGTGGAGTTTGCATGTCCTCCCTGTGGCAGCATGGGCTTCCTCCGGCTTCCTCCCACAGTCCAAAGACATGCAGCTTAGGTTGATTGGAGCCTCTAAATTGCCCGGTGTGAATATGAGCGTTGTTTGTCTCGTCCTGTGATGAACTCTGCCTTCACCCAATGTCAGCTGGGATCAGTGCCAGCGCCCCACGAACCTAAACAGGTTAATGGAATCAAATATTGTCTGTTTATTAGTAATGATTGGTTAACAAGGGTCAGCCACAGTCAAAATTGGCATCCCTAGTCATTTTATGTGATACAGTAAAGATCTGCGATTGGCCGTCACAGGTAAACAAGTTTGTTTTTTGGTTATTACTCAAACCGACGGACTAACTTCCTCTGCACCTCGTTCTTTAGAACAGGAAATTGAGAAAACATGTTGAAGCGTCGGCTTAGAGTGAGTGGTGAGTATTGCTTTACTCACGGGTCCTTTCTCTGTCTGTCGATAGGCCCAGCTGTGATGGCCCAGCTTGACAGTGGTGAGGTCCACACTGACGATAGACTGCTCTTACTTGACTCTCACAACCGCTCGCAACATATTTCAACATTATAAAAACAAAAAAATAAGCTCCCTGCAGTGCTGAGTCTGAACAAAGTGTTCCCTGTTATTCCTATGGTGTACGACCATGCAGAGCATTTGTGGCTATCATGAGGTGCCTCTCACCAAATAGTGCTTTGGTGTCTGTTCAAAGGAGGCAGATTTGAACAGCTTGATCTCTTTCAAAAAATGAATTGTGAACTGATGTGTTCCACCTCCTGATGAGTGATCGGCAACCCGTGTGAGTCAGCTCTCCCTTTGCATGACGTGGAGCTGATACATTTAGTTTGTTGCAAGTGTCTGAAGCGAGTTTTAGTGATCAGCTTTGGTGCTGATGTCAGCTGTAGCGACGGCGGGTGAACTTGGTTGGACGTCTTTCTTTGCTGCTTGTTTCAACTGGAAAAGTGGCCAACTGCAGAGTCACCAATCTGACAGTGAATTTTCTCCTCCGGCGGCCAAATGGAAAATGAGGAAGACAAGCACAGCGACAGTCCCATGAAAGCTTCTAAAAGGATCAGAATTGCCTGCTTTTCTCCATTATATATAATTGACAGCTGAACACCTTTGGAATATTTGAGTGTAAGTCAAACAAAATAACACGTTTTAACCTTCATGCTACAAATTGGGGTCCCCGCAGATCCCAGAGGTATACTTTTGACTTGCAGGTGCGGTAATCTATCATTGCAGTTTTTCATGACTCCTCATGACTTCATCATTGTTTTTGGTTTCTGTTTAATTAGTTGTTGTTTTTTATCCATATTAAAATACCAAAATATTGGGTAGGTAATTGCAGCCTACAAACAGAAATAAAGAAAAATGCAGTTGGAACACTTGCTGCCTCCAACTGCAAGTAAAGCCATTATTTTGCTTGACTAGAGGAGGTAATGACAGAGTGAAGTATTGTTCTGTATGCGAAGCCCATCCTCCTCTGTCCACCTGCAGCTCTTTGTTCTGTGTCTAAGGTTTAACCAGAACACAGGTAGAATTAAATTGCAGGAGAGGTTAAGACACCAATTTCTCCACAAAGAGCAGCCTTAATAGAACGTAATGCAATTTTGCCACAAGGCACACGATGATTGAAGGTACAGTCATAAAAATTGATACATCTCAGCACGTTGGACTTAAAAGGGGCATTAAAGTCAGTCTAGGAATTATAAGAAGAAGTAGAATATAGACTACATCATAGAGACACTGTGAAGTATAGGCAGTGTGGACCGGTGATGCAGAAATAGCTGAGCAAGATTTAGTGTATGGATATCAAATAAGCATGTAATCAATCATTGATTGTCTTTTACTGGAATCGTATCATGATAAAATATTATATTAAGATGATGATCATGATGCAAATCTTTGTCATCTTTATTGTAGCTAGTAAATCAAATTAGTCAGAAATTGATAAGCATTTTGCATATAATGTAGTTTTATCAAGATTATTTTATATTAAAGTTCCTTGATAAAATGAAAAGAAAATCATTGGTCAAGTAATTTATTCGCACAGAGGTTTAGAAAAAGAGGCTTTATCATGTGCTTATTTCATATAGACTATTTATTTATTGTATAATCCAAGTGTGTGCTATATACATATCAAGATATACCACACCTTTTGTGATATATAAATGTAGATCATATCAGTAAACAGCTTATAGCAGATGACTTTAAAATTACTGTGAGGAACTTTTTGAAACAGTCTCAATTAAATAACTGATGCCTCTCTATGACCTACATACGTAAACGAGACCATGAACAAGATGATTAGATTATTCTAAAAAAGTTATTCTTAAAGCGCGTTATCGATGCCACGCGACTGGATTCCGCGCAAAATCAGATACAATCCAGCAGGTTCACCAGAAACATTTCTACTCAGATTACAGCAGGGCCTTCGTAAGCATCCAGCCCAGGCAGGACAGACACAGATCCAGCTTTGCTGCCTTCTTCAATAATGTTTATATACCGTATACCCATGTTAGCAGCTCTGTGAGGCTGTACTTTAAGCCAAATGCTAATGCTAGCATGCTAACATGCTCAATTTGTTTAATGTTTACTATTTGATTTTAATGTAGTGTTTTGGTGACCAATCAAATGTCTAAAACAACGTCTAAAATGTTTAAAGTTCATAATATTAGAGAATGAGTAAATAACCTCTCTGAAGAATTCAGTGTCAGAAATATGTTTGGACAATTTACAATAACATAAGTGTAGGAAGCAGCGTGACCAGGAATTTAAAAATACTGATGTCATGACTCCCAAACCCAACTCTGCCCCCTGAAAAAAATATGTTTTTATGATTTCTATTATACAATTACTATAACTGTTATATAGTTAATACTCCATTGTGTCCTCTATGAAGGTCAAGTCAGTTTCAAAGCTTGACAAGGAATAGATAATGGTAAATAAACGTATAGCTCCTTTCTAGTATTCCAGTCACTCAAAGCACTTTTACACTACACGTCATTCACACATTCACCCCCTAAGTCCTGGCGTAATATTTATTTCATTCAGTTAATCCTCAAGTCAGTTTAAAAAAAAAAAAAAAAAACTTGTATGGTTTCACATGCAAAGTATGTGCATTGTGTGTTGTGGTATTATTTCGCAGCTACTTTAAGTTAACCGCCGGAACATTTTTGAGTGTAATTTCCATTTCATTCCACAGTCAGAGCACCTTTTTCCATCTGAAATCCATCACATAAAACAAAGTGTTTTTGCATCTGTGTTTCTCTTGTACCTCTGAGGCATTAACCTTGATAGCTGCCAGTGAGTTCCTGAATGCATTTCAATAAAAGCAAAGGAATAATTTAGATTATACTGGCACTGATAGCTGTAAACTGAAATTGATACCTGAAGGATGTGAAATTTGTCAATATGTCACATTTTAACTTTTATTTTCAGCATTTACATAGATTGTCTGGATTTAATGTTACACCTGAAGACACATGTGGCACTGCTCTGCTCTACAGTAATTGTGACTGGCACCCTAGTAATGTAATATTGAATTGGTGTTTGCTGAAATACAGTTACACTAGAACTCTTTAAATGTCAATCAGACTGTCTCAATTATTATATATCAAAAGCTCTATCTAATGTCTTGAAAAGTCAAATACTCAAACTATTTGTATGATCCAAATATCCCAGATTTAGAGTCCAACGTTAGCGGGCTGTTATAATATCTGACATTAGAATAGAAACATGGCACACTTCTTATCCAGACTGACTCCAGCAGTCCCTCCATGCTTTTATATGAATGCCACACCATACATATCAAGGCAAGCAAACTAACAACTAGATGCATACATTTGATCAATCCACCAGCCACGTGGGGATAAATAAGTTGACTCAATAGTCAGGAGCTAACTTCTTCTCAGTCTGATCACTTGATGCTTCAAACTGTGTAATGTTTGCAGCATTTCTAAAACGGCTTGACCGGGTTCTTTTATTATATAGTGCATGCTAGCAGTAAAAAGCTTTTACAGTTACACTGGCATAGAGTCACAGCCATAAGCCAGCTAATGTAGAGTAGGTGTGTGATACTTGCAATACAATATCAGGGCAGAACAGCTAAATGTTCCCTGTAGTAGGAAGTACAGCTGATGGATTTCTGTAAGACTTGAGAGATGTTGATGCTACTTGTACATGTCAGTTACCATAATCTAAAGTCGTAGGTCGTTTGGTTTGCATTCTTATTTTCCTGAATTCAGTGAGAGTCAAACAGAAATGCATGTTACATCTGTGGGTGGGATTTGAGTATTTAAATGTTCAGTATAGGGCTCTGACATATTGTATTGATACTCCCTCCTGAGGTAATAAGAAAGAAAAATGGACTTTAAAAAAAGGAAAAACCTTTAAATTAGTGACACGGTTAATTATTACAAATGTAAAATCAAATCATATTTGAGAAACTTGACTTTTTCTATTGGCCACATCATTGTATTAATGTATTAATACACAATAAACTCTGTGCCAATAAATTACTGTCAATAAGCACATTTCGATAAGTAACGTATATAATATTTTAGTTTCATTGATTTTGTTAAACCATTTAAATTGCTTTTGAGTATAATCTTTACAGAGTAGCCGCTTGCCAATACTGCACATTAGGCAAGAATTAGGGGAATGCACTCCCAATAATTTTGTGACATCAATCCTCCTGCAGTGTTTTCTCTCTGTCAAATGGCTGCAGTTTTTTTTTTTAGAAAGCTCATTCAATCAATATGATTTGTTGGTAACACATTGTCCTCTGGTATTTCAACTCACTTTGTATTCGTTAAGTGTATTCATTCGGGGCCTGCCCTTATGCCCTCTTTCGCTCTTCACTATGAATAAATGATCGTGCGTGCTTGTAAACACATCTGTATGCACGTTAATGCATGGAGGGCTGCCCCAGGTTGAGATGAATCCTGGTGGTTAATGTACGTATGCTGATATACCCATCAGTACGTCACGGTCACGTAGCAGTGTGACAGGGCGTGGGTAGATCATTCTCCGTATCTACACACCCATATCAGCTGTCAGCTTGTTATCTACATATGCAATTATGGGTTGTCATGTTAGGATGTGTAAACAAACTAATTTATGTGGGATTGACACACATATGCTTGTAGTTAATGCATGTAACCTGCTTTCATGGGCCTTCATGTATTTGCATTCACACAAACCATTAAACCATGTTACCACTAAACCTGAATAAATGTAGTGAGTGTGTTATTATTGCTGGAATCTCGTCTCACATCACTATTCCTCTCCCCTTGATGTCAGTGCTAAATTTGGCTACAGTACAAACAAATAATACATTTACTGTAGGTTTCTAATATAATTTACTGGAATACACACAGAATCATTGATTACTAACAAGAGTCAGGGCATCATTCATCATCAATTGGGGCGAGTGTTGACATTGTTTATTGAGAGATGTTTTCTTTTCTCAAAAACACAGTTTAATAAACAATAAAGTTTCGACTGCCTTTACGAAGGGACATATGCTATCACACTTGCATCGGTGACCGTGGAAGACGTTCGCCGATCTTGAGTTGAAGTACAACTGTAATGGCATCAAACTATACTATACTATACTATACAAACTATAAGCTCCAAAATAAGTTGTACTCATTCTCAGAATGGCTGTTTCAGAGTAATGCATATTATATTACTGGATTGCAATGAGAATGTTTAATATTAAAGCTGGTAAAAAAATCAGTATTTTGGGTGATGGGTAGACAGTAGTCAGTTTTATATTAATCTTTATTGATTACATTGTACATTATTAATGTGAAACTGCAGCGTAACTAGCAACTTAAGTTGTAAAATAAATGTAGTGGAATAAAAAGTAGAATATTTGTCTCTGACAAAACCTCCAATACTGAAGTAAAGTACAAGTACCTCAGAAACTTCAGCACAGTATTTGATTAAATGTACTCACTCACTTATATTGCTCCACACTTGTGCCATTTTAGATCATACTGATTACTTCACTGTTGAAGCTTAATCTTTGTTTTTGTTTTACACTCAATGGGGTGTAGCTTTCTCAGGAGCCAAGGCACACGGAGTGAGAGTTTTTAAGCCCCAGACCTTGAAAACAAAACCAAAGAGCTTGTGTTTGCCAGTCAGTGTTGGCTGTCGAAAAACTGTTGATTCCACAGGAGGCCCCCGAAGATGAAAAATTAATTTGTTTTTTACAATGAAGATATCACATAACTGTGTGTCCTGACATCCTCTCGTGAGCAAAGAGACCTTCTGCTGCTCCGTGTAATAGCTCTCTCTCAGCCAAGAACACCGATCTTTACTGCGATAGCAGACTGGGGGGCTTAACCCATTATCTGCCAAACCAATCATCATTTAAATAATCACATACAGCAGAACTCAATCATATCTTTTCATTAGTGTTATTGCTTTGGTCTCTCTCCTTGTTTTTCACAGTTAGTCTGTATTATTTCTGCCTGGGCTCACTTTTCTTGTTTTAAGTCCTCTGTCTCTCCTGTGGAAACGGCTCCCATCGCCATAGGTGGTCCGGTCATGTCATTCATAATAAATGACCGTCGGTTTACTTCCCCCTTAACCTGCGTGACTTCCACTCTATTTATATCTGAACTGCCATTTCACAGTCATTCGCACACACACTATATAACCTGCACACATCAATATGTCTACACTTGTCCTGGTCTGATACTCGTCAGGGTCAATTGACACATTGTGAATTCAAGTGACATTGCACAACAATAACTAATATTCAGCAGGTCTGATTGGTCTTGCAATGTTGTTGCTGTGTATCTATGCTGTGACAGTAAAATAAACAGACATTATGTATTCATCAAACCACTTTTTCTCTTCAAACACATCAACACTGTGACGCCCAAGTGAAACCCTTTAACATGTACGCTATCTCTGTCTCCATCTTTCTCAGATTCTGCATACTTATTGTATGCATTTGACTTGAGAGACTCTGAGGAACAAAAGGAGATATAAGAATATCTGGAACTGATTACATATGGGAATCATACATACATCCTTGACTAATAAAATAATAATAGTAACACGATAACCTACCCTTTTCTCTCCTTTAGCTATTAATGGGATTCTGAGAAATAGTGAGAGCAGCAGAACACTGGCATCCAAATTAAAGATGAGGGAAATGCTCCTCTGCTCTCTGCGTATTTTTGTCTATTCATTAGATAAGAAATAACAAAACTCCAGAGCTTAAAGTGTGTGAAAATAATAAATTGATTAGTTGTGGTGTGTAGTGTAAAGTTTACTCTTTATCGGTGCAATGGATTAAAAAAAGAAAACATAGAAGTCTTTCAGGTCTCTCACTGGAAAAGCTGACTATAGCAATACATTGTTTTAACAATGGTGTATCAATGGTTTTAATTGTACATAAAAAAATGGATTTAAAATGTCCTTTAAATTGCCTCGAACTCCTATGTGTGCCAAACAACCTCCTCCTCCGCTCCAGTAACGCTCAATGTCGCTACCTATTGCCTTAGCACCCGACCTATCACATGCTCCGGCCAAAATGACAACATGGCGTCTCACATGCAAGCGTCTGTATACTGTACAGCGGCGCCATGTGATCCCGACTGGCCAACACATGATGGATGAAGCAATGTAGTGCCCAGGATTTACAAAGAGGTGACGGACCGTGTCAAAACACCGCTCCCCCCTATATTTGCATGGGCAATATAAAAATCCTGTGATTTTATTTTGAAGGGAATTTTGAATGCAGCAGAGTGCGTCTATTCACACTCCTCAGTGCTGCGTTCACAACACACTTTACTTGCATGAGTTTACACACGCACTATTTGTGATAGTTCACTTCATTCCCGACCTTTTTATTATGTTTGTGCATGAAAGCACTGCTGAGTCTGTTAAAAAAGGCTGAAGTTATAAAATTATTATGTGTGTTGTATTACTTTGTGTCCTTAAGATGCACTTTTGGGTTTTTAATTGAGTGTAAAAGTGAATATTTCAAACTAGTTTTGTTGTGTTGGCATGTGAGATTCTGTACCATTTCAGGCTCAAACTGCTCCATCTTTTCATTAAATCCATTTGAGAAGTTGAACATGTTCCTTTCTTTGGATCTCGGTTCATTCAGGGGTGATGGTGCAGCCAGACCAGTAGAACCACTGCCCCAGACCACATACATGTTATTATTGGCTAGTTATGTCCTTCTCAACTGTGACAAAAAAAGCTTTGAACAAAGTTAATATAACAACGATTGTTTGATCTTTGTCTTTGTTATTTTCTTCTGTTTTAAGTTTGATCTTTGATAGAATAATGTGGGTTTATATATATATATATATATATATATATATATATATATATATATATATATATATATATATATATATATATATATATATATATATATAAATGCATCCGGCCCTTTGAGGGCGACCATGATGCTGAAGTGGCCCGCGGTGAAAATGAGTTTGACACCCCTGCCTTAAAGGATTACTTTCTAACTATTTTTGTATTTGTTGCAATGGGTGTCATATCTCTAAAATATGCTGAAATTATGTAAAGTCCACCCTGCGTTGCATTCAAACGCCTAGATTGTCCAGTTTCCCATACTAGCGCTAGACATGGTCACCTGATTTGTCCGGGTCTGATGTTCTGACTTACCTATCCTGACCGTAACCACTCTTTATCTTTGCCTAACCTCAACCAATGGCACTGACCTCAAAAAGATACGCAGGCTGGTCTCGCCACGAAAAGTGCTACCATTGTTAATAAATATACTTGCTATTGAATATAACTGAGTTTTCCAAGTTGGAATGAAGAAGGACGACTCTGCTCTACCATTGAGCCACAGTCACACCACATGTTGCATTAAACAAGGAGGTGCTTTACACTGGAAGGAAAAGTTCAATGAGAACCAGATTATTTGATGTGTTTTGATGTATGGTGATAATTGTCTATATTGTTCTACACAAGTTTCTGGTGGACAAAGTATTAGGGAACATTTCTTATATAATCCAGAAACCATCATCACCCACTAACTACAAGCAGTGAGTCAAATAATCTTTGAATCAGTTTTAGGAACAATAAATACCTTTCACAAATGTTGACACACTTGCTATCAATGAGTGATGTTTGAGTGATTTTTGAGTGTATTATATGGACTGTATATAATATGTTATGGTCTTCCTGTTTTAACTGTTGCTAAGCTCCATTTAGCCGAAGTAAATAAATGGTTTTCAGCATCCCATTCATGTCACATGCACAGCCTTAATAATTAAAAGCAATCAAGTTGCCATAAAACTGCCCACTCTCCTTCTCTGCCTTTAGAAGTAGTTATTTTAGTATCGGTGAATATTTGTTATTTCTTAATTTCCACTTAACTTGTTAGACAAGCACACAAATGTGCACCTTCATTCAAAACACCAAACCATAAAACAAATTCATAACTTTGGACAAAACAGATTGCAAACCCTATTAAAAGTGCCATTAAGAGCCTGGTTGCCTGAACTAGAAATACTGTGAGTTTGTTCTGGGAACGTCAGTGAAAATATAGACCTATCTGTTCTGCTAATGCTACATGGAGATTGTCATATGTTCCTGCACTCACCTACTAATGCAATAACCGTGTACCTTATATTTGAAGGTAATTCCTGCATATTTAATCCTAAAACAGCAGTAAGATGAAAGCAGCACTGAAAACCCTCTTCAGTGGCAAACTCCTTGAGCACATTTGTATGTTAGAGCATAAGTGTGCTTGAGTGTTTAAGGAAGAATGAATGTGCGTTTGAAACTGCTCACTGATGGGATGAGAGCAGTGAGTACTAATCTAACCCTTTCTCAGTTTCCTATATTCTTTTGAAAATATCAGAAGTTTAGCTTGTCAACAGATTGCAGTAATGACAACTATTCACTGTATTACAAAAATGGCAAAATGTCCACAGAAACATCTCAAATCAATTCTCCAGCAAAATCCAAATGTCCATCTGTCCATTCCCTTTGTCCATGTTTGTACTTTGTATGCCCCAAATTAAACATCCAGTGTGAACAGTGTTCTGAAATGTAATGTTATGCACACACCTGCAGTGTATGCACAGATGTGCTCGCTCAACATGGTTGAACGCATGAGCTGGCGTGTGCATTGGTTGGAGCCGATTGGCTCCTCCATTAGAATCAGAATCAGAATCAGAACCATTTATTGCCATGTATGCTTACACATACAAGGAATTTGTCCTGGCGGGAAGGTGCATACATTTAACATTTAACAATACACATTTAACATGTTTAGACGGCCAATGAGTGAGATAAAGCAGTCCTGAAGGGGCAAAGGTGGCAAAAAGAATCTCATTCAGAATACATTTTATTCAAAGAGGCCACTCATCTTGAATACTTAATGCATATGTTTCATAAATTGGTATAACTATATTATTTATAATGATATGAAGTACTATTTTGGGGGCGACTGTGGCTCAGTGGTTAGCAAGTCGGTCTTTCAATCAGAAGGTCGGTGGTTCGATCCCCGGCTCCGGCAGTCTGCGTCGTTGTGTCCTTGAGCAAGACACTTAACCCTCATTGCTCACCGTTGCTGTGTCTACGGTCTACTGTATATCATGTAAGTCGCTTTGGATAAAAGCGTCAGCTAAATGTAATGTAATGTAATGTAATATTTTAGAGTAACCAGAATTATTTGTATAATAAAACACAACTGTTTTTCTTAATATCCTCACACACGTAGTCTACTATATGTAGAACACTAACAAACAACCACAAATAACCCTGTCTGTTTTGGTCCTGTAATGAAACCTTACAGGCTGTAATGTAGAATTATTCTAAAATCAGCCACTGCCATATCAGATGAAATTACCCTTTTCTTTCCCGCATGCAGCCCTGCTTCATCCATTCTCTGTCAAAGGCTTAAAGCACTGCTCCATACTCCTTCATTAGACAACTGTATACAGACAGACACACACACACACAACTTTGTACTGCTGCAGGAAGCTTGATTATAGCCATTACCAGCGTGACAGCACTGACACAGTTAATGATATCTGTGTTATATACAAAGAAGAGCTTTGTGGTGAGTTATTAATACTAAAACGCTTCGTCTTTTATGGCCTTATCAATAAAGGCCGTTCCGCCAGTCGATACAGCTGCTTCACACCAATGACTATTCATCCAAAACGCAAATCGACCCACCATGATATGTGTGTGTAGTTGTGTGTAGCAGGCTGTAAAAGCATGTGGGTACATTTTGTGTTTCACATGCATGTTCTTCTTTTAAAGCTGAGCGGTCAGTGGAACGTATACTGCAAGAGTTTCCTCCCGAATCCAAATATGATGTTGATTTGATATTCTGTCTTTTCAGATCGGTTTGCCCTGTTCTGCTATATATGCTGAGAAAGACTTGACAAGTAAAAAGAACAATTCTTAAATCATTGCATGTGTGCAATACATTGTGCTTTACAAAGTACTTAATACGTAAAAATGCTGTTCTTTTCACAGGAATTTGACTCTGGTTTCACATAGCTCTTCGTACATATATACACAATATAGAATAAACAAGATAAATATAAAAAACACATTAAAGACAACAGAGACAAAAAAGACAATTAAAGACAAAGTTGGACATTCTGTGTTAGATAGAGAAAGATAGATGGAATAATTGATAATAATCAAGACTCAATAAATGTAAGTATAACTGCAAACAGAAAATAGGTAGAGGGGAATGTCTGCAGCCGTGTACCAGAAGGAATTGAGTGAAACATAAATGCACTGTACAACTGAGAGAGCAGATGTACAGAAGTCAAACAGGTTAGAGGTAAGCAGTGCAGAGATGAATATGAGAGAATATGACAGCAGGTGAAAAGACCAGAAAGGGCTAAAAGCGAGAACATTTCCATCGTCTGTCTACTTTACTGGGGAAGGACGAAACCTTTAGGCAGGAGTAAGTAGCAAAGGAAAGAAGGAACAAAACAAATCAAATCATAAAAAAAGGAACATGGAAATAAAATGAAAAGAACAAATGGAAAAAAGACATTGCATGCATTGACTGGGTTTATTTAACATGGACTAGATATGCAGCTTCTCCTGTTTGCTTTTATTTCAAATAAATTCAGTTTTTTACTTGATGTCTTTCTAATCGTTCCCTTTCTAAATTTGTTGTAT
Organism: Cottus gobio; assembly: GCA_023566465.1. Taxonomy (NCBI): domain Eukaryota; kingdom Metazoa; phylum Chordata; class Actinopteri; order Perciformes; family Cottidae; genus Cottus; species Cottus gobio. Next base: position 19,029,775 of record CM042220.1, read on the forward strand.
GTAAAGCGTCTTGAAAAGCACTATATAACATTTAAATTGTATTATTATTATTATTATTATCATTTCACCTCTGAACCACGAGAGATTCATTTTCACTAAACAGGGACTCAAAGCAACAAACACACCTATCTGTCAGCACTGGCATTGCACTCATCAAAACACATTTTTATTGTGTGTCTGTTTTCGTCACTAACACATGTTAGACCAGATGTGTGTCTGGACTGGAGAGCGGTTCAGTCCCATGTCAACATGAGGACCTGTGTGGTCACATATAGGCTGCTCAGAGAGCTGACAGATATATGAAGCAGGAGGTGACTGCGGTCATGTGAGCTGTCATCTGCTAAACTTTGGTCAAGCCAGCTGGGGTGTGAAATTGAATGCTTGTCTATTTGTGGTGTTACAGTACCCATGCTTGGATAAGCAAAGAAACCCGGGTATAGTCCTACAGTTAAGCAATAATGTGTTCAATTTGATATAACAAGTCAAAGACAACATCATTCTGTACATTATCCATCCATCCATCCATTTTCCACCGCTTATCCGGGGTCGGGTCGCGGAGGCAGCAGGTCAAGCAGGCTGACCCAGACTTCTCTCTCACCCGCAACATCTACCAGCTCATTCTGGGGGATCCCGAGGCGTTCCCAGGCCAGCTGGGAGATATAATCCCTCCAGCGTGTCCTGGGTCTTCCCCGGGGCCTCCTACCAGATGGACGTGCCTGGAAAACCTCTAAAGGGAGGCGTCCTGGAGGCATCCTAATTAGATGCTGAACCACCTCAGCTGACTCCTTTCGACACGAAGGAGTAGCGGCTCGACTTCAAGCTCCCTCCTGATGTCCGAGCTCCTCACCCTATCTCTAAGGCTGAGCCCGGCCACTCTACGGAGGAAACTCATTTTGGCCGCTTGTATCCGCGACCTCGTTCTTTCGGACACGATCCAAAGCTCGTGACCATAGGTGAGGGTTGGGACGTAGACCGACCAGTAAATTGAGAGCTTCGCCTTTCGGCTCAGCTCCTTCTTCACCAAGACGGCCCGGTGCAACGCCTGCTTTACTGCTGCAGCCGCACCGATACGCCTGTCGATCTCCCGCTCCATTTTACCCTCACTCGTGAACAAGACCCCGAGATACTTGAACTCCTTCGCTTGTGGTAGGCACTCTGTCCCCACCCGGAGGGAGCAATCCACCGGTTTCCGGCAGAGCACCATGGCCTCAGATTTCGTGGTGCTGACTCTCATCCCCGCCGCTTCACACTCGGCTGCAAAACGCCCCAGTGAATGCTGGAGGTCATGGTCCGAGGAGGCAAACAGGGCCACATCATCTGCAAACAGCAGAGAGGCTATCCTGAGATCCCCGAACCTGACATTCTCCGCCCCACGGCTGCGCCTAGTTATCCTGTCCATGAAAGTCACGAACAGGACCGGTGATAAAGGGCAGCCCTGGCGGAGGCCAACACCCACCGGGAACGTATCTGACTTACTGCCGAGGATACGAACACAGCTCCTACTGCAGGCGTACAGAGACCGGATGGCCCGTTGCAACGGGTCCGGCACACCATACTCCCGCAGCACCCCCCACAAAAAGCCCCGAGGGACCCGGTCGAAAGCCTTCTCCAAGTCCACAAAGCACATGTAGACTGGTTGGGCAAACTCCCAGGACCCCTCCAGTATCCTTGCAAGGGTAAAGAGCTGGTCCACTGTTCCACGACCAGGACGAAACCCGCACTGTTCTTCTTGAATCCGAGGTTCGACAAACGGTCGGAGCCTCCGTTCCAGCACCCTGGCATAAGCTTTTCCCGGGAGGCTGAGTAGTGTGATACCCCGATAATTCGAGCACACTCTCCGGTCCCCCTTCTTGAAGATGGGAACCACCACCCCGGTCTGCCAGTCCATGGGCACTGTGCCCGACCCCCATGCGACATTGAAGAGGCGTGTCAGCCAAGACAGCCCAACAAAGTCCAGCGCCTTCAGCATCTCAGGGCGGATTTCATCCACCCCCGGCGCCTTGCCACCAAGGAGCTTTTTGACTACCTTAGTGGCCTCTGCCAGGGATATGGGTTCTGTACATTATATGAAATCCAATTCTAATAAAATCATAAGTTACACTGCTGTACTGTTTTTAATTAAAAAAAGGGGGCTCGAAAGTTCAAATATCAAATAATTGCCGTTATTGGTTAGCAAAAATATTCACTGGATTTCTGTTCAGTATAACCCTGACTATGTTCATGTCAAATTATGTGATTTTACAGTCCAGCTTCTAAGAACATGTAAGTGAAAGTCATCTTAAATAATAATTCCCTCATATTTGAACTGTTGTGACAGCAATTCAGGAATATATTATAACTTTCGAGCTCCCTTTTTTAAACAAAAACTGTAGTATAACTTCAGATTTTATCAAATTAGACCAATTATTTCTTCACTGTTAATCTATCTTCAAGTTATTTGGGCTATCCAAGCACCCCAAAGCATTATGGGAACTATAGTGCCAACTTCCATCTATCATCTGTTCAAATACCAAGTAGTATTATCATATCCAATAGACATATCCATGTGGTTTCTGTGCCCTCTACTGCGTGGATCAAAGCTGTGCTCTGGACCTCAGTTCCCGGCCTTACACTTCCTTTTCTGTTCCAATCTAATTGAGGATCATTTTCTGGTTCACCCTCCCCATGAAAGTCTTCTCTCTCAGCCTCAGGTTTTGATACGACACTCGAATGTATCAAAATGTCTTGCATAAAATATGTTATCACTCTAAACAACTATGTTTACCCTTTAAGTACTTCTGATTGAAATTATTGTCTTTTACAACTGTGTAAAATAAAATAATTGGTGCATATACAGCAGCTGCTCTGGGGGTCTAGTCACTCTTTTTTATTATCACAGATTAGGCTCAATTATTCACAGTAACTACTCAATTAGTTCAAAAAAAGATTTGTTTGTAAAGACAGCTGCTATTGAGGTCCTTACATAACACATGAGCTAAACCATTTCTTGCTGCTTTTCAGTCTCTGAATTTAAAAGGATGTATTCATTAATTTTTGGTCAAGACTCAAGGGGATCACACTAATTAATTATAGCTCAAAGGAGCAGGCCACAAACTTACAAAGCCACCTCTCAAGCCTGAGTGTTTGATACTCAATTGCAAATACTCAATTGCAAATTGCATTGTTAAAGAATAAGGTTGTTATCTCCCTATTCCCAGTGCATCTATTATATTTATAGTGCGTTAATGTGTTTGAATCAGGGGTGTGCGGACAGGCGAGATAATAGTAAAATAAAATGTAGATTATTATATTATATTATATTTCTCTACTGATCTGTGATATAAATGTAATTTCTGTATGATTCCAATCATTTCAAGCATTGTTATAATCAAAATCGCTGAATTTGTGCATGTCCTGTTCAAACAGAGAGGCGAAGCAGCGGCGTGCCTCCACTCAGATTGTGCAATCCCTCATTGGGTTGAGCCATGCCTTTTGCTTTCTTATTGTTTGTCACCACTGAAATACTTGTAGACACTGTTATTATACGTCATTTCTTTCCATAAAGTGTATTTCATGCTGTTTGACAAAAAAACGCAGTGAAAAAGCAGAGGGGAGGCAAACAGTACCTCTGCCTCAATGAAGAGGCGTTCAAGAGCCCACAGGCTTACGAATGTTCTGCCGTTGCTCTTTTTCTACACTTTTAAAACTAAAAGAAGATAAGGAGGACTTATACAAAAATGTCACAGATATTGTTGTCCAGACGGAAAGAGGAATGACTTAATTTACAAGTAAAGGTAAGACCATGTATACACTGCAGTCGGCTACACAGCCTATCTTTTATTTAAATTGATAGGATGTGTGGCATTGCAATGGCAAATTAAAAGCACACGGAGGGTGCAGAGGAAATGTGTTCTTTCTCTAAGCCGCTATACACCAAATATGTATCTTACCTATGTGTGTGTAAAGAATGCTGAAATGAAATATGAAAAACAACCAGTAGTCAATTTGCAAGCAGCCAATTTTCTACTATATTTGTCAGTCTGAGCCTCACCAGCCACGTCACTGTTTTTTATATATTTATATCTGCATGCAGGATTGTTCATGTTGTCCCCTCCTGCAGCTTAAGCCAATAGAAATATCTCAGGTAATTAATAACTGCGAAGACCTTTGAATCTCAGATGGGATTTCGACTGGGCTCATTCACTCTCATTCAATTTTCACCTCGCAGCACAGAGGGAGACATAGAGGAGAGCATGGGAGGGGGAGTGAGAGGAAGAGAGAAACAAAGAGGAGTTCATAGAGCACAGCGAGGCAAGACGAAAGAGTGAAATAATAAGAGAGCGGATAGGAGAAAGGTGAGGCAACAAAGCGGAGAACCGTGAAGGAGAGGAGGGGAAATGAGAGTCAGGAGGTGGAGCAGAGGCAAAAGGCAAAAGGCAAAAGGAAAGAGAAAATTAACAAAGGCTGGTTATTGTGTGAAGGAAGCATACACAGGACAAATTCACCATTTAGTGATGCGTTTTGTGTATGATCTTCATTGACTAAATGAAGATGTACTAAGTACGAGGTCTAATTGTTTTGCAAATTTAGCATCCATTTCATTTTAAGAAATTCAACAATCTACGTTTCTTATGCTGTAACACCACACGAAACAGAAGTATAGGACTTCACTTCAAACAGCTGTAGCAGTCCCAACACTTTGTAAGGAATGATGTGTATGTCCTCAAACCACTGAAAACCATTTGGAGGTGTGCTGTGGCAGTACTACCCCCCAGTTACAGCCTGTTGGAGTGATCGCTGCTGAAGATGACAACAACGATAGAAGGAGGAAAACTGTCGAGCTGACTTCAAACAGTGGAACTATTCAGCGTGCGGAAAACAGAGACTTATTTACAGTGTGCCGAGGGGCAGCAGGTTGTCTGCGTCTGTTTGTCCTGTGCATCTGTGTCTTTTGTGCTTGTGTGTTGAACTGGTTTAGGGGCGTGTGTACGTACAGTACAGGGCAGCATCTCTGGGTGCTTTCAATAATGTCAAAATGACTGGCTGTGTATGGTTCGCTGTGTGCCAGTTTTCCTGTAGCGCGCACGTGTGTGTGTGTGTGTGTGTGTGTGTGTGTGTGCTCTGTGAGTGTTAGATACTACTGGCCAACCCTAGCTCTGCATCCTCATAGTGGTTAGCAGTTAACATGGCAGAAATGTCATTGAGCTTTCAGAGCTCTTCACTGCACAGAACTGACAGGCTGGGGGACAGAATTTTCACACGCACACGCACGGACACGCACACACACACACACACAGTAGTTTTCATGGAAAATTACAGTTTAAAGCGTAGAATACTTTTAACTGATTATCTCTGATTACTGGAACTATTTTGTAAATGTGAAAGCTGGTTCCGTCATTTATTCATAATAACTCTTTGCTTTTTTTTGGGGACTTCATTACCGTCCATGCTGGTCATTACTCAGTAACTCCGAGGTTGGCGGTCGGCAAAGTGCAGTTGAGTAATGAATGATAATCAGATTTTTGTGAGTTCATGGTAAGTGGGCCATTACATAAATCTAGCTTGGATAGTAGAGTGTGAGAGAGAGAGAGCGAGAGAGAGAGAGAGAGAGAGAGAGCGAGAGAGAGAGAGAGAGAGCGAGAGAGAGAGAATATGATCGGGCCAATCAAGGGGGCATCTTTTCTTCACAGATGTTTAAATGACAAATTAATAAATGTATTAGTACAGCAGATGTTGGAGCAGACTCCTGAGGACCCAAATGGAGAAAATCGACCTTGTCATTACTGACTGACTTTTCAGCCATGTCAAGTGTTTTTTTCAGGGAGTGGGTTGGGGGAGGAGGGAGGAGGGGGGTCTTTTAGTGCCACATTATTCATGCCCGTCACACTGCAGGTATGAAATGCAATTGTAACTGCATTTTCACTGTCCCATGACAACTGGCAGAAATACCTTGCTGATATGGTACCCAGCGGCTTCAGCCATCTTTGTCTTTGCTGAGGCACAAAGCAGCACTACAGGTTGCTCCACGACGGCTGCAGTCAAATGTTGTGTCAGCCTCCAGGTACGCACGCACACCCCAGAGATGTCAACGCGCTACAAGTGTAGAATGTAGATTACATCAAAGAGTTTTGATTCCAACCACTTATGCTGATGAGTTCATTTTGATTATAGAGAGAGATAGAGAGAGAGAGAGAGAGAGATACATATTTCACTGCCCTTGCAATCAATAACCAGAACTGATCTTTTTTTCCATTGCTAAGATATGTTTTTATCAAACTATGAATCGTCTCCAAGCTGCGTTTTTTTCTGCAGGCTTTAAAGATTTCACTTTTGAAAAGACGTGTTACACATTTCTCTCCTGTGTGATACCTTTTACTTTATTCTCCAACCACCTTGAACCCCCGCTTTCACTATTAACCTCCTCCCCACGTTCCATGGCTCATCTTTCATTCATCTCTCCCTTTCTTTAGCTCTGCATTACCTGGTCCACCTCCCACTATTCTATAACGTCCCCTTTAGATCTGAGCGAATCCGTTTCCTATCCTTTTTGGTCACAACAGCACATCTTAATTAATTGTTTAGTTTTATCTTCAACTTGCGATTGAGAGAGGATAGTTGTGCGCCATCACTTGATGTCACAGCCCTTTGCTGGCAAGCTCAGACTTTAATTAAACTAACAGTGGGAATGGAAATTACCATTCCAGCCAAAGACGATATTTGCAGAATAGATTGAATTTATTTTCATCACTTCGTCTCTTTAGCCCTGTAAACCTTTGTAACTTGGTCCTCTGTGTCAAACTGCCAACATTTAGTTTTAATCCTCGTGACTGTGCCATTGTTTCTGTCATATTACATTTTAGCTGGTAACTTTATGAGTCAAATATAATTGAATTAACTTGGTTATTAAAGCAGTCGATAGTGAGGCCAAATAGCACTAACAATATGCTGCAAACATTATTGTTCCTGGAACATGCATTGATGATAATAAAAGAATTAATCAATTACAGAACACACAATTAATGAATTATTTGACTTTCAGCTCTAATTAATTTGTAACCCAAAGCATAACTATTTCTGTGGAACTGTCAGACGTTTGTTGGAGGTGTTGGCACCAACGTTAGGAGGCACAACCAGTAAATTACTCTTTTGTAAGCCACTCCTGTTCTCCATTTTCTCACTGAAAAGACATTTTCAGTTGTTTTCTTTATTTGCCTTTGGCATTGTTGTCTCTACGGGACATTTTCCTCAGTCTTGTGTTTATTTTCACTAATGTCTTTGTATGTGCAAATAATAGCATTTGAAGAATAGCATTTGTATTTATTTGCTATCTTGCTTTTACATTAAACAATTGGATTTAATTGAAAACAAAAGCAAACATTCAGAAAAATAAGTGTTGATGCTGTCATGGTGTTCTGAGTGCTCTGTATGTGTATGTGTGGACAATTCTTCCTCTCTTAATGTCAGTCTAATCTTTGCTGTCCCTTCATTGGCTCTTTGTATTGCAACATCTGATTTTAAAACCTCCTGTTATGCCATTTATTCATTCTCTCCCTCTCTCTCTCTAAAATGTTAACACTGAGGGATGCCGGTGGCCGTATAGCAGTGTGGAAGATACAGTATGCTCACTTTCACACACACATTTACACACAAGACAACAAATAACAAACCTTCATCAGCATTTAATAGCTCACAAAGCTGCATATTTCATAACAGCATTCATTAGAGACACCTTTAGATAAATCTAATGTGATCAAATTGAACAGGACTGTAAAAGCTTATGATGTGAGAGTATCATCCCGAGAGGCCAGTTCCCCAAAATAACATATGTTTGTGACAAAGCCCTCAAGCAACAGTATTGTCATTATGACGTGACCAAAAAAGGGAGGTGACTGCACACACTAAACTTCCCTGGGTTAAAAAATAAACATGCAGTGGGGAAGGGTAAAAAACAAAGAAAGACAGTAGTTGTTTTAATCTCGTGACCGACCAGCGATATGGGTCATAACCGGCCGTTTGTTCTCGGTAAAGTTAACACACTATTGGGTTGGTGCCATATTAACCCACACTTGAGAATGGTGATTAGTGTTTATTATAGAGTGAGCAAGTCTGTGCAGGAGAGAGGAGGATGGGTCAACTAAACATCAGAAAAACGGAAGAATTATTATTTCCAGTTGACAGTCAACATTGTTTGTTTTACCAAAGCCACAATGTTTCTTTTACCTTAACTAATTAGTTACTTCATCTTAAATATTTCCCTAAACCCGACCAAGTGATTTTGTGCCTAAAAAGGTTTTGGAAGGCAGAGACTCATTATGTCATCCTGCCTGTCTGATCTTCTATGAGTCGTCCTACAAAAAAAAAAGAAAAAAACTTTCCTTGCTGTTTAATTTGGAAAACTTGTCAGTTTTGTTTCTGGTCTGTAGTGTTATTGAATTGGATTCAGGTTTTGTATTTTTTGTAATATTTTGTCCAATTCCCTTTGACCTAATGTGCATTTTACTTCCATCACCCACTCTACCTAGTTCCTTCTTTCCCTCCGAAATCGTCCAACCTCATTTACAGCCTGCCTCGTCTTCCCCAGTGTCACTTTCGATCTTCCACTCTCTCATACTTCCTTTCTCTCTCACACTAATTGCTTCCCTCTGTGTCAGCCTCTCCCTTGCCACTTAGCCACCTTGCAATGTGTCTCTCACTCAGAGGAGGCTGTCAGGGAGCTAACATGTGTGTGCCATCACATGTTGTGCGTGTCCTACTCTGTGTTTTGTTGTGCCTCCTCCTATACATCCTCGTGCTCCTGTGCACTTCTCTGCTCATTTTCTCGCACACTCCTCGCTCTTGCAGGAATGTCTTTGTCGTCTTCTGCTTTGAACTCACATCCTGGGAGTTTAGTTGAACTCAAGAGTTCAGGCTCCCGAGATCTGTACAAGAAGACGAGCATGTACAGGGGTGTCAATACTGTATTCACTTTGCCTTCAAACTGATTTTCCAGCAACAAATGTCAGATTTTGACTCTGAGACCTACATGTATTTTTCAAAAGCTACAATATCTCGAGTGATCAGAGCCAAATTAACAAAGGTCTTGCCAAAGTTCTCACAAAAAAGTGCCCTTCAAAAATGTCAAAGAACATTTTCAAATAAGCGATGCGATTGCAATTTTTATCATTTAAGACCATATTTTAAAGCAAAATGATTCATTTCATTCCTGGAAATATATTTAGTGATACACTGCGCTTTAGGCAAGCTAAATGTCATTTTGTCCCAGATTATTGGAGAGAAGGCAGATCTCTGTACAGCCGATATCTCCAAAACTATAGGCAACTCGCACCAAAACAACCTGGATTGATTAGTGCAGTACAGGTAAGAGGTTTAAGTTTAATTCTAAAACTTGAAACCCCACACCCAAATTATATTCATATTTGTTTATTGTTGTTTATTTATACTGGGTGGTGAAAGTGTCACATACATATCTGAGATCAAACAGCTTTGAGTGTTCAACAACAAGCACTGTTAGCCTTTAGATACTCAAGGTACTGAGACAGGTAAACCCAACAGTCCCTCTGCTGAAGACAATTCAATATTTTGTATTTAATGCTCTTTATTATGTAATTTAAAAGACGGTGAGGTATTTGTGCTTCTCATCTTATTGTTTCTCATGATCTGCCTTTCTCAACCTTCCTTCCTCCATCACAGTGGAAGCCCTAAGAGGGAATCCACATTTCAGCCATTTTCCTCTTCTCCTCTCTCCCACTAAGAGCTGAGGAACCACAATGCTTGCTATTAACTTCCTCATACCATTTATCTCCCTTTCACACCCCCATTACATCCCCCCGCTTCCTGTCATCCACTCCTGGCTCCTCATCTCTCTCTTTCTTCTTGTCTGTTTCATTCTCATTAGTATTCTCCCTCTCTTGCAGACAGCAGGTAGGTTCAGCAGCCCCAGCCCACCTTCATACTTCACTTGCCCGAGACATCATTCCAACTCCTGTTCGTAGCTGCAGCCCGGTTACTGTTACACCTGTGAGCGTGGCAATTTGATCTTTTTGATCACAGTACTGCCAGAAAGCATTAAACCACAGATCAAGTCATTACCATTCAAATTAAGGGTGAGGAATGTCAAATTAGTTGATATGTGGCGTGCTGGCTGAAATCTAAGGCTGTCTATATATCAGCTATATATAACTCTTATGAGCCAATGAATCAGATGGGTTTGAGAGCAATAAGCACATCCTGAGTCTGATTGTTATATAAAAATGGGTGCAATGGCTTAAGGAAAGGGGGGGAAAGTACTTGCCCACTTCTGCAGAGACCAGCGGTTCAGCAGCAGTGCCTCTGACTCTCTAAACTGGCAGTGTTTGTCGGGGGAAACCAGTGAGGGAACAAACGTCTCATCTTTGTCTTCTAAGTCCTGTTAAATGATGGGGTCTAAATACACATTTTAATACAATATGTTGTGATACAAAACAACAATATTAATCGTGATGCTAGAGTATGATTGCAGTGTCATCAAAATATGTTTTTGCTATGTCAGCAGCACAGTGGGAGCCTTAGAGTAGCTTTCTTTTTAAAGTCTGAGTATTATGTTCTCTCTCTGAGCAGGATAACACAGCAGCTACATTTAGATATAAGCTAAAGGGAATTCTTAGCTTGTGTTTTTTGTTTTTGTTTCTACCTGCCGTGACAGCGACACTGGTATTGTTTTCACCTTGTGAGTCTGTGTGTGTGACACATCCTGGGGAAATGTGGTCCTGGAGACACCTGCTGTGCCAGGAACTACCACAGAGGCCGTTTTGAGTTCTTTGCCAGGCTGTGAACAGATTTTGTCGTCTCAATAGTGTCACAACCAAACAAGAAGCAATATTGTGCTCTCACAGACTGATTTAAAACATCTAATCAGAAAAGTTTAACTAGGCGTTTATACATTAGTTTTAAACAGGGTTATTTCCATATTTTTAATTTTGCAACAAAGTCTTTAAGAAGAAATATTGAATGTTGAATCTGAAACCAACGTTTTTGACCTAGTCTGCACTGGATTTCAAATGAAACGATTATGAGGTCTAAATTAAAAAACTAGTCTAAAACTGAATGTGAAAGTGACAGCGTGCATCTTGCTTAAAAGTTGCAATTGCTGCTCTTCTTATATTCATGATTTGCGTTGAGGTATGAAACATTCTGGGAAAAAGACATGATGTACAAAGAGTTTTTGCCAAAAAACCAACCAGCTGTGAAGCTGCACAAAAGCATTGATCTGGATGTGAATTAACATGTGTGGGTGCATTATTTGGTCTGAATTTGCTTGTTGTGTTTGAACATTCCCGCGGCTGCTCTCTCCCATGCCCCGAGGAATTTCCTGGAGTTTCCTGTTTCCTGATCACCTGTTAACATCCTCCATCACATGCCCATGCATCCCAACAGAGTGGCCGACATCAGAACCGTTTATTTGCCAAGTACGTTGCACTTACAAGGAATTTGACTCGGTGACTAGATAATGCAGTCACACACAGACACACACACACACACACACACACACAGTGTCATGCAGCATGTTGATCTATTCTAAAAGGAACCCATCCCTTTCCTGATATAAAGTGTGTGAATGTGTGTATGCATGTGCGTATGTTCATGTAAGGAGGGCAGAGACCTTTCAGCCTGCAAGAAAAGAACTATGACAGAAAAGGACCTCACGGAAAATAACGAAAGATGGATTCAAGGTGAAATGTGGGGAGTAAGACAGCGAGAGGAGAAGAGTGAAGAATAAGAGCTGTGGACTTGAGAAGAGATGGTCAGAAGTAAATGTGTTCATGTAGTATCCAAAGGTGAACTGTTTCCTGACAGCAAGGTGATGAGAGAAGAAGCAAGCTCTCTTTAAAGTTTAATGGCACACTGATGCCCCACCAATCAACATTGGATGACAGTTTTACCAGCTGAGAAAAGCCCTGTGTGCGTGTCTGTGTTTGTGTCTTTTCCGATCTCAGCATGTTTGTTCTCTCTTGAGAATGTATGTATTCACCATTCTGTTTCCACAGTTTCATTAGTCTGTGTGTGTTTCCTGCTATTGTATTTTACTTCAGCTTCCACCCAGCACTCATTTGTCTGTCTGTGTGTGTGTGTGTGTGTGTGTGTGTGTGTGTGTGTGTGTGTGTGAGTGTGTGTGTCTGTGTGTGTGTGTGTGTGTCAGAGGAACCGGCCTATCGTTAGTGTGAACAATTTCCATGAGGGTGTTGTGACTTTTTGTCATGGGTCAATGCAGGCTGTGTTATAAAAGTCCAGGGGGTCTAATTTTTAAAGCACATTGTCTTGACAACACCAATCCATAATACTTTGTATTTATGCCTGCATAAAGCAGCTCATGTAATGTAATATCTATCGAAGGAAAGGATAATAACAAGCTTCTCCTGCCTCTTCAAGTTGAAGTTTTCAATTGTATTCAAAGCTCCATTTGAATCAGACACCCTGCTGCACTTACGAATTCCATTATTTTAAATAATATATTTGTCTTACTTACACTTCAGCAGCCCTGTAGGTCAATTCCTAGAAACCTGGAAAGGATTGTGAAGAAAAGCTAGAGTTGCCTTCCACTTTTATTTCGCCTTATCGCTGCAATCACAAGATCCAGTGACGGTTGAAGGAGAACTCGTGTTAAAATTCACAAGGAATCGAATTGGGTCATGTTAGGAAAAATCTGCACTACATTTTTTATTTGATTAATAAGTAAAGTGTGTATACCAGTCTCCAGCTGTCTGTGTGTTTGTTTTCTTAAACAATAGGACAGTGTGCAAAGCCACGAAACTGAGTGCATCATTTAATAATTTTCAGCTCACTGATTTTTTCAACGTTATTGATGCCAATTGTATGAAAATACCAAAGACAAGTGTATATGATATTTAGGCCATGGTATGCCAACAATGTCAATGGAGATGTAAATGTAAGACTGAAGCTAAAACATGTCGGACTGAGATCAGATTTGGCAGAGGAGAAATATGGAAACTGGAGTTAAGTTTGGAAACCATACTGGTTATCACACAAATTGGGCCCTGAGAAGCGCCATTGTGATTGGTTATGGAGCTTGTATTCTCTGAATATGCCACGGCAGGGTCAGCTAATGCTACTTTTTGCTGCAAAATTATTCTCGTGGCCGCATGTGGTATTAGAATGAAAATATGCCATTTACTACAATATACGATATATTTAGGAACACCGACAAGACATTTCCAGATGGTCCTTGGAATTTATTCTTAAAAGGAAGCTGCAACATTTGGGATACAGTTTTCTGCAGAGAACTGATGAAAAAGGGATTGCAGCACAATCACCTAAAAGTCTTGCTCAAGAACGTTTCAGTTGGTAAGATATAGAAGAAGAATATCTCTACTCACCAAACAGTGCTGCTTTTCTTTTTAGGGACATATCTGCTTTAAAATATGAATGATGGCCCTTTATGCCAGCAGATAATCCACGAAGCAAGAGTGATGTCTAATGGAAAAAACTGGTTGTTATTTGGAGACAAGTATATCTGGCTCTCATTTCTTCCACTAATGTATCTAATATGTCACAATAAGACTCTTGAAAGTAAAGATAGACGCATAGAGGGAGTGGTACAAGATAAGGATGAAACACTAGAGCATAAACTGAGTATGGCAGATGGGGGGAAATGTCCAAGGTGACAGGAGAAATGCTGTTCAGGGTAAAATGCTTCAGAAACATCCCTCCTATCCAGCGAGGATAAATATAGGCTCATTAAAAATCTAAAGAGCCCATGGAGGGGGAGGGGCCGGGGTGTAGATGGGAAAAGAGTTTGTCAGAAACACAGAGAGAGGGAGATTTGAGGGAGAGATGGACAGGTAAAAGAGATTGAAGAGGGGGTTGCAGTGGTGAGAAACTAAAGGTATTGTGAGACATACGTAATGAAAAGTGGAGGAAAGTGAGCAACAGAGCAATCCAGTCACTTCCATCCCATAGCTGCCACCAGCGCGCCCGCTCGCCCTCTTAATTCTCTGCTCTCATCCAGTATTCAATAGCCTGCTCCCTTTCGTCCAACAGAAATAGAAAAATGCCCCATTGTGAAGTTTCACTTCCATTCCCTCTCTAATTGAAAGGTGAGCTGGAGGAGGTGGAAAAAAAAGAGAAATAAAGAGGGATAGATTATGAACTAAAGAAAGATCTGATTCAAAGGACAGATCATTTTAAAACTATATAATTAGAGCTCAATCAATAAGAAATATCTTTGGACATGTTAAATTGAGAACAAAGTAAAATGTAAGCAATATTTATGATACAAAAATGCAACATGCAAAGGATTTGTGTGAATTTTGCACTCACGCAGACGCTTAAATTCGCGCCGTCTCTGGGGAAATTGCGTCATTTGTCCATTGACAATGTCTGCAATATTGATAAGCTACTAACAACTGGATCACATTCAAGCTTTTTAGCAGGCCATTAGTTGGAACATGTGTTGGCAATTGGAGTTGACAAATTGGCATTTGGAATAGCAGCAACATGACATTTTAAACATTGATTAGCTTCATCAAGTTATTTCAAGTCCAAATGTTAAAGTTTAAGTCACTGACGTCTAAATCAAATTCTAAGGCTTATTTTAGGCTTGTACTTTGGTCATGAAACTTAAACTGGTGCAGAGAAAATACACATTAGTTGGAAAATTGATGAGGAAAAGGAAAAAGCCCTCACACTGTCTGATTTTACTGTGGAAACAGATAAATAACAATATAATCCTCACGGTATAATGCGATCTGTGAGCTGTAGCCAGGTGAAAGTCCATGTATGTTCTTTTACGGTGGAGATGGAAGTGCATGAGCATAATCCAACGCATGACACCGAAAGATATGAAGAGAGGAAAGAGAAACAGACAGAAGCAGAGAGCGTCTTGAGAGTAATGGGAGCAGAAGATAAGAGAGAGCCTTTGAGGAGAGAGCAGCTGCTCGGTGGAACGGCCGTAGGGCAAATTTCAGAATGCATGACAAGGGGAACCTCCAAGGCCTGGGTGTGCATGTGCTGACTGACACACACACACACACACACACACACACACACACACACACACACACACACACACACACACAGAGAGAAGATAAGAGATGATTCGTACCATGACGTACGTGTGCACATGTAAGGAAAGACATGTGCGTCTGTCTCTTGTGTATGCCCTGTGTATGTAAAACCACACACACACACACACACACACACACATACACGCACACATGTACTATACATTCCTCACACATGTGTCTGAATGTTTCAGCGGTGAAGGCTGCCACCCTCTAATCAGATGGAGACAATTAAACGGGCTGTGCCCAGACTATTCATTATGCCATTCAGTGACGTATCAATAGGACAAACTGGCATTTTGATTGTTACTGCAGCTCCATAAAAAGATGACATGGGGAGAAAGATTTTAGCATTTGATCACTCATCTTGAAATGTGCAATCATTGAACGTTAAAGTTGTCAACAAAGCACATTGCGAGCCATTTTAAGGCAAATCAAACTATTAAATGCAATGTGAGTTAATACAGTCACCTACAATGTTCATAATGGTTTGACTCTACATGTGCAAATGCAGGCATAGCTGGAGCCTGGTGTTGTTTGAAGGGCAACAAAACAACTAAATCATGTTCATTAAATGGCCCACGATGCATATTTTCAGTTATATTATCTTTTAACAGCTCATCTCAGGACTGTGTTTTAGTGTGGCTGGTCTTTTACTCGTGTTGGATATACCACCTGCAAACATCAAACTGATTTAATCAGTCCAATTAGTCAAATGAAGGGAAAATACCTGTGAGGGTATGGAGAACAATTCATTCGAAACGTGTCAGTCTGATGTAGGCGTCAATTAAAAAAACAGAACAAATGTGTTAATGTTATAAGAGTTTTAATTTTAATATTGCCTTTATTTGATCTCATATTCTTTCTTGTTGTTTTAATGAATATGTTGTGTTTTAATGTCATTCATAATGGCTCTCAGTCTTCACACCATCTTAAACAGGCATCTCTCTATTAGCTAATTGCCCTAGTTTTATCCATTCTCTCCTCCATCCCTCTTTCATCCATTCCCTCTCTATCTCACGAGGCTGTGAGGGCAATTAGGTTGTTTTACAGCTGGTCTAGTTTTACTGGCTAGGGAGCAACACTATAAACACTAATTAACACACACAAATACAGATACACATAAGCAGAGGTAATCGGCTTTTTATGCTGCATACACACCGCTGGAGTGTGTTGCTCCTAAACCAGCATGAAGCTGCTCAAGCACAAATATACTTTCATTAATAAAGAGATCCAATAAAAAAATATTGTAGTGATCTGTCAAAAATAAGGATTACTACACAACACACACATTGCTTATTCAAAAAATGTATTACTATACAACCTAAACTGAAATGAGGTAGATTATTGATGACCATTGGTTGTCTAGTATATATCTTAATTTTTATATTTTATATATTATAACTGTGTCTATATATTCTTATTTTCATTTTAAAAATATTCCTTGGTCTTTTTTTAAATTAAGACAAATAGATGGTTTATGAAATTGCCCAATAATCCTAAATATCTTGCTTCAAACTCCTCCCTGCCATGCTTCATAATGAGATATATAGTATTAAATACTATATATCTAAAAATACATGTACATCACAACGATACGCACATCCTCAGGTTGCTACAGCTTAATGTGGTCTATCGGCTTGTGAAATAAGTGGCAGGCCCATCGGTGGGGACTGTGTTATATCTGATACAGCAGTTTAATTAGCATTAGCCATATCAGCAGTGCAGAGCTCTGCCACTTGCAATTCAACACAGGTGGTGAGGAAACACAGCACCTGCAGTATGTGTGTGTGTGTGTGTGTGTGTGTGTGTGTGTGTGTTGATTGGCAGGTACAGTATTGGTCCAGCGGGGTGGCCCATAATGATGACTGGTGCACACAAACATGCAGTATGGATGAACACATGAGTACAAGACAGAGGCCTGTAGGGACGTTCACAGTTAAAAGCAGAGCCTGCAGACACGCACTAGCAGAACATTCCCCGTCTTTCACAAAGACACACAAACTGACACACAGGGATTCACCCGACAAGATTCGACAAAGAGAGACTTGGTCCACAGACTCTGCCCACAGCTGTGCATTTCCTCCATAGGTCTGCACTCTTGTGTAACTGCATGAGAATGTGAGCTATGACGTACGCCTCAGTCGGATAAAGCTGAAAAGAAATCCTTAAGTGTTTTCTCATTCCAAAGCTAGCGCTGACCTTGCTGCGGAATTGAAGGAAAGAAGACAAACATTCACAGACATCATGGCACATGTGTGTGTGTCTGTGTGTGTGTGTACACACACATACAATAAGTGAATATAATGTGTATTGTATAGATAGACTGGTGCAGAAGAGTGTGTGTGTGCGTGTGTGTGTGTACACACACATACAATATGTGAATATAATGTGTATTGTATCTACAGAATAGATAGACTGGTGCAGAGGAGTGTGTGTGTGTGTGTGTGTGTGTGTGTGTGTGTGTGTGTGTGTATGTGCATGCGTGCGTGTGTGTGCATGCGTGCGTGCGTGTGTGTACACAGACATACAATATGTGAATATAATGTGTATTGTATCTACAGAATAGATAGACTGGTGCAGAGGAGTGTGTGTGTGCGTGTGCGTGTGTGTGTGTACACACACATACAATATGTGAATATAATGTGTATTGTATCTACAGAATAGATAGACTGGTGCAGAAGAGTTTGTGTGTGCGTGCGTGTGCGTGTCGCGTGCGCGCGTGCATGTGCGTGTGTGCGTGTGGATGACAAGGTCATGGATGAATTTAAGACATATGTCATTTAAAGGCGGTACAATAGAGTGTTGACAGCTCTCTCGATCACTGAGACATTAAATGGAAACCTCTCCACAGCTGACTGGATGAACGCATCACTTGCCGCCACTGTCGCTGCTCTCTGCTGAAGCATTTTGAACTAGAAAACAATTGCAGCTCTTCTGGAGATTTCCACAACCAGTGTTCCTATTATCCTAAATAATCCATAGATTTAATTAAATCAGAATTACTTTCTGTGGAATAAATAAACATTGATAGACAATGAGTGGATTTTTTTTAAATGAATGCATTGTTTTAAAAGAAAACCCAAAACAAAATGTATGTGTCCTCTTTCTTCTCCTAATGGGAGCATACATTGCATCGATGACTTTAATCTCATAAACCAAATTTAGTATTTTGGTTTTGTGAGGCTACCACCTCTAAGCAAGAGATAATATTTGACTTTATGAGAGAGACATTGTTACAGGTGTGACTGCTAAATCTTGACTTTTATGCCATTCTCTCTAAACTTTTAGAATTTCTATCTCGGACAAGACTTCACGAAATCGCTTTATTTTGACAGTTGACTTCTATAAGAACACACTACCTCACAGCACTCATCAAAGGAACGCTGCATTTGAATACGTGGAAACGTACACACACCAATAAACAGGGCAGCCTGCTCCTCTATGATACGCTTTGCCTTCAAGGCTGGAAGAGAGATGCAAGAAAAGAACAGCCCTGAAGAGAATTACTTTAGTTTGAACAGAACCAGTGCAGCTGGAATTAATATCTGGGTCTGAGTGTGTGCGTGTGTGTAAACGGGGTTGATCTACCCACGTCCTAGTAGCTGCTCTTTTATTGGCTGGCGTGCACACACATACACAAGAATCACACACACAAACAACAAACAAGTGCCTCCAGATGTGCATACATGCACACTAACAGAGATACATGCACGGGCCTACACTCCACAGGCCAGAAGCCAGAAAGACGCCTGTTCTCCGACTCAAGTTAAGGCACAACTAGCTCACACTTAATGAGTTGGCAACGCCCAGAGAAAGAGGAAGGAAAAGAGGAGAAAGGTGAATGTACACGTTAACAGTGCAAACCAGAGTTGAAACGGAGGTAACCGTGTTAATCTCAGGGGTAACAGGAGGATGGGCGCTACGCTTCCTCAACAACGGCGTTATCAGCCGTAACCGTATGAGCGCAGTGGAGAGCGGCAGCGATTAGCTAGCCAGTGGGGCGCACACACACTTGGACCAAGCCACCAGGAAAAGCTCTTGGCTCTGAAGCAAATGTTACGTAGTGGCCAAACGGATGAATTTCAGTTTCTGGGCGCGTCATGTGATACCATAAGGTCCAAAAAGAAAGATTTAAATAATTAGGTCCTAAACTTTGTAAAATGAACTAATAGCTGAATCTAGAGTTATTTTCCTTCCTCCAAGGTTGGACCAAGGCTTGGGAGGCGAGGTTGAATATGTTAAATAGGTTGAATATGTCAACAAAGCATAGAGAAGCTCAGACTACAACACACACAGAGGGAAAGATACCTCGTTATCTGCTCAGATAGACATTACTCCTTTATATCCGAACAAAAACATTTCTGGTTTGAGGCTATATTGATGGCATAAATTTCAAACTTAGCATTTTCAATCAATACAAACTCAGTAAATCACACCATTTTGGTCGGTTTATTTTTTTTATAAAGCAATCATGTTCTTCTCAGATTCTCTCTCTAAGTGAAGTTTAAGGTTCATAATTCAGTTTACCTCAAGCTAAGGCAAATTAATCATGGCCTGCCTCATGAGAAAAGATGAGACAAAATGTGTGTTAATATGGGCATCACATTTATAGAGCAAAATAGAAAACTGATGTTCAATCTGCATTGTTAAAATGCCAGCCGCTCACACAGTGTGAATCACCGTCTCTGTTAGCATTTGGAGGTGTGTGGGTGTTTTCAGGGAGCCGAAGGAAAGGTTAGGAGACAATAAACTGATTGAAATGAGAAAAGTGCAACTCAAATAAACTTGTGCAAAAGTAAGTATGAACAACTGGTTAGTCAAGATAAGGATGGGAGGTTAAAGTCGAACTGAGAGAACAATTTCTACTTTGAAAAATAAGTTTGTAATTGTCTCACAAAAAACTAAAACGTGCCCTCAAAGTGCACGTCACGATCAAGTCTGGCTTTGTTGTCCTACATAGCAGAACGAACAGCTGTTGATGTTGCAGTAGCTGCCTGCTGGGCAGGAAAGGACACAATAATGTTTATTCACACCGCCAGAAATAACACACCCGAATAATGTGCATTCATTTAATGTGTGTACATGTGCACTGAATACGTACACACACAGAAAGCACTTAATATGCTGAAGGCATTCGAACTCGTCCCATGCAAACACTATTGGTGTGTTCACACCGAACGCGACGCGAAATTTCGCGTCGCGTTACGCGTCGCTTATCTCCGTGGCTTATCTCCGTAAAAACAGTACCGTTTCCGCCATCCACCATTAAACTAACCACTAGTTCTGCTTTAACCTTCTTGTGGAAGTCCCTCTAATGTCGGACCATCAAACGCCCCCGTGTCCGGGTTAATAATATTATCCGTAGCCGCACAACAGCGTCTGAATGACGGCCGCTGCCAGCGCTACTTCTGGTGGATCAGCAACTGTTTGATTCAAACCGGCAGGACGGCGGTGATGACGCGCAGAGCTTCTCAACGCTGATTGGCTTTCGCGACGCGAATTTTCGCCCGAGTTGGAAAATTTCAACTCACGCGAATTTCGCGTCAAACGCGCCGCGCCAAACGCGCCGCGCCAAACGCGTCTAACGCGCCGCCCGGCGAAATTTCGCGTCTGTCGCAACCAAACGCGTCTGTGCATTGACTTTACATGTAATCTGGTCGCGCGAAAAATTCGCGTCGCGTTCGGTGTGAACACACCATAATGGTGTGTTCACACCGAACGCGACGCGAAATTTCGCGTCGCGTTACTCGCGTGAGTTTACTCGCTCGACTTTATTGGTGTGTTCACACCGAACGCGACGCGAAATTTCGCGTCGCGTTACTCGAGTGAGTTTACTCGCTCGAGTTTATGTGGTTAATTTCCGTCAACGCAAATTCGCTTTAACGCGGGCGGGGCTTATCTCCGTGGCTTATCTCCGTAAAAACAGTACCGTTTCCGCCATCCACCATTAAACTAACCACTAGTTCTGCTTTAACCTTCTTGTGGAAGTCCCTCTAATGTCGGACCATCAAACGCCCCCGTGTCCGGGTTCATAATATCATCCGTAGCCGCACAACAGCGTCTGAATGAGGCCGCTGCCAGCGCTTCTTCTGGTGGATCAGCAGCTGTTTGATTCAAACCGGCAGGACGGCGGTGATGACGCGCAGAGCTTCTCAACGCTGATTGGCTTTCGCGACGCGAATTTTCGCCCGAGTTGGAAAATTTCAACTCACGCGAATTTCGCGTCAAACGCGCCGCGCCAAACGCTCCGCGCCAAACGCGTCTAACGCGCCGCCCGGCGAAATTTCGCGTCTGTCGCAACCAAACGCGTCTGTGCATTGACTTTACATGTAATCTGGTCGCGCGAAAAATTCGCGTCGCGTTCGGTGTGAACACACCATAAGACACATGCACTCTGCAGGAAAACTAGAAGATAACAAGAGTTTGATGACCACCTCGGGATTTTAAATCACAGTTGTACACAAACATGTCCTCCCTGGAGAGTGTTTACACTCTGTCAGGTGCCGGGAAGAAGCAGTGCACATTTCTTATAATCTAAACAAGATTTTATACCTAATCCGCAGTAGCTGCAGCAGGGATGCAGAGTCAGATTGGAGAGTTAACTTTCTTGTCTGCTATGATAATCTTCTTTGGTACAAGTTGGATTAAATGTATTTTGAGTTGTGCTAACTACACAGTGGGAATTTGGATTTGACACGTCAGATCTGCTTTATTAAACTATGCATATTTATTTGGCTCTACGGCACATTGACCATCTGAATGTCTGAGGAAAGAGTAGCATGAGCTTTTACATTTATAGTACATGACACATTCTGTTCCCACTTAAACTAAGCATTAGTTTCAATTCAATGTGGGGGTTAATGACATCTGTGATTGGCCTTGTTCCTCCCACACACCAATTAAAGAGAACTTTCAATGAGTCATAATTCTTTCTTTTCACTCTTCTTTTTTCCTGATCAAGTAGGATTACTTTAAGCCTTCACTTGAAGATGATACTATAATAAGAATAACTGTTGTTGTTTTTCCTCTTGACAATCTTGCATATTGCTGCTCAAAAGTCTTCACAATGCTTAAACTAGATCAGTTAGACTTTGTTATAAATCCTCTAAAGCCCTTGAAACGACTGAACAGCTGTGTCAGGGGAGCTCTGATGGGTTCGACCAGCTGTTATAGAAATAACTCTCTGAATCAAAATATATGCTTCACTATGATATAAATATCTATCTGCATAAATTAATCAGCTGGCATCATATGTATAAGTTAAATCCAAACATCTAATATAATGCCAAATATTACTTACGCGACAATGCTCAATGTTTCCCATAAGAATAGTCACAGTGCATTCCCTTCAAGGCAAAGTGTGTGTGTGTGTGTGTGTTTGTGTGTGTGTGTGTGTGTGTGTGTGTGTGTCATGCACAGATTTACTTCTGTCAGGGGCCAGCATATGTTCAGTAATGTGTTCACTTAAAACAAGGCAAATACAAAACCAGGTAATGGCATTTCAGAATAAATAATGTGGCCATTGCAAGCCTGTGCGTGTGCGTGGGCAGTGTGTGTGTGTTGGAGAATATTTTGTGTGCATGTACTGTATACCATTAGCAGGGTAGAGAGTGGCCTTCCTAATCTGCTTTCTCCTAATTAAAAGCCTGTGACTAAATGGACCAGCACTGGAGCTGTCTGCCGGGGAAATTAAAAATCGAGAGATGATTAGAGGACAGAGGAAAGAGGGAGGTGGCAGAGCACAGAGGGATGGAGGGACAGAGGATGAAAGGCATTGATGATAGTGCGTAACAATGGGAGGGGAGGGAGAAGGAGGTAAAGGAGTGTGTGTGAGAGAGAAAGTGAGAGAGAGAGAGAGGTAGGAGGCAAAAGGGGGAAGAAAAGGTAAAGAGGAGGAAACATGGATTGATGGAGGGAAGAAGAAATGGAGGGAAGGTGTAGAGATGAAATGATAATGTTAGATGGGTTGTGGCATTAGGTAACACAATAAATGAAGAACAAAACATGATTAAAGAGAAATATGCAAGTGCTGGTTTCAAGAAAAGGTGGAAGAATTGGAAAGAGACAAATATAATGGGACAGAAGTTAAAGCAAGAAACTCTGTGGAATTAACATCGGGATTTAGCTTATCATATTTACCAGGTTGACGAGCTTAGTTTAGCATGTTAGCTTCCTAACATCGGCTAATTAGCACTGATGTCAGAGGTTGATGCCAGAATTGATGGTGCGGAGGGACAAATGGTTGGGGTTAGGATAGGCTAGTGGTCAGGAAGTGCATGCACAGACTCGAGCAAGCTTCCTTCCGGACTATTGATTCTGCATAAATCAAAGTCAAACTGCAGCTGAAGACCATTAGAATGTCACTATAGTTTTGCAGTTATTTGGTAATAAATCATCTATTGGACAATATCATCATTCGACTTGCTGACGGCTCAAGTGGGAAAGTCAAGGGTTCACCAAAGAAAGCATAGAGGAGTTCAGCATGAGCACTATGAGTACACTGACGATGCAGAGTCATTCGTTGTCATTGACCACATCAGCAGCTTCAAGCAGTGGAGCTCCCCTCACTGGTGAGTTTAGCTGTCAGCATATGTGATTCACTATCAGTTATTTCCTCCTCAAAAGCAGAAACAATTATGATGCCATAACTGCAGCAAATAAGTGACTGCTTCGATATTAACCTCTACTGACATGCTGTATGGATATGTTCACTTACTGTGTGTGCTGAAGATGCAGAAGAAAAAACAGGGAAAAGTGAATGAACTGTGCATCTTTAAACTACACTGAGCAAAACAATACGAATCCGTAAAATGAGTCATAATTTACATTACATTTCTATTTACACTTCTGCAGTGAGATTCAACCTCCATGGACCCTCAATGATTATAGAAAATGTCACAGTAATCCATGCATTTGTCGTCAAGGTATTTCACTCTGAACCAGAAATGTCAACCTGCTGGTGGTGCCAGAGGAAAAGCCAGTAGATTAATTTGAGTTAATCCTCTGGAGACCGTGATCGTGTGTACAACATTTCCTGGAAATCTATCCAACACTTTCCATCTTGTTTGGCTGAAAAGACTGTAAATGCACCATCAATCACTGATGAGACAAGTTCTGTTTTAGAAAAAGAAAAAACCTTGAGTTCAAATTAAGTCAAGGCTTTCCATCTTCCATTTTAATATACTCCCATGTCCAAACAAGTTAGAAGAACCCAGATGAAAATAAATGATGGAAGTACTTGGATTCTGATTGGATCAACACAAAATGTGTGTGTACGGCCTCTGGAGTTGCTGCAGAGAACCTTTTCCCGGCAGCACATAAATCGGAATTCTGAAGGTTTGCTGTCTTAGTGTCTATACTAAACTTTGCATCCATAAAAACGGGGATAAAGGGGATGATAAAAAGGGCAGAGGGAAAGATGGAGAAAGGGTTGATTGGAGACAGCAAGAGATGAAAAGACAAAAGAGGTAAAGACAGAAAATCAGTGCAAGACAAGACAGGGGTGTTTGATGCTCCCAGCTGAATCAGCAGTGTTTGGCTGACTGTAGATACACTTGATGCTCATACTCTTGAGTTTGCAATTAATTTGTATGCATCCCTCTCTGTCTCTCTCCAGCACATGCCCATTTTCTCCATTCTGCCTCCTCACAAAGAAAGCCACCCAGATATGATTACTTATTCCCCTCAGTGGGAAAATTTTCTAGAGAAATTATTTACCCCGCGGCCTTGACTGTTAGAATAAGAAAATATACTGTAAAATGTTATACAGACTAAGTGAATGTAAGTGGGTGCTTTCATTCAGAGTGCCTGAAGGTGCAGTGAGTGAAATGGCAGTAGCAGCCTGACACCAGCATTTGGACTGGTAAGCGATACATCTCTTTTAGCTGAGGCAGGCTGCACGCAAGAAGGATGTCACCATCTTTATTTATACTATGCATTTATTGTGTGCCAATCATATTGCTCTGCACGCTAGAGGGGAATGACTATGTAGCTGATGAATGATTGGAATATGAACACAAGCAGTTAGTTTGTCAGTCTTTGCGGTGGGAGCCAAATCAATAATATCGATATTTTCTAATATTCAGCAAGCAGATTGGGACAGAACGTCACTCATATTACTCTAAATGTTCGGTTTATGACATTTTTCTTTTTACCATTCATTCATTTTTGTTTCATGAATGTTCTATGTATGCAGAAAGGCTTTTGCATTTGTATTATCCGTTTTAATGGTGGTGAAGAGCACCTCAGGACTGAGTGCAGTAAGCATTGCCTGCAACTGCTATAATAAAAGAGTATTTCACACCCTGGAGAAGCCAGACAACCATAGTCAGAATCTAAAGCCCTTTCTTGGGATGCCATGCTGACGTTTTTTTATTTTTTTATTATCTATTTGGGTAGCAGTGACCTAAATGGGAGAAAAGAAGGCCTTTGTGAAGAGGATCATTGGTTTGATCATTTGAATTGGCAAAAGAAATTGCAGGGACAGAAACAAGGCCTTTAACCCCCAAATGCCTCCATGGAGCTGCTCAGTGGTCAACAGTGGCTCCCTGCTGTGAATATACAAAGTTTATGAATGTGAAGTAGGGCACTGTTGGAGAAGACTTTCCCTGGATAAATAAAGTTGAAATACATGTGAAACTAAATGCAAAATAAGGTCACTGACCTGTTTCCACTGAGCCCCAACAGAGCAATACAGGATTTAAGAATTAATTTTCAGAATAATTAGAGAGCATGGTGCAGTGTAGTCACTTCCTGTGCATACTTTGCTCGAGGTTCAGCAATTCAACCACTTGAGATAAATGTGTGCCTATAATTATAGAAAGCGACTCCACATATGATGCGTTTCATTAGTTGTAATCTGAGGGTTTGTACTGTAAAAATATTGTTTATTACATGACATTTTCTTTTTTGATACATTAAGTGATTTTTCCTTTATTCTCAGACATATGGTCTTTTATGTCGGTAAAACACAATGAATTGAATTAGTTATTGTTAATAGGTTGGTTAGTCAATGAATCCCACTAAAGTTTGTAATATAGAGAGGACATAAAGCACCTGTTGCATGCCGGCTGTGCCCTCTGGACGGATGTCGCACGTATTACAGTTGACCGAGACGGCATTCCTTACTGTAAAAATGGATTTAAAGGTGAAGAGAATATGGCAATGCAGTAGCAGGTGATTCACATTTTTATTCACAGTTCACTCTGTCATAAATATGATGGATGGCCGGCGGAGTATATTCTCTTCCTTGAGATTATTTCAAACTGTTTGAGAATAAAATCAAACAAAATACGTTCAGACAGCCAGTGGCACATTTCCATCAAAAGCTACACGGTCACATTACATTGAAGTGATGCCCTTCAGGCTTGGCTGGAATTTGAAATGTATACATCAGGGATCCCACACTACCCTTTTGTCCTTTGATGCATTTACAGTGCACAGAACTTTGCACAGCTTTATCGATAATGAGAGACCGAGATACCAGAGAGAGGTGGGGACTGAGTCTGACTGCATGTCCCTGTGTGTGTGTGTGTGTGTGTGTGTGTGTGTGTGTGTGTGTGTGTGTCAGGCTATCTTGTCACATAACATGACATTTCTCTGCAGACCACCAGACACAGGGATTAATGGGCCATTAGCGACTACTTGACATTTGTTATGCCTATTTCTCACTACCAAACTCACCAGCTGACGAGGTCTGTTATTCACGCTCCGTGATTTAGAAACAGCACACGCAAACACACACACTTTGTACAAAAACACAGAAATACACAGAGACAGAACATATGTAAATAAAGTTGGCAGATGGATTTAACAGACTCATTATTCAAACGTCTCACTCATCACACACACACACAAACACACACAGTCCCCAGTTATGAATATTCTAGTAAAATCAGAGTTGACTTGTAAAAACTTGTAATGGAACTAAACCTCGTGGGTCATACATACACACACCTCCATCATGTTGCTTTTGCCTGGCATGCAAATTGGCTGGCCAGTCAATACAACAATATTTAAAACTGGAGCTTGTTTAAATGTAACAATACATCATTGAATTAATAATGTGTCCTGTGACTGAGGTGCATTCAACACCCAAGCATCCATCAAAGGGAGGAGGAGCCGCTTCATCAACCCGGTATCCTGGACAAGTGGAGCCACTTTTCAGTAGAGGTGGTATTGCAATTTTTTTGGCAACAACTGTCAGTATTCAGCATGCTAAAAGTATATTTTCAGTGCTATACCTTTTCTGGTGTGGTGTGCTTGTCTGTTTGTCAGCAGGATAGCAGAGAAACTCCTGTCCCGATGTGTTATGAAACTTGGTGTAAGGGTGTGGGCCAAGGAAGAGCACTTAGGAGCTGATCTGAATCAAGCGGAGGATACAGGCATCACTGTTGGGTTTGGCAAACCCTGTGAGATAAGGCGTTTGGCCATGACGGAGCCGTATGCTCTCAGAGTGCCCTTCTAGTTCTGATGTCACTCCTTGACGCTTTCTAAAAATGTACGACTGCATTTTTTTGTACATACTTTTCATACATGTCCCTGCTTTTTCCCCCCCCTCTCAAAAAATCCTCAATTTCCTGCACTGTGAGTGCTGCTAATATCAACACCCGGCGCCCACCTTCTCCACCACCTGATCCCCACAGGTTTTAAGTAATGATCACCAGGCTGTAGAAGAATGTTGCGGAATGATTGCATCACAATTAAATGGCAGTATGCCCAGATGAAGTCTTTCTACTTATGAATCATCTGTTTCAGCAAACTGAACTATATTTGGTTTAAATGTCTGATGCCGGTTGGACTGCGATTCAGTGGCTGACATTTGTTGCTTGTTACTGTTTGTTTTGATTGACATTCATTCATTTTAAGTACCGTGGCTTGGCCTTTCAATATGGATTTGAATCTGAGTATAATGTTCTTGGGCCATTTTCAATCACTTTCATTTTTCCCTGTTGTGTGGCCAGTTCCCACATGTGTTGACCGTGAGTGCTCCAATGTGAGGCCACAAAGGTTTATGATACAATGTGATATATATATTTATTTAAATTTCTGATCTTGTGCAGACAAAATATGAAGTGAGGATTAAACAATATTTAAAAATTATATTTACGCACCATTTACATTTAAGGAAATAACATTTTAATGCAACACAATTGTTTCTACATCCTGGTGAGCAAACTGTGTCTTGGTTTTATTGTGGTACTCAATGCTTAGGCACTAAATAAGGTTTTTTGTTTTTTTGTTCTACTAATGACTGTGAAGGGTTTAATTTTGCATTTTATGACTCTACTGTGGGCTTGATAATAAGGAGCTAAGGCAATTAGGCAAGTGTTATCAGCTCTGTCGGGGGGCACAGTGTTGTATGCTTAGTATTCTGTTCGTTAACGGAAGTGGTGTAGTAAACCATGTTTTGTTCCCTACTTTGTGTGTGTGTGTGTGAGTGTGTGTGTGTGACAGTGTGTGAATATATATACTGTATATCTTTTCCAAGACATTTGCCTTGCTCAGAAGCAATCCTTTCCATAAAAACATTGTTTTAGATGTAAAATTCAGACAGCAATTAGCATCTTCTCGTAAATGTATGAGTTTTACATTTCAGAGAATATCCAAGTTTCTTTTCTCATAAATTTACCACTTTAATCTAAAAGAATTCAAAATATTACCCTCCTCTACTGGCTCAAACTTTTATTTTATTAATATACTTATTTTACCTAATACCCATAATACATTATCGTATGTCTGCATTTAATGCCAGTTGCCAATTTTTCAAAAAAAAATTTAAAATGAGAACTGTGCCAGTAAAGTGTAGAGAATCAGATGACAGATAAACTTGTCAATAATCTTCTCTTCATCCTGTTTCAAGCCAGTTTAATACAGCTTCCATAAACACATTAGACAACAAGCATACACAACATGCTCACACACACACACACACACGCACTTACACAGACACACACAGCCAGAACTGTAGTTGCAGTCACAATAATTCAAAAGAAAAACAAGTATACAAATATGACTGCTGTCTTTCATAGTAAGTTCATTGTAGCATTGTAAAGTTATATAATTTAGCTGTTCAAATGGTAACAGCTGATGAACATCCAAATGAAAAAAAGGCAAATAACAAGATTTGTTGAAATTGGTGACCTTCATACACAATTTATTTAATAATGTTTAATGATAAGTTCTGAATGACCTGAGCTTTTCCAGCATATAACAAAAGATTAAAATGCATGACAACAAAATGCCAAAAATACTTTTAATTAAACAACACGTCAACCTGAGAATCCTGAAAATTACAAATACAGATCACACATTCTGTATAACAAGTTCAACAGCGATGTGCATTTCTTTGTGATGGAAATAAAATAAAAATCCATGAATACACAATGCTTCGTACAAATCTATCACAAAGTATTTATGAACTGAAACGTTGTCACCATTAGATTCCATTGGCAGTGGTACCAAATATATTAAGCGGTAACTATTGAATATCTCCGGAGGTAAAGCAGATGCTGCTTATCGGACTGACGGTGGTTCAATCCCTTGTCCCTACAGTTTGCATGCCTCCTTATGGAAGACACTGAACGCCACATCACTGTGAGTCCTTGTGAATGTGTATCTCTCTTTAGAGGGTAGCATGAACTTCATGAGGTATCATAGGTTTTGATTACAAAGGCAAACCTGTATTTATTAGTACATTAGTTCATTAATGGTGGAAAAAAGGTCACCCAGAAATATTGCATCATACCTATTGTTGCCAAAATGAAAGCTCATTTGTGTGTGAACGTAATGTGTGTTTAACGTGTGTGTTCACAGTGAAAATGCGTCACACACGGATGGTCACAGGGTCACATCCCTCTTGACTACAGGATGGCATAACTCAGGCTGGGGTTACAGAATCTCTAATTACTGAAACCTGGGAGTGGAACACAGCTGAACGGAGCATGTCAGAACACACACGAACAATCTCACACACACCCACACCCCCACACACAAACACACACACACACTTACCTAAACTTACCCACACACTCCGCAGACATGCACTCCCCTCTCTCCCCTCCTACAGTCACACAGCTCCAGCACAGCACATGAAACCAGCCTTACAATAACTGCATGCCCAATTGATCATATTGTGACACACATAAATGGGTAGGCGCACACACTTGAGTTGCGTGTTCATACACACACAGATGTTGAGCTCATTAAGAGATTCCCAGAGGGTAGCCAAGAAATGCAGGCTACTGTGGGAACCTGGAGGAATCTGCCACTATGACCTGAACAGACACATTGAAGACATACAGGAAATTAAACAATAGTTGGAGGTGATGTGTTGCTTTATTTTGGCAACACAAATTTTTGTATAATTAAATACATGATGGGTTTCCATAGATCATTGAGAAATAGTCCCACAGTCTGTCGTCTACCTTTCCAACTCCAACAAATCTTATCAAATCGTATTGTTCGGCATCTACACGCCAAAGTGTCTTACGTGCACTCACAAAATCTAAAAACGTTTGCAGAAAAGGAAGCAATTTGTTTGAGTGTAACCCAGACTACAGTTTACAGTTCATGAATTATTTATGGTTTGTTCCTTTCAGTATGGTTCTTTCCCATCAATCAAAAGATGCAATTTGAGGTTTCCTCTATAGATCAACCTTGGCTAAATATCTTGTAAACAGGCTGAGTAATAGGGTTTCGTTTGAAATCAAACCAGATTTCATTTTATTCAGAGTGTATGATTTAAGTTTTGTTTCATATGTATTCTCATTATTATCGACCAAAGTCTTCCTCATCACCAGTGTTTTGATACCTTTTGTAAAAAGAAAAAAAACAGTTTGACGAAATCTTAGGTTAAGAGGTAAAAATTTGTTTTTAATGTTAAGAGGTAATTGTAAAAATAAATGTTATTTACTTTACTCAACATACATACACTTCTTCTGTCTGACTCCATATGCACAAGCTGAACTTATATTTGTTCAAACAGTGGAATAGCTCTACTGTGCTCGAAATGCACACATATATACCAACACATACACACACACACACACACACACACACACACACACACACAAACACTGGTCACGTATCCCTCTCCCAAAGCTAATCCCCCTTCATCTGACATTAAGCCGAAGGATGGAAGGATGAAGAGGAAAGCAGGGGATGAGATGAAGAAGACAAAACAAGAAATAGGCAGAGAAAGAGGAGATCTTTGCGCTCTTCACCTTTGACTTGTGATGTCTGGGCTCTTAGTGGTGGAGCACATCTGACGTCAAGTGTCTGCAGACAGATGTGGCATTTTGAGGATATCTCTACATTTTAAAAGGCAAGACGTGATTGTTCATTTGAATTTTTACCTTCAGAGTTGTATTTTCAGTTCCCAGTCACAAAGAGACTTTTCTACACCTACCCGGGTGAGTCATTTCCCTGCTAAACAAAACTGAAGTTGAAGAATTTGTGCAAACTTACATGCAAGCATAAGCCCACACAGGCCTGCATGAATACAAGTGACTCAGAGACAGATACATTAGAGTGTATTACATATGTGGCATAAAAAGCAATACATTATGATTTATTCATCTCTCTCTAAATCAAGTCCTTAATCTTAATTTCTCTTCCGCCTCTGTCCCCTCTTTCCCATGAAAGAACAGTTAGTCCTCATTTTGTTATTGCATGTGTTTCATGTCTGACTTTCCATCTCATCCTCCTCTTTTCTGTCCCCTTTCCATCTCTTCACCCTCTTTTTGCCAAAGTCTTCATATCATTGATGGATCAGATTGTGGCCTCAAACTCATTACCTGAGGTGGTCTGTTATTCACGAACACACACACACACACACACACACGCACACACACACACACACACACACACACACACACACACACACACACACACACACACACACACACACACACACACACACACACACACCCCTCATCTTATCCCAGTTCTGGGAAACAAGCCTGGTTGGACCAAAACCATGAAGTCTATTATAACAGCATGTGTGAGTGTGAAAAGGAGAAAAAGTGGATAGCAGGAGTGGATGTCTCTGAAATCAACCTTGTTTGTATAAAAGTAACAGTAAGGTGCATTAATTGCCATGACTTTGAGGATTATCGAAATACGCATACCAATATTTTCTTGATGCCTTCCAAAATTATACATTAAAAGCCCAATTAACCTATAACAAAAAGAAAATTGCTATCGCTAGTGACATATTGTGAAATATCTTTCTCTTTGATCTCTGAATCAACAGCATTGGGCTTTGGACATAACGGTGCCCGTCTGTGATCAACGCATCGATCAGAATCGAATATTTTATAAGACGACAGCCAAGCAAAACTTGGGTTCAGTCAAATATCCAGGATTAACAGGTCAGGATTTGGAAAAACTAGTATGTAAAATTAAAAAATTGTAGCCAGTCACAGCTCACCTGCCATTGCTTACCAAACATATAGGCATCTACAACCAATAAATAAATCCAACAGCAACTACTTAGGAAGCGGGACTTCTCAGTGTAGTAACATGGTTTTAAAGAGGTATTTAAAAAGTTATTTTGATTGTTTCATATAAAATCCTTGTTGCAATATTGCTATTTAATACTTGTTAGCACTGTGCAGAGCTCAAGGGATCTTCAGCAATTACAGCAGGTCCATCAGTGATGGGGATTAAATCAGCGCCTTTTAATTTAGTGGTTGACGTGTGGGCCTCGAGGCAGGCCGGCCGCCCCATGCACACACGAGACAGGAAGGTTACTCTACAGTATGCCATGTCTATTCAGGGAGGTCTCTTCAGGGAAGACACGACGAATGACAGATCATGCACGCAGACACATGCTGGACACACACACACACACACACAAAAAAAACACAAAGACAGAAGGAGTGGAAAATACAGTAAAAGAAAGATTATATTTTATGCTGAAACAGCACTGTGATCCACTGAATAATACTGCAATTGTCTAACTCCAAACTGAAACATCCTTAAAAGCTGTAATTATAATACCGTGTCGTGGCCCGTCGTCCCTTTGTCTGTTTTTTCCATTGATGTAATTTATTCTTGATGTGGGAAATTATAGTTTATGTTGATGTCCGGTTATGCTCCGTATTATTGCAACCTTGGCCGGTTGCAGTTGCAATGGGAGGAAGATTGAAATGTATCAGTGTGTGTGTGTGTGTGTGTGTGTGTGTGTGGTGTGTGTGTGTGTGTGTGTGTGTGTGTAGCTTGGGAAAGCGAGGCGTACGATACATCTGTGCCCACCAGCGATCTTTATGTGTACTTAGAAATTCACTCCCCGGGTGCATTATGCCTTTGAAGCTCAGCAGGGTGGTCTAATAGCTTTTAATTTTAATTAATTCCCCCTCTCTATTAATAACCTATATCATTCCCTAAGTGGTTCCAAGTTGTTAAGGTGCTGCATTACTCATTAGCCGATTGCTGGATAATGGGAAGGCCTTGTGCTGCGTCAGCAAAAACCTCAAGTTGGCAAGTTCATCCCATATAGTCTAAATAACTCTTAAAATGAGGCCTGGTGGTGAATGGGGTGGTAAGTGTGAGTGAGGAAGTGGACGAAAAATAAATATCGAAGGGGTGATGAATAAACCTTATCTATGAGGGTGCACGTGGAAGTGATGAAGGAACTGCTTTGTTTCGCTGCACATGCAGCATGTAGCACCTTGACATTTTACAGCGATGGAGCAATCATTCTGAAATGTACTCGCTGATAATACCTCAAATGTAATGTCGGTCTGGAATGCGCCGCCGTTTGCTTAAGCTGCCGTTTGAATGATTCCTGGCAATCCATTTGCCGGATTTACCTATTACGATCCTCAACAAGTGCAATCATGTCATCTGTGTTGTGT